>OZ024917.1:4298193-4611418 GCA_964017125.1 Flabesymbios commensalis
AGGGTCCTAGTTTTAATGGACAGTGACACTTTCCATTGAATTAATTCTACTCACAATATGTCACATAACACATATGCGTCAGAAGTTTGTAATGTTATTTATGATTATTTATGTTATTTACAATAATTAAGTAAATAATATATTTAATATGTTTCTTCCTTTCGGGAGTATTTGCGAGTCTCAGCTTGAGAGATACATTTAAAACTATTCCTTTGAAGATAATTTGGCGAGCATTTATTCTCAATTTTTGAACATTTTGAAGACCTTACATAACAACTGGAGCAACACAATAAAGTAGCCATATCAAGATAACACATGACAAATCTTGCAGACATGAATTCAAAATGACAGACTGGGGGTGGGGGGCATCTACTTTATTTTTGTTCATTATGTCACAAACCCTGCACGATGATTGGAGCAACCGTATGGCGATAACAGAGGAGTGTTTTCGTATATTCTGGTCTTGAAGATATTCCCCATTAAAATTTAAAAGCCCCATAAAAGAAAAGCATGGATGAAATTAATAAGACGGATCATGATTAAAATTGGGGGGGGGGGGGTGCTTGAGTACCCTGCCCAAGAGAAGACGTTGAGACCGTATTGGTTTAATGTTGGTCCATCGTCTGAGACGCTGGCCCAACATTAAACCAGCATTGGCGTAACGTCTATTGATTGATGTGAGCACCCCTGCCCCTCACCGACAAAACACGCGACTTTGATCCAATGTTGTTTTAATGTTGGGCCAGCGTCGCAGACAGTGGACCAACACTGAAACAACATTTGGTCAACGTCTCGTGTTTGTTGAGTTGATCAGTCCAGTACACAGCCTTAATTTGATCGGTTGCGGCTCGAAACTCGGGCAGGGGCGGATCCAGGATTTAAAAAAGAAGGGGCCGCAGGTGGCTCGGAGGTGAGTTTTTAGGCATATTTAGGCCCATTTAGGGGACTTTTTAAATAATTTGGCACAAAAACGGGTGGGCGTGCGCCCCTGCGCCCCCCTCTGGATCCGTGCCTGTCGGGTACTGGGTTCAAATCATGGAAACCGTTTTTGAATGGCTACTCGGTGAAAATAATGTTATATAATACCCCCTCCCCCATACTTCATTGTATTAGCTAGCTCGGTGATACTATTGGAGGTCAAGGTTATTGAGTTTCACAGAATGCTCCATTGTTTGATCAATTATTTTTATTTTATTTTAAAATGACAGATTTACATCTCATTTGAATAATGCCTTAACGTGGTGATTGAAACGTCAGTCTTTATGGATGTATTTATTAATTAAATAGGGTTACCCTCACATTTTTCATAAAAAATACACTGGCTACAAGCATACCAAACACAGCTTTTGCCATGCTGTCTACTTCTGACGCTAGCCTATATGGTGGCGTCAAAGTCGAACTAATTGCAGCCCAGCAAACACGGTATTTACCCAATGCTGTTTCAATGTTGGGCCACTGTCTTCGACGCTGGCCCAACATTAAAACAGCATTGGGTGAATGCCCCTTCCGTGTTTGCTGGGATGTCTGATGTGAGTGTTTTGTTTGCTGGTTGAATTGTTAGATGGCACGCCCTCTGGTGAGAGAGGAGAGGCCTACGTCAAATCAGTGAACCCTGGCGAGTGAACATTAACTGTCAAAAAATATTATGAGATGAAAAATGACACAATGCTGAAAATAAAAATGATTATTACTGGGTGGTTATATGAAAATTTACAATTATTCGTACATATTAACAGGCCTACATTTTATGTTCATTTAACAAAGAGTACAATAATATGGCAGGTTGACTGAGAACAGGCAATGCCTATGCTAACTAGCCCAGAAACCATTTTCAACATTTTACAAATTTCTGGTTGTAAAAATCACGTGTCAACATTTAGTCAAAATATATGCGATTATGATTTTTTTTTAAATATTTCTTACCATGAATGAATGAATGAATAGATGAATGAATGAATAAATGAATGAATGAATGAATGAATGAATGAATGAATGAATGATTTGATGGATGAATAAATAAATGAATGCGAAAATGTATGAAAGTATGAATAAATAACTTATTGAATAAATAAATGAATGAATGAATAATTGATTGAATGAATGAATGAATGAATGAATGAATGAATGAATGAATAAATGAATGAATGAATGAACGAACGAACGAACGAACGAACGAAAGAAAGAATGAATGAATGAATGGATGAATAAATGAATGAATGAATGAATGAATGAATGAATGAATGAATGAATGAATGAATGAATGAATGAATGAATGAATGAATGAATGAATAAATGAATTAATGAATGAATGAATGAATGCACGAATGAATGAATGAATGAATGAATGAATGAATGAATGAATAAATGAATGAATGAATGAATGAATGAATGAATGAATGAATGAATGAATGCATGAATGAATGAATGAATGAATGAATGAATGAATGAATGAATGAATGAATGAATGAATGAATGAATGAATGAATGAATAGACGAATGGACGAATGAATGAATGAACGAATAAATGAATAAATGAATGAATGAATGAATGAATGAATGAATGAACGAACGAACGAACGAACGAACGAACGAACGAACGAACGAGCGAGCGAGCGAGCGAGCGAGCGAGCGAGCGAGCGAGCGAACGAACGAACGAACGAACGAACGAACGAACGAACGAACGAACGAACGAACGAACGAACGAACGAACGAACGAACGAACGAACGAACGAACGAACGAACGAACGAACGAACGAACGAACGAACGAACGAACGAACGAACGAACGAACGAACGATTGAATGAATGAATGACTTATTGAATGAATAAATGAATAAATGAATGAATGAATGAATGAATGAATGAATGAATGAATGAATGAATGAATGAATAACTGAATGAATAAATGAATTTATGAATAAATGAATGAACGAATGAATGAATGAATGAATGAATGAATGAATGAATGAATGAATGAATGAATGAATGAATGAATGAATGAATAAAAGGGTGAATGAATGGATGAATGCATGAATGAATGAATGAATGAATTGATGGACGATTGAATGAATGAATGAATGAATGAATGAATGAATGAATGAATGAATGAATGAATGAATGAATGAATGAATGAATGAATGAATGAATTAGACCTTAGCCACGTTTGTGTAAATTCAGGCTAAACTGGGCCATGAGATGACTGTGCCTTCAATACACATTATACACAGGATTCTACACTCGAGCCCCTGGCGGTCTGAAGCATATCACACTACCTCTTGGTCACAGAGGCTCTCTGCAATCTTGAATCATCATAAGTGGATAGGAAAGAAAAATTTAGTTCGTTTCAGAGCTAAATACTGCCAGTCGGGGATGGGCTCCGTGTCCGGTGTGACAGACGGTAGCGGCAACCAGAGACTCCTTTATTCGTTCCTGTCGAAAACCAGCACACGTTAGACCTTGATCCAATGTTGTTTTAATGTTGGGCCAGCGTCGTAGACGGTGGACCAACATTAAAACAACATTGAATCAATGTACAACAAACTTGATACTTTGCCCCAATGTTGTTTCAATGTTAGGCCAGCGTCGTAGACGTTGGACCAGCATTCAAACAACATTGCATGAAGGTCCAACAGACGTGACACATTAATCCAATGTTGCTTTGATGTTGGACCAGCGTCGTAGACGGTGGGCCAGCATTAAAACAACATAGGTTCAATGCCTCATGTTTGCTGGGCGGTGAGTGGCTTCCTGATCTGCAACGTATGCAAAATTCAAAAATTGAACCAGTTCCTTTGAAGAGTGTTTCCTTTTCAATGAGTGTAAAGCATTTAACGACCCGGTAATTACCCTTCAGGGGTACACCGCGACAGGTGCGGTACATACAGGTGAGCAGTGGGCAGCCACACACCGTAGACGTGCGGTCGTGGATTAAGGAATCTGTTCCAAAGGGGAATCGACGTATTTCATCATAGCTGTGAGTGAGAGAGATGTCCACCCCAAGGTCTCAAAAAACGATCTTCATTTTTAACGAGGTGGCAGCGAAGATGTGTTACTCTTACAGCGCGGGGGTCGACTTTAGACGTCAGAATCTGACATCTGTAGACCGGTCACGTGACACCCCCTTAATTTTTTAAATGCCCCTTTTGAAATCTAGAAAATATAATTTTCTGTATATAATAATTAGATTAGATGTTAATGAGAGTTATTTTTTCATTTGTTATTCCTAAAGCTAGCTTTCCATGTACGCGTATTGCGTTATTCGTTATTCAATCACGTTTATAGTAAACTAGTGAAAGTCTTTCCATATGTGCGTATCGCGTATTGCGTATACCGTACTGCGTAAACCATCCGTAAATACGGTATACGGTATACGGAGGATAAAAAATTCTATTTCGTGACGTCATCAGAGGGTTGCTAGCTTCCGGGGACCCAGATTTGGGCGTCGTGTCGATTGTTTAGGAAGCAAATAAAATAAAATAAAATAAAGATTAAAAATAAAAAAGTAAAAATAAAAATATAAAAAATGAATACGCATTACGGAGTACGGACTGAAAATAAACGCACACATGGAAAAGGGCAATACGCATTACGCAATACGGAATACGATATACGGATTACTCAATACGCGTGCATAGAAAGCTAGCTTTAGGTTTAAATAGTCCACATAGAAACGGTGTATTTGGTATTCTTATTTTATATGTTAGTGCCCATTTTTATCTTTTTTGTCTTTTCTGCTCTGGATCCGCCCCTGTCGTGACTTATACAAACATATTTCAGTGCCTTAAGGTATATTATATTAGAAATGAAATGAATCGGGCTTTAGGCCACCTTTGTGCACATACAGGCTAAACTGGGCCAGGAGAACCCCCTGAGGATGGTGAGATGAATGAGATGACACTGTCCTCCAGATACAGGATTCGAAATTCGAGCCCTGGCGGTCTGAGGCCGAGCACGCTACCTCTCGGTCACGGAGGCTCCCCGCAATACTGACTTTCACACGTGGATGGGGAAGAAACATTTTTTGTTTCTTTCCGAACCCCGAACTCTGGCGTGAAAGGCAGCGGTGCTAACCCCCGCCCATAATATATGAGAAATGTCACTGATTCTAATAAACCTATTATTGACCTGATTATTGGCGGCCTAGTGTTAGATATGAACGTTCATACGAAGTTGTTTTTCTGCGGGTGCAGCCTGTGACTTAAGCCTTCATTCTCAGTCACATTCAGGGGCTACACACTGGTCTCTGTTAGGAGTCACATATTTTCTTCTCCGCCAGATGTCACATTGAAAAGAACACCAGAACAGAGTCATACAAAGCCAAACAGCAGTAACTGCTTACTTTTGAACAGTGCAAGTTACTGATGTTTGCCTTTGCTGGTGCAAATGCAAACAGCAGTAACTGCTTACTTTACAAGTGAGTAGTTACTGTTGTTTGTCTTTGCTGGTGTAAAACCAAACAGCAGTAACTGCTTACTAAGCAGTTAATGCTGTTTGGTTTTACAGAACGGGTATTTCAGACCATAACAAATACCTCTTCACAAAATGAAATGCCCCCCTTACACACAACAAAATTAGTTTCAAATTTAATTGGTCATAGCAGACCACAGTACCATACCATAACAGACAGATAGGAGACATTTACCAATTGTCGGTTTGGTGACGGGCCGCTGTCTGCAACGCTGAGCCAACATTAACCCAGCAGTGGATTAATGTATGTCTATGTTTAGGTGAGTGACACGCTCCAGCCCAACAACAGGTGGGTAATGTGGGATGATGGAACAGTCACACAGCGTACGGTGAAGGTCACTCAGGGCTAGAATCCAGCCTCAAATCACTGAAACTGAAGGTCAAGTTATTATTGCATCAACCTAAAGTGGAATTGAAGGTAAGTCGCGCTCGAGCCAGTACTGTGAATTGTTCTTGTGATATGAAGCTCTACATTTCAAAGAGGAGGGGCAAGTCTGGCTAAGATAATTCCAGCCCCTCCGACCCTGTTTCGCCATCACTACCCGGCATCGCCAGGCTGCCAAACTCACTTGGCGGCAGACCCGGCAGCACTGACGTCACTATCCGGCATAGCCAAGCTGCCTGACTCACTTATTGGCAGACCCGGCAGCACTGACGTCACTACCTGGCATGGCCAGGCTGCCTAACTCACTCAGCGGCAGACCCGGCAGCACTGACGTCACCACCCGGCATGGCCAGGCTGCTAACTCACTTAGCGGCAGACCCGGCAGCACTGACGTCACTACCCGGCATGGCCAGGCTGCTAACTCACCTAGCGGCAGACCCGGCAGCACTGACGTCACCACCCGACATGGCCAGGCTGTCTAACTCACTTAGCGGCAGACCCGCCAGCACTGACGTCACTATTTTTCAGTATTTGGTTTTGTTCATCTTGTCAAATTTTACAACTCTATTTAATCCTGTTATATCTGATTCTGCAATACTTTCTCAGGTAGACAGATGTTTCAATGATTTAACACTATTAAAAGTATTTTTGTCATTGGTATAAACATATTTATTAGAATTCTCATAAATATGTTTATATCAACTTATCTGTCATTACTACACATGTACATGCAACATAAGTAACTTTGTAAAATCATGTCAATTTGAAAAGTATTCATGACAACTACACTTAAAATCGAGCGGCAGACCCAGCAGCACTGACGTCACTACCCGGAATGGTCAGGCTGCCTAACTCGCTTAGCGGCAGACCCGGCAGCACTGACGTCACTACCCGGCATGGCCAGGCTGCCTAACTCGCTTAGCGGCAGCACTGATGTCACTACCCGGCATGGCCAGGCTGCCTAACTCACTTAGCGGCAGCACTGACGTCACTACCCGGCATGGCCAGGCTGCCTAACTCGCTTAGCGGCAGCACTGACATCGCTATCCGGCATGGCCAGGGTGCCTAACTCACTTAGCGGCAGCACTGACGTCACTACCCGGCATGGCCAGGCTGCCTAACTCACATGGCGGCAGCATTGACGTCACTACCCGGCATGGCCAGGCTGCCTAACTCGCTTAGCGGCAGACCCGGCAGCACTGACGTCACTACCCTGCATGGCCAGGCTGCCTAACTCACTTAGCGGCAGACCCGGCAGCACTGACGTCACTACCCGGCATGGCCAGGCTGCCTGACTCACTTAGCGGCGGACCAGGCAGCACTGACGTCACTACCCGGCATGGTCAGGTTGCCTAATTGACTTAGCGGCAGCACTGACATCACTACCCGGCATGGCCAAGCTGCCTCACTCACTTAGCGGCACCACTGACGTCACTACCCGGCATGGCAAGGCTGCCTAACTCACTTAGCGGCAGCACTGACGTCACTACCTGACATGGCCAGGCTGCCTAACTCACTTAGCGGCAGCACTGACGTCACTACCCGGCATGGTCAGGCTGCCTAATTGACTTAACGGCAGCACTGACGTCACTACCTGGCATGGCCAGGCTGCTTAATTCACTTGGCGGCAGATGTCACTACCCGGCACTGATCACAATGAGCTGTCCTTTCAATTCTGATATTATTTTACTAAATTCTTATATATTATTTTACTAAATTCTCATATAATTTTACTAAATTCTCATATTATTTTACTAAATTCTCATATTATGTTACTAAATTGTCATATTATTTTACTAAATTGTCATATTATTTTACTAAATTCTGATTTTATTTTACTAAATTCTCATGTTATTTTACAAAATTCTTATATTATTTCACAAAATTCTCATATTATTTTACTAAACTCTCATATTATTTTACTAAATTCTCATATTATGTTACTGAATTCTCATATTATTTTACTAGATTCTCTTAATATTTTACTAAATTCTCATATTATTTATGAGCTCGTCCACCGGTTTGTCCTGCTATAACTTGGATTCTCGGTAGGTCTACAGTCGATATTATACTGAACCAGCAAAAACAAGTCATATACCCAGCAAACACGACACATCGATCCAATGTTGGATCAATGTTGGCCCAACGTCGTAGACGGTGGGCCAACATTGGTCCAATGTCGGATCGATGTTTTGTGTTTGCTGGCCCAATGCTGGTTTAATGTGCTTAAAGCTGCCTGCTTAGAAAGTCGGGAGATCACGGGTTCGAGCCCCGCTCTCGCATTCAAGTTACAAAGAAACAAAACGTTTCTTCCCCGCTCACTCGTAAAGAATAATATTGTGGGTAGCTTCCTTGACCGACAGGTAGCGTACTTGGCCTCAGACCACCAGGGCTCGAATTTCAATTTCTGTGTCTGGAGGGCAGTGGCAAATTATCACCATCCTCAGGAGCTTCTACTGGCCCAGCTCAGCCTACATGTGCACAAAGTTGGCCTAGAACCCCATTCATTTCATTTCTACAGCCAATATGGTCGGATTCACATTAACCGTGGTGAATAAACTTCGCCGGTTTCTCAGGCAATTCCCCACCAATTTTCATGAAATTTTCCACACACCATTTTCAATTTATGTCGTGACTACCCTGAAAGTTTCGCGAAGTTTTGATAAGTATGTCAGAAGTTAGACCATTTGTCATGTAGTAAATAAATGACAATGTTGCCCTCTATAAACCCAGTAGCTTCGTCTCAGAATTTTATTACACACAGTGACAGTGGTGGTCGTGTGATGTGTCAGTGTCACCAGCGCGGAGGGCTAGTAGGTGGAGGGGGGGGTGTTTGATTGACAGGTATATGGTGTGGTCGCGTGTTACCGTCTGGTGGCCACCTGCACGAGCCTAGCATGGGAAAACCACGCCCACCTGTACGTCTGGGGGAGGGCGGGGTACACAGACACACGGGGCTAATGTTGACTCCTGGTAAACAGGTCTGTCAACACGGACAATGCAGAGGAATGCGTCCGCCCGACACGCTTACCTCCGCCTTCCCCTCCCTCTCTCAGGCTCAACCCTTGGAACACTGATGCACAGGTACTGAATGCTTTCCGCTGAATTCTCAGCCAATTCTTAACCAATTTTGAAGAAATCTTGAAATTCGTACAGATAAAAATTGGCCCTCTATAACGCTCAGTAGATGCGACCACTCCTATTAACCCTTCTAACGCTGATTTGTTCAAATAAAACATGGAGACCAAAGGGTTTTATTCAATTTAAAATCATCATAAATGTCTTAGTCTGTTCTTTCTGGTTCATTTGAATACATATGTTATATGTCTACGGATATTATAAATATTTTAAATCTTTCAGTGTGCGGATCAACTTTAGACGTCAGGATCTGTGTTATAAAGACGTCAGATTCTGACGTCTAAATATATATATTTTTCCCCTTCCATTTTATTCTTTATTCTATTACATCCCTGACTATATTTCTTGCAACTACAAGGGGCTGCAGAAGAAAATTTCCAAGAAACTGTTTCACCATACATGGCAATTTTCTTTAATTTTCCACTCACTTCATTTTCATCCACTACAAGTCGAGAATTGCCACAGCAATTCGCGGCTTGTAGTGGATGAAAATGACAATGGTAAATTCAGGTCTGAGCACTCAAAAAATGTTTAAATTACACAATAAAAGAGAAAATGCACGGGCAGTTATGCAGAAATTGTAGAAATAAGACGGGCAGTTGTCTAATACTAGCTAAGACAGTGGGTCTGAAACGGTTTATAGGGGTCCCCCTACGAAATACATTGTATTTAATTGTTGGTCTACTTTTGTGTAATAAATGAATTAACCCCATTTACATGTCAAATGGTCTAATTAACTTCGAAAATACCTTTATTATTTAGTTGAATAATGTCTTAAATCTGTAGAGCAGTAACTATACTTCCTTTGAAACAAAACGGTTACTGTGATTTACCCTTGCAGGACAGGATAATATACCTTGGTTTTAAATAACGGCATAATGATAATTAAAAAGGTCATATAGGTTAAGATCGAGACGTTTGGAGCCCAAATTAACATATTAACCTTTAACCCTTTCAAGCCTGAGTTTACCATTGTCATCTTCATCCACAACAAGCCACGAATTGCTGTCGCAATTCTTGCCTTGTAGTGGATGAAAATGACTTGCAGCTGGTGACAAATGGAAAAATATACTGTTATTTGTAAAACAGTTCCATGAAATTTTTTGTTCTAAAACCACCAGGTTTCAGGAAATTAGGCCATTCCTCAGAGATGCGAAATGATGCTTTAATGCATCGTGAGGGCTTAAAGCGCCTAGTTTAAAAATCCACTTAGTTGTCTCTAGCTACCTCAACCCATAAATTGAATTGGGTAAAAATAACTTACACATATTCGTACATTGTACGTACAACCTGAATGGAAGCATATCAGGGGGCCATCATTCAATCTCCAGGGGTGGGGGGGGGGGGGTTAAGTATTTTTTCAAATAAATAATTTCGAAGGACCCTGCGTGAAATAAATAATTTATTTCAAGAACTGTTCTTTATCAACATGTAATAAAATTGAATTTTCAGCGCCCCGCCGAGCCGGTTTGAAATAAATAATTTGTCCGCGACAAAAATACCAGCCCCCCCCCCCACCCCTGGAGATTGAATGGTGGCCCCCTAATGCCAATGTATCAAATTTAACCCTAGTAATGCTGAAATGTTTCCTTTGTATTTTTCATTCATTTGAAGCTGGAATTGCTTACACAATTTCAGGCTTCAAATGATCTCACATATATCTGTATATGTAAAATAGACACATCCCAAATTTTATCACAAACTATTTTTTATAAATTTCCGTGGCTTCAACCCGTGTAGGCCTACAACGCTGAATTATTTTTGTATAAACCATATAGACCAAAGAATTTTTTCTATTTGAAATCATCCTAAATGTCTTAGTTACCTCTTTCTCATTCATTTGAATACCTATGTTATGGGTCTACGGTCACTACAAATATGTTTACATTTACGGTGCGGGGGTCGACTTTAGACGTCAGAATCTAAGGGTGGGGGGGGGGGGGGGGTAGCGTGGGAAAATACTCCTGATTCCATCAAGTCAACCCTTTAAGTGCTAATCACGTCTGTAGACGTTTTCAGCAGGTTTTATGTCATTCAAACAAGCAAAGTTTAACCCTTTAACCGCCGCTGCTGCATATATTCGGGTTTTTATTTTTTATTAGCACATTAAGTAACACATTTTAAATAAGTTAAAAATTAAATGTGACATCAACCTGAATGATTTGACAAGAGTTGACGTCCATTTTGTCAAATCTGAATAATTTTTACTCACTTGAAGTTGTGGATCGCGTCAGCGAGACAAAATGAAATGAAATGAATCGGGCTTTAGGCCACCTTTGTGCACATATAGGCTAAGCTGGGCCAGGAGAACCTCCTGAGGATGGTGAGATGATTGAGATGACACTGTCCTCCAGACACAGGATTCGAAATTCGAACCCTGGCGGTCTGAGGCCGAGCACGCTACCTCTCGGTCACGGAGGCTCCCCACAATACTGACTTTCACACGTGGATGGGGAAGAAACATTTTTTGTTTCTTTTAAACCGCCGGAACCGGGAACCGAACCCCGGACTCTGGCGTGAAAGGCACAACTTCAAGTGGGTGAAAATTCAAATTGATTAATTTGGCAGTTAAAGGGCTAAGGCGCTGAAAAACGATTGTATAAACTATGGGGACCAAAGAGTTTTTTCAATTTGAAATCATCATAAATATCTTAGTCAGCTCTTTCCGCTTCATTTGATTACATATGTATTGGGTATACTGCCATTATAATTTTTTTAATTTGTTCAGTGCGGGGACCGTCTTTTACGTCAGATTCTGACGTATAAATACGGTCCCCGCGTTGAAAGGGGTAAGGCTTAACAAACAACATTTGATTTCAAAAAACATATTGAAAATGGCATTTAAAAAAAATACACTTACTTTTTCAATACATGGGCCTACTCCCAGGTATTTATTTATCTATCAGTGCACGGCGAATAATTATTTATGTTGCATAGTAAGCCCCCTATAGGCCTATCGTATGTCAGACATAAACAATTAAAGCGCACATTTAATTAGTTAGTTCAACAATTACTTTTATTTTTTAAGAAGTGAAAGATAATTCTTTTATGAAAGGTTAAACACAATTTTTTTCCACTGCATGTTATGTTACAATTATTTATTTCAAAAACACTCCAAAAATCCCCCCTCCACCATGAATGGAATCACATGTAGTTGTTTTTATTATTGCTACAGGCGTAGATCTTTGGCATCCTTGAAATCACGATATGGAGGAACATTGTTGTAAATACGTTGGCCCATCGTCTGCTACGCTGGACAACATTAATTCAATGTGACCCAATGGTAAATTATTATTGGGCCAGCGTCGCAGACAGTGGACCAACATTAAATAACCATTGGTTCAATTTATCGTGTATTGTGTGTCGTCTCGTATGAGGACACTCAGAAACTGGGCATATACCCCACCTGGTGATAAGCACTGAACCGAGAGTCAATAAAACAGAGCCACCTAGTGACTAATACTAGTAAACGGGTGGTGGTCTGTTGGGCTCCCCGTCTGGCACAGCCTTTCAGACATAACAAGGTGCTGGTATGTTGGCAAAAGACTTATTTTGTCGGCCGTTCATACTGATTATAACTACTCGATTCGAATTATTTATATTTCGTAATGTAACCTTTAAAAGTGAATGTATTTTTTCAATAAGCCGCTGGTCAGGGTGAGGTGACCATGGCGACCATGCCAGCCAGGCTAGCCCTACACGAAATGAATCGGGCTTTAGGCCACCTTTGTGCACATATAGGCTAAACTGGGCCAGGAGAACCTCCTGAGGATGGTGAGATGATTGAGATGACACTGTCCTCCAGACACAGGATTCGAAATTCGAGCCCTGGCGGTCTGAGGCCGAGCACGCTACCTCTCGGTCACGGAGGCTCCCCACAATACTGACTTTCACACGTGGATGGGGAAGAAACATTTTTGTTTCTTTCAAACCGCCGAGACCGGGAACCGAACCCCGGACTCTGGCGTGAAAGGCAGCGGTGCTAACCACTACCCTAGGGCCCCCGCCCAGCCCTACACGAGGAAGTTCAAAGTCTGGACTATGACTTCAGGAGTTCAGGAGCTCATTAGTTTACCAAACAGCATAACACACCTTCAACAGTTCAACAGTGGGGAACTGTATAATCATCACCATACACTGCGATGGTTGCTTGATACATGCTTCAAACCTTAACACTTAAAGCGCCATTAGAAATATGTTTACTCTCACAGTGCGGGGATCGATTTTAGACGTCAGAATCTGACGTCTACAGACGTCAGATTCTGTCGGCTAAATTTGATCCCTGCGCTGTAAGGGGTAAATATACAGGCCTTGAACTACAAGGGATAAAACGGTGACTTTTTAATGGACAGAATTCTGTTTGTCATATCGGGTTGGTTTTAGGAAATGGTGTTCATCAGCAGCAGGTTCGAAAATAGCAGTGGAAAATATTCCTTCAGACCACCAGAACACTGGGTAACAGTGGTCCGACAGGCCACTAAAATTTCCATGCACAAAATAGTTTGAAAGATTGTGAATAATTGTCCCTCCGTTCAGAACACTGGGCAGCAGTGGTCTGGCAGGCCACTAAAAAGTTCTGGCCCAATATTGTTTAACAGGGTTCTAAATATAACTGTATAAATTAACAATAGTTTCGGGCTGATGAACATCTGATGATAGTTGAATTTCCTACTCCAAATCCCATCTGCTCGTGACACCAGATGATGTAGAGATGGTACACTTTGTCAATGACAAAGTAACTGTTCAACATGTTCAAGGATTTTCAAGAACCACTTTTCAATGACCAGTTAGAAAAACAACACTAATTGAGTACTAAATGATAACACAAAGAAGCTTGCACAATATGTAATATTTTATTGTATTACAGAGCTTCTCATTGAAACTAAAAAATATTACATGGACAATAATACATATCATTCTGGTATAAACATGTACTATATCAGCATGTCTGTCTAAATATACTTTTTCTTGTATAAAATATCTTATGTACTATAATTTCTGTTGAATTAAAAAACTGAGAAAAAATGAGAAAAAATCCACATTTACTTTTTTAAAAATGAAAAAAATAATTTTTTTAGCCACATCTTGAATCTGGAAGGTGAAGAAATCTTGAATTCCATGAATATCTGGAAAACTGGGATCTCTGCTATACGTACATCCCCAGCAAAGTCAATATGACTCAATCCTGGTTCAATGTTGGCCCACCATCTGCACACTGGTCCCACATTGAACCAGTGTTGTGTCAGATTCTTGTGTTTCTGGATGTCAGTATGTACAACGTGCTGCTGTGTGAACATTCTACATCAGGTCACGCTGTTCGTTTCTATTTTTCATCAGTAGAAGCTGGAATTGCTGACGCAAGTTCAAGCTTCTACTGACGAAAAATATTATATTTCTGAGAAATAGACATTACAAATGGAGTTACTTGATGAACTAGGCCTCTCTCACAAACAGATCAACTGTTAAGCTGTTGAATTGTTTGTTTCTATTTTTCATTCATTCCAGACTGGATATTGGCTCACCATCTGCGATGCTGGTCCAACATTGAACCAGCGTCATGTCAGATTCTTGTGTTGAACATTCTACCTGAGGTCCCTCTCGGCGCGTAAGAAATGTATCTGGTTGTTAACGACCTGGGAGCTGACGGTCATTTCTCTCTGCATGCTATGCAGGTCAGCCTGTATTCCCCCAAACATTATGAGCTCTCCACGCCCCACCACAATACTGTAGAATATGGTTTCGTCTGGCGCGGTGCACTGCTCTGTAGAATCAGGTGGAAGCCAGCTCACAGTCTGACAAGTTAACACCTGAGAAATGTCAAGAGAATGGGCGCACATGAAATTCACCGAGTTTGCTAAAGTTTGAGATGCCAATTTATTTTTAGCTCGAGCCCCTTTTTGGTCTTTATTACAAAATTTTTCTTCATATTTCTGCAGAGTTTCTAATTGTTTTTGTCTGTTTTTCATGGCGTTAGGTCTAACAGAAGGCAGCCCATCTCTGATGGGGACGGGCTGTCTATTCTTCACGTCTAAGCTGTCAGGTCTGGTGGCCTCCACGCCGGCATCTGCTGACTTATTCTCCATGTGACCAGACTTATTACAGTCAGAAGGTCTGTCTATGCGAGACGTAGAAGCAGAGTTAGTAGGGTCAATATTAACACTTTTAGTTCTGTCAGGTGATGGTTGTAGTACCTTTTTTGCTCTGGATACTCGTTTCGGGGGCGGCGCACGATCCTGACGAGAATGGCCGGGGATGACTGGAGGCTTAGACACGGCTCCCGGTGAGGTACGAGGAGACGCCTGCTGGAGCTTACTGAGAACCACCACCGTGTCTCCGACCTGCAAATATAGTAACTCAAAGTAAATATCTAACTTTAAGATGAAAACATGATGCATAGGCAGAAAAATCAAAACTGGATGGCATAAAAAGCTTTTAAAAAACCATTTATTTGTGAGTTATTCTATTTCTTTAGTATGTCTTGGTGCACCTGAATATACTGGATAACCTCGGTTCCGGACCACACCAATAAGCGAACCATATCGTGTCTCGGACTACTTTTGTCCAGTCCCAAAGTTTTTCCCATTGACGTAATGCTTAAGGATTAACCCTTAGCGGACCACCCCCACTATTCGGGACTTGGATCACTTTTTTGCACCAAACCAGTCTTAACCTCGCTAAGCAGACCACCTGGGACATCAAGGGGCAATTTTTGAACCCCTATGATCAATGACAGAGCTTTCACACCTACGGTGAAAGTCGCGTTATTTGGCTGGCAGTCTTGGTGGGACATTAAAATTACCATGGGCCCTACATGATCATCGTCGCACCTTCACACTTGCTTGCACACAAGCAACGGTCATTTGATTGCTCAGAAGAAATCTTATTTTATGGTAATTTAAATATTTTAATAGCTTTTAATAAAGTAAAGCTGATAATAATAATCTTTTTGTATTTATTATCTTTGTAAAGTTATTTATTGTTTGCCGTTCTTCTTGTAACTATTTTGAAAATTGAATCACAATTAGCTTCTAAATAAAATTATAATATGATTATCGTCATTAATCGGAAGTTGCAACATTCTTGCCTCCTTCTCCGGGAATTTGTCCCTCAGAGCTCAATATATCAATGTTATATACTTTTTGTGCACTCGAGAGACCCACGTGTAACAATACTTGTGTATCTGTACTTTTACTTAATTGTATACTAGCTATTAAGTCTCAGGACTGCATTGATCATTTTATATTAATGATGTATTACTGATCTGGACATGACCTAACAAATAAACTTATTCGTAATTGTAACAAGAGGCAGCAACTACGCAGCTGATTTATCATGTTTATACGTAACATTAACAATATCATAAGAGTCCAAGTGGTCAGCTTAGATAAATGAAAGGGATAACCAAGCAAACACAAGGAATTGAGACAATGTTAGTTTAATGTTGGGGCCGCATATCAGACTGTGTACGTGACCAACGGACAACAGTTATTTATTATAGACGATATAAAAGTTTTATTGATTGAATTTCCAGAATAGCTTACTTTGCATGCAGGATGACACCACAGAAGTGTCGCTGCATTTTGAGTTTCCTGTACTTGTAATTCTTGCCATGACCAGTCACAGTCACCCATGGTCAGTAGCCACACATCGTTAAATTGCTGCAAGTAACAAAGCAATATTTAACTAACTTCGAGTAAAATCATGTTCATAATCGTTATCTCTTTTTATTAGCAAATCAAATAATCAGATATTTCCAGGCTCTTCTGGGAGTGGTTGTTCTTGCCCCTTTCAGTCGGGGGATCGTCTTTATACATCAGAATTTGACGTCTGTAGACGTCAGATTCTGATGTATAAAGACAGTCACCGTACTGGAAGAATTAAAATATTTATAAAGGCCGTAGACCCATAACATAGGTATTCAAATGAAGCGAAAAGAGCAAAATTTATAAGACATATATTATGATTTCTAATTGAAGAAAAAACTTTGGTCTCCATAGTTTATACAAACATATTTCAGCAGCAACACTTACTAATATTTACACCAAAAGAAATAAATATTCCCCACCTGAAGACACAAAACAATTTTTTTCCAATAAAATAAATCATTGAAGCGCTAAAAGCTGTCTTGCGATTTAATCTGCTAATAAAGGAGTTTGAAAAAGACTATAGTTGTGCTTAGCAATTAAAGGGTTACTGGAAGAGAGACTATCACCAAGATAAATAAAACATGGAAAAATAAACAAAATCCATCGTTTAA
The DNA here is from genome assembly GCA_964017125.1 of Flabesymbios commensalis. Lineage (NCBI taxonomy): Eukaryota > Metazoa > Annelida > Polychaeta > Terebellida > Flabelligeridae > Flabesymbios > Flabesymbios commensalis. The sequence continues at coordinate 4,315,439 of OZ024917.1, forward strand.
GAGAGGTCAAAAGCAATTTTGCAGTGGCCCCGCGCAAAAAATCCCAAAACTGGAAGCATCCCAATATTACCTGGGATGCTTAACCCGTGTGCTGATGAATTGTTTGTGAGCATTTTTAATTCATTTAAAGTTGAATTGCTAACGCTTCAAATGACAAAAAAAAAATATTATATAATATAATTAATAATTAAAAAATTATGAATAATAATTATAAAATATACATTCCCCAAATTGAATTATTTGATTAACTGAGCATCTACCACAAGATATGTTGAAAAATTTGCAGTATTTTACGTAATCTGAAATTAGCTTGAAACCGTATATATATGGTCTTAGCAGCACGAGGGTTAATAATTTTGACTACAAAAACACCTCTCACCATATTGGGTCCACCACACCCGCCAATCACCAGCAAATGTTCATCATCCAGAGTAACCTGTAGTAACACATAAATCAACTAATTAAATGTGATGAAATCAAATTGTGGAAAATGAATAGAAAAGGTTTACAAAGAATGTAAAAGCTTAGAATAGTAACATTATGTGATTAAATATATTCAAATGGTTAATTTTTGTAAATAAGTATTATCTTGCATTGATAAATAAACAATAAGATTGAAACTGATTCAAATAAAATAAATTCCACTAAAATTGCTTAGAGTTAGTAGAATAGTTCAATTTAACCCCTTCGAGCCTGAATTTACCATTGTCATCTTCATCCACGACAAGCCGTGAATTGCTGTCGCAATTCTCGACTTATAGTGGATTAAGATGATTTGAAGTGGTTGAAAAATTAATGAAAATTGCCATGTATTGTTAAACCAGTTTCATGGAAATTTTCACTATAAAACCCTTAGTTGTAGGAAAAATTAGATGTGTTTTCAAGGATGTAAAACGATGCTTTGATGCATTGTGAGGGCTCAAAGGGTTAAAGGTGTAAATTTATCCCAATATTTCTCGACTAGCTATTCAAGTTATTTGACTAAAGTATTTTTGTCAGCTGGTGAAACCACTCACTTGTGAATGTCCGTAACGAGGGAGGGGACTACAGTCTGGGATCTCTTTCTTGCACCATGACATCTCTCGTAAATTAAGCACCCACACATCATTACTACTGTAAACAAATACAGAAAGTGGTGATGTCCCATGTTAACCAATAATATTTACTTTGACTCATCACTATTCAGTCATCAACCCTTACATTAACCCTTACAGTGCGTCTTTATACATCAGAATCTGACATGTGTAGACGTCAGATTCTGATATAAAAGACGATCCCCGCGCTGAAGGAATCTAAATATTACAAATGGCCCATAACATAGGTATTCAAATGAAGCAGAAGGAGCTAACTAAGACATTTATGATGATATATAATATAAAAATTAACCCTTTAGTCTCCCATGTTTTATATAAAAATAATCCAGCGTGGTAAGGGTTTAATGCCTTTCTCAATTACCATAACCTAAACACTTTTTATTCGTCCTGAGAGGAAAATTGCTGGAAGAATTCAAATCTCAGTGGGCAAAAATACCTGGATGCTAGGAGGGTGAAAAGTATATTTATATAATGCTCAGTGGCATTGACATTATCAATACCTGGATGCTAGAAGGGTCAAAAGTATAATTATATAATGTATAATATTTACATTATCACAGATTGCAAAATTTTCACCAACAATAATTTAAAAAATTGCTATTACAATATCAATAAGATATAAACCATCAGAAGCTGTAATTATTATAAACAGCAATTTATTTTCATCGATGATGAAAACAGGTTGATTGGTGACAACTTAAATGTTACAGAAATGCTATATTTCAGTTCCTGATGGTGACAACCAAACATTAGCGTACCTGACCCCCAGACCATGAGAGCCTCCAAACACAACCATGGTGTCCCTCACAATACTGGCCGAGTGACCAGCCTTCCCGGGAGGTGATGTCGCCATGACAATGTGTGACCAGCGATTAGCAGACGGGGAATAAATGTGAAGCTGACTGAAGAAATGATCTGCCTAGAAACAGAAAAAAATCCTACACTGCATATAATAACTTAATTTCCTTATATATCCAGCTTTAAAAAAAATAATTTTTCTCAAATCTGAAATTAATCAAATGCATTTCGACTTAAATTCATCAAATTAAAAAAATTTCAGTGGCTTGAGATTGCGAGGCAATACTAGTGGCTAAAAATATTAATTTTCACCAGCTCTTAAGGGTTAACGATAATAGAATTGCGACACAAATTTTAAAATATTAAATTATTATGGTCAGTTCTCTACAAAGATGAACAATAAGGTTGGTCTGGCAAAAAGCCATTAATTATATATTTCCCAAACACTGACCTGAATTATTGCAAGAAAAAAAATCATTTTATATCTAAGGAAATGTCTACAAAAAAAATTGCAATAAAAATATTTAATAATCTTGGAATAACACTGTTGCATTTGGATGCTGTTAAATAATATCACAGGTAACTTTACTGTGTCAAAGAATAAAAAATACTAATATGTTACCTGGTGTAGAGGATAAGGCATGGGGTGACTCCAGCCTCCAAACAGGATCAGAGTGTCTTTATAAGGCACCATGCTGGCACAAGCCTTGGGTGACGGATAAACGCCTAAAGCAAACAAATTAACACATAAAGAGCTTAGTTATATAATTTTAATTTATACTCACTCAAAGTGTCTGTGTCGCTACAGGGACCCACAACTTAAGTGGGTGAAAATTACTCATATTTGTTTAATTTGAGCACAAATATTTGCAAATCTTGATGTTTAAACACACATTTCATTCAAAATGATTTGGTCAATTAAGAAAACAGATTAAAAATGACAATAGTCGTGATCAGCAGGATAAGGGTTAAAAAACATCATAGTTGATTTATTTATTAAAACTTCAATCCTGAATTTACCATTGTCATCTTCATCCACTACAAGCCGCGAATTGCTGTCACAATTCTCGACTTGTGGTGGATGAAGCTGATTTGAAACGGTTTAAAAATTAAAGAAAATCGCCATGTATTGGTGAACCAGTTTCATGGAAATTTGCGTTCTAAAACCCTTGGTTGTAGGAAAACTGTCTGTTTTCAAGAATGTAAAATGTTGCTTAAATGCATCGTGAGAGCTTAAAGGGTTGAAAAACAGAACATTTTCTTCACCTTGAGGTAGGAGTTGTGGCCTAATTTCACATCTCAAGGTGAATCACAAATAGCAGACTCATATTTTCAACTCTATTTCACACACATCAGTACTTTTAATTTTATACCAGGTATAACTAGTCCTGAATATTTCAAATCTGTAAAATATTTAAATGCTGATTACATGTGTAGATAACTTGTTGCAATAATTGTTCCCAAGCACAGAATTTTAAAGGTATAGTTATAAAAACATTCCAATCAAATTGGAGAATTTTATTTTGGATCAAAAGAAATATTCTTAATCGTTTGAACTATACACTTGATTTTTTGCATTTTGAGAAGTTTCTATTTACTATTTTTCAACATGTTCAAATGAATGAAAGATAGACTATAGGATGATAGTAAATTCTCAAAATACAACAAATCAAATGAAACATACCTGTTGCCAATGGACGAATCCAATGTCGAGTTCCTAAATCAAATCTCCACAAGTCGTTAAAAGTTGTTCCTGTTGCTGTGCATCCACCAAATATGTACATGGATCCCGAGTGATAAGCTGCACTATGCGAGTATCGCTCAGTTATTTTAGGTTCTATGTCAAATTCCGTAGATAAGGCAGACCATTCCAGTGTGCATTCTGAGACGGCACGTTGGAATCGAGACTGTTCATGTTGAATTACATCTACAAAGGAATAATTCATATTTATTAGAACTATTTTCTCTTTTTTTGCATTTTTAACCTCAACATACTCGTCTGAATAATATGCATATTTTCTTAGTTGCCTGAACTGCATACATGTATGCAGCTAATGCCATAGGCTAACATTGACTACCTTTATAACCTGGTTGTACACTGTCACCTCTGATTGCTTAAGTCTTTTTATTAACATTTTTCATTCATCTGATGCTGGCACTGATGATCATGCAATTTGAAGCCTAATAATGAATGATATATTTATTTATGTAAAATTTATTTATGTTATTATAAGATTAATTCATGTAAAACACTGTTGAAAGATCAGCTAAATTATTATTATCACTGTATACCTCATTTTACTTGATGTTCATGATATTTGGCAAAATCAGTTCCAGGCAATTTTAAAATGCATAAAATATTACATAATGTCTCTGTATACAGGTATATCAATGGTTGGGCCTAAAAAAAATTGTATGTTTTCGTTAACAGACTTTTTAGAAATAGGATAGGTAGGTCTTTTTTTTACCTTTTTTTTCTTAATTTTCAATCAAATTTTTCCCTGGTTGCGCAAGTGCAGGGAAAAATTTGTTTGAAAATTATTGATTAGCAATTTTCTCTTCCATGTTGTAACTTGCTGGAAATCCTTATCATTGTCTTATAAATATTTTGCTAATCAATTACAAATTTGATTAGAAAATTGGCAGAATTATACTGAACAAATTTTTCCCTAAAGTGTTTAAGTACTTGTGCAAGCAATTGCGCAAATATGCAAGAGTTTGCAAGTAAACTTTGCTATTAAAGTACCTTCGTGAATGCACAAGTACTTGCACTAGACTCAGTGCGCAAGTCCACAAGTTCGAATGTGCACAAGTACGAAAGTGCGCAAGTAAGAAAGTGCGCAAGTACTTGTGCAAGGGAGAAAATTCTTGGGCAAGTATGCAAGAGTGCAAGATCAGAGGTGGGCAAGTGTTCGCCACATCGCCACATGTGGCGACAGAAGCAAAATGTTTGTAATGTAAATAATAAAAAATGACCATTCAGAGCACCTAAAAATAGCTATTTGTGGCGACAGGACTCATTTCGCCTGCCCACTAGAGAAGATGTACAAGTAGGCGTACAAGTAGGCCTACTTGTGCAAGGGTGCAATGCTTAACATTTCAAAATTAAAATAACACTTCGATAATAACGTCGATCGATTTAATGTTGTTTTATTGTTGCGGGGCCTCATTGGGTGCCCTGATGTATCTAAAAACTGAAACTCTACAGAATATACTCGATCAGTACATTTCTACCAGTAATAGTGAGCAAAAGGAACAAACAAACAGAGAAAAATATAGGCGATATCCTGGAACATGCCCGGGAGGGAATGAAGATTTAAACCCCAACCTCGGACCGTCACCATGGCATACATCAATACATTATGCATCTATTACTACCATTTATCATCATGCTATAAAATAAACTAAATACATACAACGCAATATTTATGTGCGGACTAACGTTAGAATTTAGCGTCTACCATTTTTTGCAATATTGTTTAATGGCTACCATGTCACATGTATGTCATGTGACCACGTCATGAAATACGAAATCATTCCAAAGTCATATCATACCATGTAATTCCCGTCATTTAGTAACAATACGAACCTTATTAGTCAATGACGGGTACCTTATTAGTGAATGTTAACCCTTTACGTACTGGACCAATTTATTAGACTCACTAGATTAGCACGGGCATATTCCGGTAGTATATATAACAGCGACGTCTCTAATAATACCATCATATATCACTATATATTAATTAATTAATTATAGCACGGGCATATTCTGGTAGTATATATAAGAGCGGCGTCTGTAATAATACCATCATATATTAGCGTATTTAATTAATTTGAACACGGGCATATTCCGGTAGTATATATAAGAGCGACGTCTAATAATAATACCATAATATCGTTCTAAATATGCCTCGGAGAGGATTTCCCCTGTCTTGAAAAGGGTTTTCTTTTAGGGCTAGTATAATAAAAAAAGGGGCAGGGTAAATTTTTGGGGGTAAAATGAGATGAATTAAAGGAAAATTTGAACACGGGCATATTCCGTTAGTATATATAAGAGCGACGTCTCTAATAATACCATCATATATTAGCCTAATTCATTAATTTTAGCACGGGCATATTCCGGTATTATATATAAGAGCGACGTCTGTAATAATACCATCATATATTAACGTATTTAATTAATTTGAACACGGGCATATTCCGGTAGTATATATAAGAGCGACGTCTAATAATAATACCATAATATCATTCTAAATATGCCTTGGGGAGGATTTCCCCGTCTTGAAAAGGGTTTTCTTTTGGGGCTAATATAATAAAAAAAGGGGCAGGGTAAATTTTTGGGGGTGAAATGAGATGAATTAAAGGAAAATTTAAACACGGGCATATTCCGGTAGTATATATAACAGCGACGTCTGTAATAATACCATCGTATATTAGCGTATTTAATTAATTTGAACAAGGGCATATTCCGGTAGTATATATAAGAGTGACTTCTAATAATAATACTATAATATCATTCTAAATATGCCTTGGGGAGGATTTCCCCGTCTTGAAAAGGGTTTGTTTTTGGGGCTAGTATAATAAAAAAAGGGGCAGGGTAAATTTTTGGGGGTAAAATGAGATGAATTAAAGGAAAATTTGAACACGGGCATATTCCGGTAGTATATATAAGAGCGACGTCTGTAATAATACCATCATATATTAGCGTATTTAATTAATTTGAACACGGGCATATTCCGGTAGTATATATAAGAGCGACGTCTAATAATAATACCATAATATCTTTCTAAATATGCCTTGGGGAGGATTTCCCCTGTCTTGAAAAGGGTTTTCTTTTGGGGCTAGTATAATAAAAAAAGGGGCAGGGTAATTTTTGGGGGTAAACTGAGGTGAATTATAGGATAATTTTAACACGGGCATATTCCGGTAGTATATATAACAGCGACGTCTTTAATAATACCATAATATATTAGCCTATTTAATTAATTTGAGCACGGGCATATTCCGGTAGTATATATAACAGCGACGTATAATAATAATACCATAATATCCTTCTAAATATGGCTTTGGGACGATTTTCCCGGTCTTTAAAAGGTTTTTTTTTGTGGGGCTAGTATAATAAAAAAAGGGGCAGGGTAAATTTTTGGGGGTAAAATGAGGTGGATTAAAATTTAATTTTAACACGGGCATATTCCGGTAGTATATATAGGAACGGAATATTTCCGTACAGCGGTGTTAAAGGGTTAATTGACTGCATTGCTCAAATTAGTAGTAAATGACAGGTAGGAAATGAAATGCGTGATCTTCAATGTGCAAGCGTTAATACAGCATTGGTTCAGCGTCTCGTGTCTGCTACATATAACTATGGTCCATCAACCAATACACTAAATGACGGTGAATACACTAAATTGCATTGATTGTAATCATGGGCATAATGAGTTATTACGATTTAACACTTTATAATTTGTATGTAATGCTGGCATGATGTTGGTCTATCATTGACGTTGTTGGCCCATCATTCAGCCAACATTGGCTTAATGTGTGGGATTTTCTTAGATAGAACATGGTCACAAAGAACTTGGAATAATATTGGCACAGTCTTGTACACGAAGTTGTAGGATTTGGGTGTTGTTAAAGTTGGAGCTGTGTCGTACATAGTGTGCCAGCATTAATATAAAATTGTAACATTATACGGAGATTAAACCTATTTCTAATTGGTTGAGCTGTGTTTGTTAAAATGGATTAATAGCGCTGTCATTTCATTGGGTGCACAAATGCTCATACAGGTCTGACAGTTGTCACGTGACATGTTGTGAGAAACACAACTTCCAGTTCCACAACGCCAGCGGGACACGGTAAGATTCCGTGAATGAACTGAACTGAAACGTCTGAGGCGGGTCTATCGTTACATACCCGTACGGGCATATTCCGGTATAATGCCAAAATATATGTCTTTTACTGCAGTGTAACACAAATTCACATAAATCCTGAAAAAAACATGCAAAAAAACACCAAAATGCCTTTTTCTGATGACGCAGTGATGTAATCATGTAGGCCTACGTTACCTACTTCACTCACATGCTTCACCTCTTTGACCATTATATTATAATTCAGCTTTTTGACCAATCCGAGTATTATAATGAGTGTACGAAAACAACCGAAGCACAAATTAGACTACAATTTGGCAATTAATTACCATGAACAATCCTGTGCCAGCGCGAACACACTTCCATCGACGATTTGAGATCATCATAAGGCAGAAGCAAAGACAAGATATATTCAAGAATTTCATCTGGTATTAAATTAATTGAGGCCGGGTTTTCTGCTACAGTGTCACTCATATCTTTAATTCATCACTACTCCGAAAAGTAGTTTTACAATGATATTAAAAACTAATTTATTTCGACGGTCTGGCCGTGTTTTTATAATATGAAGATATCAATCAATCAGTCAACTGACTAAAAACAGGTTCATAGAGATTCAACTGGAGAACTTAAACATGACAGCGTACTACCGATTTACCGCTGAGTTTTTAGAAAACCACGCGAACGCCGTGAATCAACAATGTTACTTTTTAATTAAGTCACACCTATTGTCTTTACTCTCCAAAAGGCGCCTGCGGTATTGGCATTTGATCACCACTTCAAATGCGAGGAAATCAATATTAACAATGTAAGAGAGCTATTAGGACTGTTTTTTTGTGAATAAATAAATAATATGTTTTTTACAAATAGTGCTTTAAATAAAACAATACTATGTTGGCCTAGCATAAATATATTAATGCGTGTTCTTGTTTTTTTTAATTGGTTTGATCAGAATGCGCTAGAATAGTCAATCAGCTCGCATATCATAATCCACCCGCATAAATTATCTCCCTCGCCATAATAATGCCACCCCGCCAGTCAGTCCGCAGCGTGTGATGAAAGCTTCTATTTCAATGGTATAAACCGGTTTGCGAAATCGGCAATTTATTCCGAGTGTTGTCGGCAAGACGACGTCGTGAAACGGCTTGCAAATGTGCCACGGATTTCAACGATAACGTTACAAATGATATAATTTCTCTGTCAATATAATTAGGCCGTCTCAGAAATAATACAACTTGTTCAATGGAACAATGGAGAACAGAAATCAACGGTCATATTCCCAGAACGGGCTAGTTCCACAGGACAAAAGTATGATTATTATCGCCTTAAGATTCTGTGATGTCGTACTTTTTGTCAGAGGCCGATGTTGTGACAGACTGTTGTTGCTGTTTAGTGACTTCTGTTATAAAAACTGTTAACCGGCGGTCGTAGCAATTTAACTGGATGGTGCATTATTACATTCACTAAGAGTTGATAACATTCGTGGAAAGTGACAACTTTGGCCAAAAATGTTATGGCCAACGGAAAACTACTCACCTTGTCATGTTGTGTGCTATTTCCCATTCACGTGATTTCGGATCAACTCTAGCCTACACTGTGTCTGTGGTCTGTGCCTGTGGCTGTGCTATTTGATTTTCTAACACTAATACTAATAGACCCCTAGGCTAAGGGCCTTTTATTTGAGTGTTTAGGCCTACACATTTTTTTTTTATAACAGTGTCTTTTCTATGTACCGGTATGTCTACGACCATTCAGGATTTCCACCAGGAATGTTTTGAGTGTCAGAGCCTACAGAGGGCTCCAAATTGGCAAAAGGGTGGGGAGGAAGGTGATTCCACAGACACAGTGACAGCCTGAGACAAAAATCCACAGATTCGCTTAAAATGGCCTAGACCCCCTATTTTAACTTAACTGAAATTACAACAAAATAGGGAATAGGTCACTATATATTTCCAAACACTTAGTAAATAACAAGCTTTTGTACTACGGCCTAGGCCTAAGGGGGGTTGGGGGGGGGATGGCAGCAGCGTCCGCAGCTTCCCGATATAGAGGGGGGTTTAAGAGGTACGATATTTAGAAAAACAGGGGGGTCTGGGGGCTCGCCCCCCAAAATCCACAGAATTTGTTGAAAATCTGAAGCTCAATTGGGGGGGGGGGGGGGGCATGACCCCTCTGACCCTCCTCCCATGCACGCCCTGGGGGGGGGGGTCTGAACCGAATCCTTCCCTCCGCCCCCTGTGGAAACCCTGCAATCTCGCCTACATAGACTTTGTCATAGGCTAGGGCCTGGTAGGTTATAGGCCTGGACTACCAAATTATTATAATATAATGAAAGAGGGTTAGAGTCTACTATAGGCCATGGACATTATCAGATTATAGATAGTCTTTAATATAATTATAAGTTGTTTAAATAAGCCTATATTAGGCATGCATATAGCTACATGTTATACTGTGCACAGTTACCTACAAAGCCCAAATGCAGTAGGCATATTCAGGGAGGGGGGGGGGCAGCAGGCGCGTGCGCCCCTTATTTTCGCCAAATACTTTGAAAATCCCCCTATTTAACTGGCTAAAATTTACCAAAAAAATTTAGGGGGCAAGCCCCATAGGCCCCCCCCTTTCTTCAGATGCTGGATCCACCACTGATATCTGTTTGCTTTACAACTAAAACAATTATACTGTATTTTGGCTTCGCAATATATCGTTATAGGCCTATTCTACATATTCAGGGGTGGGCAAGTGGTCGCCACATCGCCACATGTGGCGACAAAAGCAAAATATCTGTAATGTAAATATTTAAAAATGACCATTCAGAGCACCTAAAAGTAGGCATTTGTGGCGACAGGACTTATTTCGCCTGCCCAACCCTGCATATTCATGATATTGAGCTAAAAATTAACCCTTGTGCCTGGATATCTTTTGATCTTCAATCAATAAACTTTATGTCGCCTATCCTCAGCGGACAGAGCTTAGAGGCGCACAATACTATAGGCCTATTTTATTAAACCCCTAGGCCTACATTGGAATGTTCCAGGAAACCTTTTGTCAATTTTTAAAGCCCCCGGCCCGCTCCGCATAGATCCGCCCCTGCATTAGCTTATAACCCTACGAGTACTCAACTCGGTGATGGGAAAATATATAGTCCGTAAAAGAAGTTGCCATTCTGCACTAAACAGGCCCGTAGTCACGGTCGGAAATCAGACAAGGCGAGTTCAGTGGCCAAGCCTAAATTTCTAATAACCCTAAATTTCTGATAATTTTCAGTGATGAAAAGAAAAAAATGTGAAAAGACAGACAAGGCGCCTTGGTTGCCTCGTCTGCCCCAGTCTATGGGCCTGCTAACTGTCACAATTTTTATTTCTAGCAATGCCCATGGCTAAAGGCAACATTATACAATGTTGGACAAATGTTTTCAGGGCAGGGCTACCTGAAACCACACATTTTGTTTTATAGCTATGCCTAATGGTCTAGCTACATGTATCTGACAGTTTGTCAGCTATCAGGCATTTTTATTAAAAACAAAACAAAAGGCACATCTACACCCCCTGAAAGGTTAGTGTATGTGCAAAATAAGAGAAATCCATGTCAATGCTATTGAGAATGCAATGACTGTTAGGGGCCTACACTGTAAACATCAACATCTGCAAATTTTTGGTCCCAAACTACGGTTCATTTCTACCCAATTGGAGTTGTGGGTCACAGTAGAAGAAGAAAATGTTTATTTGACAAATAACACAGTAAAATAATGCAAATTAGCGACACAGTAGCGAGACAAAATTTAAAAATTAGGTGATAATTGAATATATTATTCAATTAGCAGTGTGACTGAGGGTTGATGAGGTACAGTTAGCTTCAAAAGAGGGGGTGGGTCAGGATGTCCCTCTTCTGGATCTGTAACTTAGCTGTAGGCCTACATAGTAGTAGCATGTAAGCCTTTTGTTTTAATGTGTTGTGCAGTAGGCCCACAGCCCACAATCTGGGGTACATCTGTCAGAATAAAACATAATTCAATGACTAGGCCTACAAGGGCTCAGGTCTAGATACTGAATTTGACCCATATCTATGGTGTTGCAATTACCGGGTAGTGAATATTTTAGGCTTCTAGGTCAGGTCTGTATAATTTACCAGGCATTAGAACAGGTGTGGCTTCCCTAGCCAGACCAGTATTTAATGTAATTAAATTTAAAGTGTATAAAATAGCCTATATGGCTAGGTCTTATATTAAGCCTAACTTATACATCTACATAATATAGTTAGAGGTCTACATATCCTTAACATATACAAAAAAGAATGGAAAGTACCCCTACATAAATTTAAAAGTTTACCTCCTAAAATGTTTGTTTTTTCATGGACCTTTATACATGTGTACATTTGTGCAATCAATGCACCCTAACAGAATAATTAGAACAGCCCCATCCCAGTTTAAAATAATGGTAAGCTGGCCATTTCACCATCTAATGTTTTTGCAATAGCATTTACCTGAAATAAATGTCAGACAAATGTGTTAACTTCAAATATATCATGAATAATATTTAGAATTCAATTTGAATAATGGAGGAATCATTACTTCATTTCACTATCACAGCTTTTTACACAACTTTTCAAACTCAGTTTATCTGACAGCTGAGATATTAACCTAGAAAACCATGTTTGAGACACAAAAAGGCACTAGGCCCACCAAATTCACATTGGGCCACATGTAAAAAAGAAAACCTGGATACATCCCTAATTTTGGTAATACATATGTATTAATATTTTTGATTAATTTATTTGCATAATTAAAAAAGTATCTATCATCACAAGTTAAATGTGGAAGTAATTAACTGTCCATTCAGTGTATATTTGAACCACTGTGTATAAATATGTCTTTTCTATAACTAATCCCATCTCATTTGATACTGGAAATTGTATATAAGATATTAAATGTTAACCATTTTTTCCTATTGTACATGTAAAGATTAGATCTAAAGTAATTATCCAATTTACTGAAATTATGCATAATACCCAGTTGTACATAGTAATATGTGTAATCTTAAATAATTCACCACTTGCACTGACATATTAAATGTCTATTTTCTAAATGTAATCACAATTATTCTTCTAACATTGTGAAGTTCAGAACTCTTAATAATCACAAAAATATTAGTTACAGAAAAAGAAATATTGTTGAAAAAATAATCATATTTGGGGTGTTTCACCATGTTCACTGCATTGATTTTTTGTTTAGATTTTTTGTTTCTATATTCCAGATATAAACTAGGCAGTGAGATACATTGCAGTGAATATGTTCTGTGCTACATTGTGTATGAGGTTTCACTGATTATTAACAGTAAGTCAAATCGATTAATCCTTTAACTACTAATCATCACTTGAATTGATTTTATTATTTTTATTAGCAGGTTAAAGCAGTTATAAGAAATTACATTTAATTCACTAAAAGTGATTAATTTCTCTCGAAGGGGATGAAAAGTTAAATGACAGTTTGTAAATTATTGCATGCATTTATTGGTAAGTTTTCATCTTCTAGGCAAGTGAACGTTGAATAATAATCAACTCCAGAAATTTCTTTGTGGGGGAGGTACAACATGTTGAATAAAATTTGTTGCAGTCATTTCATAGTACTTAATGTTGTATTTTATGTAGTTTTGTTTAAAAGTGAACATTTAGTCTTAAGTGTATTATTTTATTTAATTACTTTGATTATAGGAAAAAATACTTCTATATTCATACAATGAAATATATATGTTTGCAGACATGTGAGAGGTTTCTTCATGCATGCAACATGTTCACTGGAAAGAAGTGACCTGCTCTTTGGAAAAACATGTGCAAGATTGCTACAACAGCACATATTTCTCACATTTAACATGTACAGTTTGAGCCACATGTTGTATATTTTGAATACCGGGTTTATTCATCTGATTAATTGTAGTAGTATATTACATCCCAATTATAAAGAGGATGTACATGTATTTTTATTATCCACATTAAAGGGACTGGCCTAGGCTAAAATCATAAAAGAATCGGTGATTTTATTTTGGCTTTTCAATATGACCATATGATGTAAATATGTCCATAGACTAGAACTGCAAAAGTTTTTAAATTTTTGTGCTGCGCATTCACCAGTTAGGCTAGATATAAAGACGAAATTCCCGCTTTCTAATTATTGACAACCATGTCAATAATTAGAAATGCGGGAATTTCGTCTCTATATTTAGTCTAACTGGTGAATGCGCAGCAGAACACTTAAAAAACTTTTGCAGTTCTAGTCTACGGACATGTTTACATCATATGGTCATATTAAGAAGCCAAAATAAAATCACCTATTTTTTGATGATTTAAGCCTGGGCCAGTCCCTTTAAATTAAAATTAAAACTACAAGTAAAAGCCTAATAGGTTAATGTTCATGAATTATTTTCCTTGGTATGGGCATTTTTTAAGGACACATCATCAAAATCATATACAAATTTGGTATTCAGCCTCCAAGCAATGAATGTAATGATCAATTTAATAATGAATTGTCAAACAATGATTTCTCAATCTTTTCAGCCTATTAATAAGGTTTAGAGGCACCCTAAGTTAATGTCAGGAGTGTCAAATAATGTTTAAACAATTTGGAGTGATATGATTTGGGAATTCAGACTCAAAATGTGATATCTTACACTTTTAAAATTGAAGGAAATGTAAAAGTTAGGACTATTTGAATTGAAATTATTTATGATTATAAATTTAAATTTACAGGGATTCATGAAGCAGTAGCTAAGTAATGAATTGACCAATTTTAGAAATAATAAAGGTAATATAATGAATTAAAGAGTAGAACAATAACATATTTAAATTTATTTCTTCAAATTATTTGACATGGGCTAAATCCATGGGTCATGAAATGCATGGCATAATCCTTCCAATGATCATATTGTATATTATATGTGTGAAAGTAATCATGACAATGGTAAAATCTAAAATGGGATCCTCACTTATTTCATCTGTCATTTTTTAATTAATGGAAGCGATTGTAAATGACAATGTTGAGTAGTAATTGGATATCATGATTGTATTGATCCGTAAACCTGTTAAATCTATGCCACTTTTAACATCTTTGCTAAGGGGTAACAATTAAAAATTAGCGCTTTAACCGCCGGTCCCGAATATATTCAATTTCTTCAGTTTTTATTACTACATCATTTACCACATTTTAAACATGTTAAATATAAAATGTGACTTTAAATGAGCAAGATCTGAAAAAAGTTGATCTCCATTTTGTCAAATCTGAATAATTTTCACTCGCTTGACGTTGTGGATCGCGTCAGCGAGACACAACTTCAAGCGAGTAAAAATTCAAATTGAATAATTTGCCGGTTAAAGGGTTAATACACATCATACATGAAAAAATACATCATATCAGGTATTAACGTACCGGTATTTATTAAAAATGTGTGTGTTCAGCTAATAAGAAAAGTTATGTTTAGATTATAAGAAAAGGTAGTTGATTGATACAAGCTGTATAAATTGATGGCATAAACAGAGTGAACTGAGAATGAGAAAGAAAATGCATGTAACCAAGTTATAACAATATAAAAAATTACAACTTCTTAGTTATATATAAAGGTTTACATTGTGAATTACCCATAATGTCCTATGCATTTATGTATATATGTATATATTGATCAATGGCAGTCGGCCATTTTTAATTGTTTTTATCCCCTACCCGTAGGGAAAGGGGGATTTTAGTTGTGCCAGGATTCCGTACAGCGTCCGTAATGTTTAGATTTTTTAAAGATGCAACAAAAAGTCAAAATGGCCACCAGAGGTCAAGTTATCACATTCGTAACAAGGTGGAGATGTGAAAGTGAGTTTTTAAAGATGCTTACCGAATTCATGTGTGCGCAAAAAATCAAGTCAAAAATTATTCAAATTTTACAATAACTTTGCCCATGATATACAGTCCAGGAGATTTTTTAAAGGTTTTACTGAAATTCAAAATGGCTGCCACGGATCAATTTCATTTTTGTAAGCGCAAAAATTCAAATACTTACGGTAGTCAGAAATTATTCAAATTTTACGATCACATTTCCCACCATATGGAGATGTGTTGGTGATTTTAATTAAATTTGAAATGGCCGCCACAAGTCTACTTTTTCAATTATTTGTAGGCGCCAAAATTCAGAACCTAAGTTATGCTGAGGATGACATTGGACTTCAGGCCTCTAGGGTAGTGGTTAGCACCGCTGCCTTTCACGCCAGAGTCCGGGGTTCGGTTCCCGGTCTCGGCGGTTTGAAAGAAACAGAATTGTTTCTTCCCCATCCACGTGTGAAAGTTAGTATTCTGGGGAGCCTCCGTGACCGAGAGGTAGCGTGCTCGGCCTCAGACCGCCAGGGCTCGAATTTCGAATCCTGTGTCTGGAGGACAGTGTCATCTCAATCATCTCACCATCCTCAGGAGGTTCTCCTGGCCCAGTTTAGCCTATATGTGCACAAAGGTGGCCTAAAGCCCGATTCATTTCATTTCAGGCCTCTTGTTTCTCATTATCTCGGAAAACTGGCATGATAGCTGATCTATCAACTTCTGCTTCCTCATACTTCACATATCCATCACATACCACTGGGAAATTGTTTTGGTGACATTTTGATCCCCATATCACCAACCCTTTAATTACTATGAGCACTAACAAAAAAATGCTCATTAGCGAATTTCAGGAACAAGTTGCCATCAGATCTTCTTTTAATTTGGCAAATATGTTCAGCTATATCAGCCAATGACCTGATTAACTTTGGGGATCAAACAATTTTAAAATGGCCGTTTTCAAAAACGATAACGGAGGGCTGATTTCGTGTTCGTTTCCGCACAACTCTTTCTAGTTACTATAATAGGGCCAACAACAAAGAAATACTCATTTCAGGAAAAAGTTCCCAGCATATCTTCTTTTTATTTGGCAAATAAGCACAGTGACGTCAGCCAATGACATGATTAACTTTGGAGAGCAATAGATTTAAAAATGACCGTTTAGCGACCATTTTTAATTTCAGTAATTTTGTAATATTTTTGTCAATCCCAAACAAAGGAAAATAGCTGGACCAAGCATATAGAACAAAACGTAATGACTCACAGAAGGATAACCCATGACAAATTTCGCTGAAATAAAATCCGAAATAGCTGACTTACGGTCATTTTTAATTGTTTTTTTTTCGCATTATCTCATAAATCTTGCATAATAGCTAAAGCGCTAATATCAAATAAACCCTGAAAAAATGTACTGATCTATAACAAATTTTAAATGGCCGACTGGCAATAAAGGAGGGCTGCTTTCGTCTTCGTTTCCGAACGACTCTTTCTGGTTTGACTACGTTTTTGTTGGGTTTGAAATTTGTTTGTAAGACATATATATATACTGATATTTAGTCATAGCAGAACAAGGGTTAAATTTATTTCTGCGGATCTTTTGCTGAGTATGTAAGCTTAGTTCATGACATGATGTACTATTAATGCCAGTTTTTTTATATTGTGTCAAATATGTATATCTTGTCATGTCAGAAAGTCATGCTAAGAGAAATACATGCATAACAAATGACAACATCACTGACTGATTTAGAAATAGTCCACATATTTATCATGACTAAAACAAAAATGACATTGATGTGAATACTTGTATTCAGTTATGATAAATCAGTCATTTCAAGCATGTACAACTGTATGAACTTTTGAGAATGTTATTCATAAAATATTAATTATGCATTAAGACGAAATGCAAATAGCTACACATAAAGCATTCAATTTCAATCAATATACTAGTCTAGTACATTTCTTCGAGTATAATAGCCTTTACAAATGAGTTATAATTCATCTGGTGTAGTTTATTTATTAATGTAGAATATTTTGATTGCACTTTGTACATGTTGTAGGCCTACTTATAGTATCATTATATATAAGAATTCAAGTTTTTTGTGCAGTTCAGTGTGTGTTTTGTATTCATTTAAAAATGGTCAATAATTTTGTATAGGGCCTACAATACATGCAATATCTTCAAACAAATGTAATAAAAAATGAGAGGAACATCAGAACTGAAAAATAGGGTAGCAAATGTGTATGAAAACAAACGTTAAGAATTTATCATGTTTAATATGGCAATGTAAATTAAGTCTGTGAAGTTAACTTCTCTCACATTTTAGAAATAATAGGCATATGCTTGATAAGTAGCAAGGGATATTACTGTCTATATATATTTTTTTTTAGCAATATATTGCAGCAATTTGTAAAATGTTGCTAACCAGATTTATTTTTCACAGAAAAAAAAATTCTGGACAGATGAGGAATTATTTCAAGATAGGCCTACTTGAAAAATGTGTAATATACAGTTTTTGTATTGATAATGAGCATGATGAGGGTAAAATAAAAGTTGAAACATTTTTTTTATTCCTATTCAATCAATCTAACTTTAAAATACTGATAGCCAATAGCAAGGTTGACCTCCTAGTTAAAAAGCAGTTAATTTTTCCTAGCCTGTTGGAGTCACATCCAGACCTAAAGTGTAACTCAAGAGGAATTGTTTGTAATTTTTTCGCGGAGGCAAAAAAATTTTCGAAAATTTATATTTAATAACCACCCACAACAGATGTCGATTTTTTTTTCGCCCGATCCGGGTGGGATATATTTTTTTTTTTGCCAAATGTTTTTAATACTCCCCTATATTAATAAATGGAACATTTTTGAGCTATCAATTAAACAAATAGGCCTAAATAGTCCCTTACATTGGCCTCGAGCCACCTGCGCCCCCTCCTTTTTCAAATCCCGCATCTACCCAGACCATGTCTAAATCTGGTGTAGGCCTACATGTAGCCTGATGACAGTATTGTAAGCCTATAGGCCTACATGTACTTGTAGACTATTGTTCCGGGTAGGCCTAAACGTTAACTTTAACAAAGGCTGCTGTATGACTAGATCTATAGGCTATATAGCGTATAGGCCTAGCCTAACATTACACCAGGGTCTATAGCTAGATGGGGGTCCAAATAGGGTCTATAGCCTAGTGTTAGGCCCTAGGCCTACATCGAAACGGGATCATGGCATGTTTGGCCTCTCAGCTAACCCTTCTATCATGTCTAAAGCCTGAGAGTCTAGTTCAGCACCACCCCACACACTGTCACTTCTTCACTTGAAGTTGTAATCAAACAGCATTTTGCAGGACCTAACTCGAGTAACTGCCGGGCCCACCAGTACCAGTGCAGCGGCGGCACGTTCATTGACAATGATTGTGTCAAGTGTGCTTCACCTGTGAGGCTGTGTGAGCAGTGGTGGTGACTGGTATGTAGCCTATACACATGATACATGTGACTGGTGTGAGGGTTTGCCGGCCGCTGAACATGAACATGAGATACCGGTAGGCCTATTAATATCACAGTGCAGTCAGTGTAGTATGACACGCTCGAATTAAAATCTGCGTAAGACAACTTCAAGCCATCTATATTCCATTAAAATGGTTTTAAAGTGATATAAACAGCTGTAAGATCATGACCGGATATTTATTGAACCTAGTGTAATACCACCTCTCGAATATCTTGGTTCTTTTTTTTGCCGATAACCGGCGGTCGCACCGAACGGCATGAGGGCACGCCTTAAATTCTAGACTACATGAAAATTCAATCAGTAACTGATTTTTTTCTGGCCAAAAAAAGGAACCAACAACGAAAAGGTGTAATTTAGAGAGAGCTATTCAACCTCTCTGTGGGTGTCACATTAAATCCTTTAAAATTCACTGATTTATATAGATATTGTTGACACAAAATACGTAGAACAATTAGCTGATGTTGGTCTTACGTGAACAACTGGCAGAATGACTCAAGGCCAATTTTAAATCGTTTACAGCAACAATTAAAACCAGTTAAAATGCAGGATAAATGTTGTAATTCCGCGCCAAATTTTTACCCCCCGCGAAGCCTCTAAATTAATACTAAACAAAGCGATCTTTTCGCTAAAATAATCACGGCCTGCGGACTGACTGCCGCCACAATGCAAAAAATGGATAGAGGGATGGCTGCAGACAGATCACGCACAGCAACATCAACCACAGCAACACGTCAACCACAGCAACACGCTTAGTCTTTCTGCGCAATTGATAATATACATGTTGTTTTCACATCATTCATTTAGGTCTGGCGAAGTAAACCACTTATTTTAGTTCGCCACGGTCTTTAGTAATAGCTAGGAGACTTTTTTAGTTTGTGTCACTTCAGCCTTCAGGGAAAGTTTTATCAATAGTACCTCCGTCTAGGCCTATAACATTGTCAACCGATCCCGCCCCCGCAGTAAGACAAGTGCCCCGTCTAACCTCCGTCATTCAGCTGCCAGTTATTAAACGGAAAGAGTTTATTTGCAGTTTTGGGCGATAATTAAGGTTTCCTATTTTATCGCCCATACTAGGCATAGGGTCTAGGCCTAGGTGACCAGCAAACACGACACGGTAACCTATTGCTGGGGTATGTTGGCCCAGTGTCGTAGACGGTGGGCCAACATTAGCCCAGCATTGGGTCAACGTGTTGCTGTGGTGGATCTTGGTGTGTTATTGATATCTCTACTAGCATGCCAGTAGCAGTCGTTGTTTTTCTACTCTCAACTAGGGCCCAGGGCCATCTTATAACCTGAGAACTACTTTCGAATCGATATTTCACTACGCCATCAATTCCAAAGTGTGTGGCCTAGGGCCATCCAAATTAGGTGTACTTAAACTTTAATAAACCATGCTTAGATGGCCCCAGGCCACACAACTGATACGTAGATGGCCCCAGGCCACACACTTCAAATAAATGGCCCAGGCCACACACTTTAAGTTGATGGCCCCAGGCCACACACTTTACCTTGATAGCTCCAGGTCACACATTATCAGTTGATGGCCCCAGGCCACAAGCCCACATACTTCAAATAGATGGCCCCAGGCCACAGACTTTAATTTGATGGCCCCAGGCCACACACTATCAGTTGATGGCCCCAGGCCACATACTTGGTGTTATCTGGGCCGGTATGTGGCCTGCGGCCATCCATTTGAAGTGTGTGTCATGGAACCATCAACTAAAAGGTGTGTTGCCTGGGGCCATCTATTTAAAGTGTGTGGCTGGAGCCATCAACTGAAACTGTGTGGTCTGGGAGCATATCTAATAAAGTGTGTGGCCTAGGGCCATCAACTAAGCGTGTATGGGGTGGGGCCATCAACTAAAAATGTGTGGCCTGGGGCCATCTATTTAAAGTGTGGCCTGGGGCCATCAACTGGAAGTGTGTGGCCTGGGGCCATCAACTTAAAGTGTGTGGCCTGGAGCCATCACCTTTTAAAATGTGTGGCTGCAGGCCGCATATAGGCTACTAAGTTGAAGTATATGGCCTGGGGCCATCTATTTAAAGTGTGTGGCCTGGGACCATCCACGTATCAAATGTGTGGCCTGAGGCCATCCACCTATTAGGTGTGTGGCCTGGGGCCATCTATTTTAAAGAATGTGATCTTATTTGAGCGACATCCCAGTAAACACAAAACATTTGTAATTACATTTATACAACTCCGCCCCAGTGCTGATCCAACATTGTATAAATGCTTTTTACTGTTTACTAGGATCTATGTGGCAAGAGTGTCACGAGTGGGGGTGGTAACGTGATCTGTTGCAATCCGCGTGAAGACGTAGTCCCAAGCACAGAAATGAATGGCCCTGGGCCCTAGTTGAGAGTAAGTTAACAACAGCTGCATATCAGTATATCACTATCAGTAATGACAGTATCAGGTTGCTGTGGTGGATCTTGGTGTGTTATTGATATCTAGACTATAGTATATTAGTAGATTATAGTGTGTTGCTGTGGTGGATCTTGGGTGTTGCTGTGGTTGATATTGGTGCGTTATTGATATCTATAGCATATTAGTATAGCATGTTGCTGTAGTGGATCTTGGTGTGTTATTGATATCTATCTCATATTAGTATAGCGTGTTGCTGTGGTGGATCTTGGTGTGTTATTGATATCTCCATCATATTAGTAGGCCTATAGCCTGTTGCTGTGGTGGATCTTGCGTGTTGCTGTGGTGGATTTTGGTGTGTTATTGATATATCTATAGCATATTAGTATATCGTGCTGCTGTGGTGGATCTTGGTGTGTTATTGATATCTCTAGCATATTAGTATAGCGTGTTGCTGTGGTGGATCTTGGTGTGTTATTGATATCTCTAGCATATTAGTATAGCGTGTTGCTGTGGTGGATCCTGCGTGTTGCTGTGGTGGATCTTGGTGTGTTATTTATATCTATAGCATATTAGTATATCGTGTTGCTGTGGTGGATCCCGCGTGTTGCTGTGGTGGATCTTGGTGTGTTATTGATATCTATAGCATATTAGTATAGCATGTTGCTGTAGTGGATCTTGCGTGTTGCTGTGGTGGATTTTAGTGTTTTAGTGATATCTCTAGCATATTAGTATATCGTGTTGCTGTGGTGGATCTTGCGTGTTGCTGTGGTGGATCTTGGTGTGTTATTGATATCTATAGCATATTAGTTTAGCGTGTTGCTGTGGTGGATCTTGCGTGTTGCTGTGGTGGATCTTGGTGTGTTAGTGATATCTCTAGCATATTAGTATATTGTGTTGCTGTGGTGGATCTTGGTGTGTTAGTGATATCTATAGCATATTAGTATAGCGTGTTGCTGTGGTGGATCTTGGTGTGTTAGTGATATCTATAGCATATTAGTATAGCGTGTTGCTGTGGTGGCTCTTGGTGTGTTAGTGATATCTCTAACATATTAGCATAGTGTGTTGCTGTGGTGGATCTTGGTGTGTTATTGATATCTCTAGCATATTAGTTTAGCGTGTTGCTGTGGTGGATCTTGCGTGTTGCTGTGGTGGATCTTGGTGTGTTAGTGATATCTATAGCATATTAGTATAGCGTGTTGCTGTGGTGGATCTTGCGTGTGTTATTAATATCTCTAGCATATTAGTAGATCGTGTTGCTGTGGTGGATCTTGTGTGTTGCTGTGGTGGATCTTGGTGTGTTATTGGTAACATTGAAGTGCCATCTTTTGGACGTTTTATAATTTAGCTCAGATTTTGAACTAGCACAGCATTTTTCTTGTTCAGTGAAAACTGTGGAATGTGGTCAAATATTTCTTTTAGCATGTCGGCAGTTGTGAAAAAAGGCTCAGCATAATTGTATTGGACAATTAAAAAATTTATTGAATCTACCCATGTTAGGACTAATTTACATTTTTAAATGTTTTGACAAGATCAATTTTTTTTTGTCTTTTACTTTTAGACTATAAAACTAGAGTACCGTATATTTCATCAATTATCAAATTTATAACATTTAATTTATAACATTTACCGAAGCCTACAGTAATGAGTAATCAGTAATACAAATAGGCCTAACTCAGACAAACACCCAAAATAATTTTGACTAATGACTAGGGTAGGTAGCTGACACTGATTGAGTGTGATATTGGGAGTGTGAATGTAATACTGATAGTTTAATTACTGAAACTACCCGAGGCCTCATTATTTATGGGTTAGGCTACACCTGTCACCGAGATGTTAGACAAGGCTTAGTAGTCAGTAGGCCCACCATCTATGACCTTTCAGGACACACTTTAAATGCTAGGGTAAAGATGTAAATATATAAATATGTTTATACCAAATACTAGGGTCGAAAAAAAGACTCTGTCTACGACAAAACAACACATGGACACATGACTCATAACATGCCAAATACAAAACATGTACAATCCACAGGTAACATGTACAACCTGTAGGTAAGATGTACAACCTACGTGTAACATGTACAACCTGCAGATAACATGTATAATCCACAGGTACCATGCACAACCTACAGGTAGCATGTACAACCTACCGGTAACCTGTACAATCCACAGGTAACATGTACAACCTGTAGGTAACATGTATAATCCACAGGTACCATGCACAACCTACAGGTAGCATGTACAACCTACCGGTAACCTGTACAATCCACAGGTAACATGTACAACCTGTAGGTAACAAGTACAACCTACATGTAACATGCACAACCTACAGGTAACATGTAAAACTTACAGGTATTATGCACAACCTATAGGTAACATGGACAATCCACAAGTGACATTTACAACCTACAGGTGACATGTAAAACCTACAGGTAACATGTACAATCCACATGTGAGATGTACAACCTGTAGGACACATGTACAACCTACAGGTAACATGTACAACCTACAAGGTACATGTACAACCTACAGGTAACATGTACAACCTACAGGTAACATGTACAATCCACAAGTAACATGTACAACCTGTAGGTAACATGTACAACCTACTTGTAACATGTAAAACCGACAGGTAACATCTACAACCTACAGGTATTATGCACAACCTATAGTTAACATGGACAATCCACGGGTGACATTTACAACCTACAGGTGACATGTAAAACCTACAGGTGACATGTACAATCCACATGTGAGATGTACAACCTGTAGGTAACATGTACAACCTACAGTTAACATGTACAACCTACAGGTAACATGTACAACCCACATGTAACATGTACAACATACAGGAGCCATGTACAACCTACAGGTAACATGGACAACCTACAGGTAACATGGGGGGGATGGGTGTCACCTCCGCGTGGTCCCCCCTGGGCAACTTCATAGAAGGCCAAGCACACCCAAACGTTTTATTAATATTGTGTTTTTCTCGCGTTATAACATATGGGTCTAGAGTATTTTGCATTACTTTTCAATCTATATAACATCGGTTTGGCGGTAAATACAGAGCATAGTCATTGGTTTGTGATGTTCAATATGATCTGAATCGGTATGTGGATGTGTGTCTAACGTTCTATTAGTATACGGGACTGTCATAAGTATTTCTATTGTATGTATTCGTTTTTGTAAATGGTTTCTCTTTGGCATCCTGGTGTTGGACGGGATGTCCGAAAGAAACCATTGCCATATAATTATTTTTTCACTTCATTGTTTTAATGGTTTCTCTGTGGCATCCTGGCGGATAATGCAGCATGTCATAGAGAAGCCATTGCCGTACAATTAGCCTGTGGTGACTTACGGTGTCCTCACGGTTCGTGATCGCTCTGTGATGTCCTCCAATATCACAGACCTTATTACCAACTGTGGGGGCACTGTAAGTCTTTAATTTTTGAGAATTCTTTGTGGTTTCATGATTTCTCTGGCCATACTGGCCGAAAAGTGAAGTAAAGCAGACATTTACTTACTTACTTAATGGTTTCTCTGTTCATTGTTTATATCATTCATATTTATGTCTAAATGGGTTTACTTTTTTTGATTATAGTATATAGTATTATAGTATATATTATATATTTGTTTTGACAATGACACTGTTTTGACTTGGACTTGTGGTTTTTACACAATCACTCCAATTATATGGAGATATGGTGACTTGAAAAGTCGTTCATTTTATAATCACTTCATATTTTACATTATTTATACTGATATTTTTATACCCATTAAACTGTGTTGTAGTGCAGGCGCTTCAACATGTCATCAGACTCGTTACATATAGGTGCCAAGAGCATCGTCATCTTATCATATCAAACACTTTAAACTGATTATTTTAGTACGATCATTCTTTTATTGGCTTAGTCTTTCCTTTACTACTTTAACTATACAATATGGGATATTGTAATACCTGGAATTTTCACTTAAATGGCCATACTGGCCGAAAAGTGAAGTAAAGCAAATATTTTACTTACTTACTTACAGGTAACATGTACAACCCACAGGTAACATGTAAAATCCACAGGTAACATGTACAACCTGTAGATAACATGTACAACCTGTGGTATAGGTAATATGTACACTCCACAGGTGACATGTAAAACCTCTAGGTAATTTTTATGTAAAAAACCTGACCAGTATGCCATGTGTCAAAATTGTCCCTGTACCTACAATTGACCTTGTGAATATTGTGATAAACTGCTTGATGCATATCACATATTTTTTCAATATTACATTGTTAAAGAGTATGCAACTATGCATGTGTGTAGGCAGAATCAGTTTTTAAAAAGATATATCCTTAAATGTACCAGCTCGCATGACCCTGGCAGCAAGGAACATAACAACATCCAAGGCATTACGTTGTATGCAGATGCCAGTAATGTGTAGAGATCTATCTGAGTCAATATAAATAACTACTGCTATTTGATAGTGTGATGTTTTTTTATGTTGCAGACGTATATGATGCCCATGGGGAAGGGGGAAAAGAATTCCACAAGAAGAAGGTAATGATTTGACAAGACATGCCACTTGAGACAACCTTGTGCTGAAGGAAGAAGTACACTACTGCCTCCAGAATTACCCAGTGTGTCATGTGTCAAAGAACTATACCCGGTGTGTCATGTGTCAAAGAACTATACCCGGTGTGTCATGTGTCAAATAACTACCCAGAGTGTCATGTGTTAAGGAATTACCCGGTGTGTCATATACTTGTGTCAAAGAACTACCCAGTGTGTCATGTGTTAAAGAACTACCCGGTGTGTGATGTGTCAAAGAACTACTTGACCAAGTAGTTCGAAGTTTTTATTTCATTACTTTTTGTTGAAGGAACAAATGTAGTCTACAGTTCTTTCTATTCATTTTTTTATTCAAGTTGTTTGTTTGATCAATAAAATTTATACTTTAATCATTTTTTGCAAATCTTTGAAAGTATTCATCTCTCTGCATTCATATACATAATTTCTATGATTTGTCTTTTTTACTTTGTCCTATTTGAACGAAGGTTATTCTCGTCCCCATAACGTCTGTCCGGCCGTTTGCCATCTGCGTTCTCTTGTAAGCGTGATTGACTTGCATATTTTTATTTTATTGCTCCAAAACTTGTCCAATGCGTTCACTGTTCAAACACACCGACCGGTGTAAGACGTTTAGGATGAGTGCGCGCCTTGTAGGACCAGTGTAAGACCTGAAGAATGATTGTGCGACCTGTAGGACCAGTGTAAGACCTTTGGGATGAGTGTGCGACTTGTAAGCCTTTGTAAGACCTGAAAGACGGTATGCGCTTGTAGAACCAATGTAAGATCTGGGGAATGGGAGAGCGATCTGCAGAGCCGATGTGGGTCCGAAAACTGGGTATGCTACGTATAGAAACGTTGTAATAGGCCTACATAGTGGATGGGTGTGAGATCTGTATGACTTGTCTGAGGCCTATGGAGTGAGTGTGTGACAAATATGTGGGTTTGGTGTGTGACCAGTAGGATGGGTGTGTGACCAGTAGGATTGGTGTGTGACCTCTAGGATTGGTGTGTGACCAGTAGGATGGGTGTATGACATGTAGGATGGGTGTGTGACCAGTAGGATGGGTCTGTGACCTATAGGATGGGTGTGTGACCTATACCATTGGTGTGTGACCAGTAGGATGGGTGTGTGACCTATAGGAT
Source organism: Flabesymbios commensalis (assembly GCA_964017125.1). NCBI lineage: Eukaryota > Metazoa > Annelida > Polychaeta > Terebellida > Flabelligeridae > Flabesymbios > Flabesymbios commensalis. The sequence continues at coordinate 4,342,608 of OZ024917.1, forward strand.
GGGTGTGTGACCAGTAGGATGTGTGTGTGACCTGTAGGATAGGTGTGTGACCTGTAGGATGGGTGTGTGACCTGTAGGATGGGTAAGTGACCAGTAGGATGGGTGTGTGACCAGTAGGATATGTGTGTGACCTGCAGGATAGGTGTGTGACCTGTAGGATGGGTGTGTGACCCATAGGATGGGTAAGTGACCAGTAGGATGGGTGTGTGACCTATAGGATGGGTGTGTGACCAGTAGGATAGATGTGGGACCAGTAGGATGGGTGTGTGACCTGTAGGATGGTTGTGTGACCAGTAGGATGGGTGTGTGACCTGTAAGATAGGTGTGTGACCTACAGGATGGGTGTGTGACTTGTAGGATGGGTGTGTGACCTATAGGATGGGTGTGTGACCTATAACATGGTGTGTGACTTATAGGATGGGTGTGTGACCAGTAGGATGGGTGTGTGACCTGTAGGATTGGTGTGTGACCAGTAGGATGGGTGTGTGACCTGTAGGATGGGTGTGTGACCAGTAGGATGGGTGTGTGTGATCTTTAGGATGGGTGTGTGACCTATAGGATGGGTGTGTGACCTGTGGGATGGGTGTGTAATCTGTAGGATGGGTGTGCGACCTGTATGATGAGTGTGTGACCAGTAGGATGGGTGTGTGACCTATAGGATGGGTGTGTGACCTATAGGATGGGTGTTTGACCTGTAGGATGGGTGTGTGACCAGTAGGATAGGTGTGTGACCAGTAAGATGGGTGTGTGACCTATAGGATGGGTGTGTTATCAGTAGGATGGGTGTGTGACCTATAGGATGGGTGTGTGACCTGTAGGATGGGTGTGTGGGCTGGGTGTGTGACCTGTAGGATGGGTGTGTGACCTGTATGATGGGTGTGTGACCAGTAGGATGGGTGTGTGACCTATAGGATGGGTGTGTGACCTATAGGATGGGTGTGTGACCTAAAGGATTGGTGTGTGACCTGTAGGATGGGTGTGTGACCAGTAGGATAGGTGTGTGACCGGTAGGAGAGGTGTGTGACCAGTAGGATGGGTGTGTGACCTATAGGATGGGTGTGTGACCTGTAGGATGGGTGTGTGATCTATAGGATGGGTGTGTGACCTATAACATAGGTGTGTGACTTATAGGATGGGTGTGTGACCAGTAGGATGGGTGTGTGACCTGTAGGATTGGTGTGTGACCAGTAGGATGGGTATGTGACCTGTAGGATGGGTGTGTGACCAGTAGGATGGGTGTGTGTGATCTGTAGGATGGGTGTGTGACCCATAGGATGGGTGTGGGATAGGTGTGTAACCTGTAGGATGGGTGTGTGACCTGTATGATGAGTGTGTGACCAGTAGGATGGGTGTGTGACCTATGGAATGGGTGTGTGACCTATAGGATGGGTGTGTGACCTGTAGGATGGGTGTGTGACCTATAGGATGGGTGTGTGGGATGGGTGTGTGACCTGTAGGATGGGTATGTGACCTGTATGATGGGTGTGTGACCAGTAGGATGGGTGTGTGACCTATAGGATGGGTGTGTGACCTGTAGGATGGGTGTGTGACCTATAGGATGGGTGTGTGGGATGGGTGTGTGACCTGTAGGATGGGTATGTGACCTGTATGATGGGTGTGTGACCGGTAGGATAGGTGTGTGACCTATAGGATGGGTGTGTGACCTGTAGAATAGGTGTGTGACCTATAAGACGGGTGTGTGGCCTATAAGATGGGTGTGTGACCTGTAGGATGGGTGTGATATCAGTAGGGTGGGTGTGTGACCTATAGGATGGGTGTGTGACCAGTAGGATGGGTGTGTGACCTATAGGATGGGTGTGTGACCTGTAGGATGGGTGTGTGACCTATAGGATGGGTGTGTGACCTGTAGGATGGGTGTGTGACCTATAGGATGAGTATGTGACCTATAACATGGGTGTGTGACTTATAGGATGGGTGTGTGACCAGTAGGATGAGTGTGTGACCTGTAGGATTGGTGTGTGACCAGTAGGATGGGTGTGTGACCAGTAGGATGGGTGTGTGACCAGTAGGATTGATATTTGGGTCTAGCAGTACCTGGGGTTAACTGTGGATATGCGGACCTAGCAACACAAGGGTTAACTGGATATACGGACCTAGCAACACAAGGGTTGACTGTGGATATACTGACCTAGCAACACAAGGGTTGACTGGATATACATACCTAGCAACACAAGGGTTGACTGGATATACGGACCTAGCAACACAAGGGTTCACTGTGGATATACGGACCTAGCAACACAAGGGTTTACTGTGGATATACGGACCTAGCAACACAAGGGTTCACTGTGGATATACGGGCGTAGCAACACAAGGGTTAACTGGATATAAGGACCTAGCAACACAAGGGTTGACTGGATATACGGACCTAGCAACACAAGGGTTAACTGTGGATATACGGGCCTAGCAACACAAAGGTTCCACCACAGCAGCACGATATATAGGCCCTACTAATATGATAGAGATATCACTAACACACAAAGATCCACCACAGCAGCACGCAAGATCCACCACAGCAACACGCTATACTAATATGCTATAGATATCAATAACACACCAAGATCCACCACAGCAACACGCTATACTAATATGATAGAGATATCACTAACACACAAATATCCACCACAGCAACACGCCAGATCCACCACGGCAACATTCAAGATCCACCACAGCAACACCCAAGATCCACCACAGCAACACGCAAGATCCACCACAGCAACACGCAAGATCCACCACAGCAACACCCAAGATCCACAACAGCAACACGCAAGATCCACCACAGCAACACGCAAGATCCACCACAGCAACACCCAAGATCCACCACAGCAACACGCAAGATCCACCACAGCAACACGCAAGATCCACCACAGCAACACGCAAGATCCACCATAGCAACACCCAAGATCCACCACAGCAACACGCAAGATCCACCCACCACAGCAACACGCAAGATGCACCACAGCAACACGCAAGATCCACCACAGCAACACGCAAGATCCACCACAGCAACACCCAAGATCCACCCACCACAGCAACACGCAAGATGCACCACAGCAACACGCAAGATCCACCACAGCAACACGCAAGATCCACCACAGCAACACGCAAGATCCACCACAGCAACACGCAAGATCCACCACAGCAACACGCAAGATCCACCATAGCAACACCCAAGATCCACCACAGCAACACGCAAGATCCACCACAGCAACACCCAAGATCCACCACAGCAACACGCAAGATGCACCACAGCAACACGCGAGATCCACCACAGCAACACGCAAGATCCACCACAGCAACACGCAAGATCCACCACAGCAACACGCAAAATCCACCACAGCAACACGCTATACTAATATGCTAGATATCATTAACACACCAAGATCCACCACAGCAACATGCAAGATCCACCACAGCAACACGCTATACTAATATGCTAGAGATATCACTAACACACCAAGATCCACCACAGCAACACGCAAGATCCACCACAGCAACACGCTATACTAATATGCTAGAGATATCAATAACACACCAAGATCCACCACAGCAACACGCTATACTAATATGCTAGAGATATCAATAACACACCAAGATCCACCACAGCAACACGCTATACTAATATGCTAGAGATATCAATAACACACCAAGATCCACCACAGCAACACGCAAGATCCACCACAGCAACACGCTATACCAATATGCTATAGATATAAATAACATACCAAGATCCACCACAGCAACACGCAAGATCCACTACTGCAACACGCTATACTAATATGCTAGAGATATCAATAACACACCAAGATCCACCACAGCAACACGCAAGATCCACCACAGCAACACGCTATACTAATATGCTAGAGATATCAATAACACACCAAGATCCACTACAGCAACACACTATGCTAATATGTTAGAGATATCACTAACACACCAAGATCCACCACAGCAACACGCTATACTAATAATATGCTACAGATATCACTAACACATCAAGTTCCACCACAGCAACACGCTATACTAATGAGTATGCTAATGTTCTGCATCTGTACTGTATATTATCCTGTGACGAAAGCAAGTAATTGTGTTGCTGTGGTTGATGTGTTGCTGTGGTTGATGTTGCTGTGCGTGATCTGTCTGCAGCCAACTATATATGAAAAAATGTTAAGAACTTAAGAGTCCCAATGTTGACATTATATCGAGGTAGCACCAGAGATATTATAATAACGAGATATGCCACTCTCATTGGCTGGAATGCCAGACGACCCGTACCCAATACCAACTCGTACCCAACATTTTTGCCAACCCGTACCCTATACCAACCCGTACCCTATACCAGCTCGTACCATATACCTAACACATGTAATGCGTGGTTCAGCGGCCGCGTCAGGACAGGCTGCGCGAGCGCGTGCAGCAGGCGGGCTGCTAGCGACTCAAGCCGTTGTCAGGCCAAGTAGAGGGGAGGTAAGGGCAGGCCGCAGGACTCAATCGCCGTGAACGCGTGCTGCAGGCGGGGCTGCTAGCGACCCCAGCCGTTCTCATGCCAGGATCGCCTGCTGAAACTGCCGTAGGCCTATACCAACTCGTACCATATACCTCCAACACAGAACACTCCCAACTCGTACCATAAAGGCCTACCTAACATATCTCATACAGTAGTAACCAGTTGGCCCATACCAGTAGCGTAGGCTTGTCTTGGCAATGCCTATAATAGTAGTCATTTGGATTATATCCTTTATTATTATTTATTATTATTTTATTTATTATTTATTTATTTATTATCCTTTATTATATTTTACCAAATGGTCTACCCTCTACAAAATTTACAGTGAAAATTTGAAAGATGCCTCACAAAACCACTTCAAGAAATAAAATTAAAAAAATAATAAAACAATTTTAATACTAATTAATTATCTTCTTTTTTCATTTTTTTTGCTATTGTTACTTGGACGGAAAATCAATGCTAATGTTACATTAGGACGGAAATAATGTATGCTAGTGTTACATTAGGACGGAAACTAATGTAAAGTTATGTATGTACGTGTTTTTAAAACATTAGAAATTTTGTAATACTTAGGTCTTCCTAATAAACTGACATTTATTTATTCAGATTTAATCATTTCAAGCTATTTGATGCCCCCCCCCCCCACAAACTGAAAATAGCATAACATAGCCATTAACCATGTTTGTTTGTTATTGTTTTAAAGGAAGTTAACACCAGGTAGAGGAATATGTGATCATCCCCCTGGAAGCGTCAGGGTTCTGTAGTACACATGTTCAGTGTATAGTACCGGAGCACAAGACCGCCAATCAGGGTCCATCCAAGAAATAAAGACAGCTTATCCCAAGAAATGCATCAATTGTTCAGCATCAGACCTCTTGCATAGCAATTCTGACCCCTAACCATGTAGTCAATATATGCTGATGCTGTTTTTTTTATTATAACTACACATCCAACAATGTATAATATCCCCTCCATTAGTATAAATAGCGTATGACTTAGAAAAATATAAAATGAGAAACATAATTTCCACTTCAGCTTTATTTAGACACCGTTGTAACACCAAACTACAGAATGAATTAATAAGCATCCATATACATGTATAGTTGTACTTGTAACTAAAAAGACTGAGCATTGTATACAGGCTGTTAACCAATTCAGCTCATCGACCCACACGTTACATGTGTGGAAAAGTGTAAAACAATCTGGACCCAACCAGCTTCATCCCTGGCTCGGCCAAAACCCTCAAAATGTCAGCACAGTAGCTGGTAGGTCTCGGTATCTCCTGTGAACATTGGAGGCTTTCCTTTCTTGAGCTTTCCCTTGGTCGGCATAAAATACATGACAGCCAAAGGCGAATCAGACCTGAAACACGATGCATAATGTGAATGGGGTGACATACTACATACACACTGCTCAATATCCCAGTAGGCCTACCCCTTTTTAAGAATGTGTAATGGGAATATAGATGCAATGATCTGAAGTAATGAACAGTTTGTAGCCTAGTGCTCCATAATTATTATCTATCGACACATTACATATCTGACACATACGATGTATTAGCAGGCCTACTTTGTGTGTACTTTGTGTGTTATTTATAGAAGTATGACAAGACAATAGACAAGACAATAGTTTATTAAACTTGGGCCATACATGGCTTGGAGAATGCAATAGTACATAACAATAGTCAATAATAAAGATAATAATACATAATAATAAAATAAAGTATTTAAATACATAGAAAAATATAATGCAGACATGACGCTCCACGTGTTCATGGGGTGCGCGACGTTAAAATTTGTTTATCTAACACTTAGGCCTACAGTGAATGAGAAGATATGTGTCAGGGAGTAGGGCCTATGCCCATTAGGCCCTATGCAGTACGTTCTTAGTCAGGGTCGTTTATATTGGCTTTTAATCTAAGCATTCCGACCTATTGGAAATAATTAACCTTAGGCCTACTTGAAATGAATCCTGAAAATATAGGGCCTACTGTAGGCCTGCTTCAACAGCCGTGCTTAGACAGCCAAGTATTTCTACACATTGTATAGCGCTAATCTCGTCAGCCAAATTCTATTTCAATAACAAATCATATGAATCTATATCGTATAACATAATTATAACAAATTAAGAATGTTAAACTGTGTTAGGGTACGGGTTGGCAAAAATGTTGGGTACGAGTTGGTATTGGGTACGGGTCGTCCTGCTTCCATTGGCTGTATACTTGACAGTACTAAACCAGAAGTGTTACTACATGGGCGAGCCAGATGCAGGTTTGGAGGAGTACATTTCCCAAACACAGCCTAAAAAAACTACATGTTATAGAGAAGTCGTGTCGATACCGGTTCAGAAAACAGGCCAAAATAAACATTACAATGGATGACAACATTACTATCACCTCATTTTATTGAAATAAATGTTTAATAAACAAATTCACATTGAAAATTATACTTATAACGTCGTATTTTATGAAGTAAAATAGCAAAACTGTACAAGTAACCGACTCGCCGATTGCCGCCGATTGTTTGTCAACCGATGGATCGAGTGAGGAGTGACCACTGGTGACAGCACATTTGAGCGAACCGGCGGTAACAGTGACAGCCAGCTAGAAGTTGTACGCTGGCAAACGGGCAAGTGACAGTCGGAAAAATCAATAATATGGATAATATAATCTAACAGTTAGTCTACTACTTTATCAAAAAAAAATATTGACACTAAATTTGAGGCTAATTCTAGTAATTGGATCTTCCGATTTCATGGAATTGTCAACAGGGAGTGACAGTGACAACAGCTAACGTGACTGTAGCGGGGGACTTTAGGCCTATAGGCCCTACGGGAGAGGGAGGGAAGTTGGGCCACGAGGCAAGTATGGGCATTGGGCACCCCTTCTATTGCCAAATATTTTTTTAATGTAGACTATGGGGCCTATAGACCTAGTTTTGCAAATTTTTGATGTGTATTTCATGCTCATAATTTTTCAGTACTTCAAGATATAGACTAGACCTAATTTAACTTGAGACCAATTTTGACACATCTACAGGTAGACTAGTCTATCTTTTTTCTTATAGGTTATAATGAGTCCATAATTCTAAAATGAATTAGGGTCTACTGACATCAGACAAGGTGGTTCACAGGGTTCATTTAAATAACCAATATATATAGGCCCTACGGATGCATGTGCTCGTAAAAAAAATATTAGGGGCGCATGTGCTATTTGTTTTTCTATTTTTTCAATATTTTGACTTTTTTCTCAAATTTAGTTACGTGAAGATATAAAGGGCCTACTGTAGCCGTGTCGTCCTCTCCGAAGCCTGTTTCAGGCACTGGGGCTATATATAACTGCACATGAATAAAGTGTTGATATCCCTCTTGCACATCGCGACCAAACACCTGAAACTTGAGTGCACAACACCCCTAAACAAAAAGATTTACGAGCGCCACACCGAAATCAGGGATATATAATGGATATGAGATAATATGATATATGAGAAAAAAATGACCCCCACTGCCACCATTCAGTATTTTTCTGCATGTCTCTCTTGTAGGCCTACAATATACTGTAGATCTGGTAATATTCGGGAGATTTTAATTTTCGCGAATTCAAGAATCTTGCGAAAGTTATTATTATAATAGCGCTACTAAAGAAAATTCGTGAACTCCAAACTTTGCGAAAAGTCCCAAAATAAAAAATTTGCTAAAATGTAGGATACAGTACATTTCCACTGAATTTAATTTCACCAAGTCAAATACAGCCATAAGTGGGCACTTATGAAAAGTGTTAGGAGTAAAATAAACTAGAAAGGTGTATCGACGCATGCGTCGATGACTATGCCTCGGCTGTAAAGGCTATCACCCCCCTTCCTGCCTTACCCTCCCATTCGAAAAAAATGTATTCCGAACGAAGGTCATAGACAAAAAAAATAATTCTCTTGGCACCCCTACTTTTTTGTTTAAATTTGTTTTGATCCCCCCCTTGAAAAAATAATCAAATTAGCCTTGACCCACCCCCCCCCCCCCCAACCCCTGGCCTGACTATCCCCACTAAAGAAATGTAATCCAGAGAGGCTACTGCGTTAAATATAAAAAATACCCTTAAAAGAAATATTTGTTAACCCCCCCCCCCAAGTGCACACTCTGCCTGAATTTTTTTAATTGGCCTGGATCAACCCCCCCCCCCCTTCCTGCCTTACCCTCCCATTTGATAAAAAAGTAATCCAGACAGAAGTTACAAAAAAAAATAATAATTTGCCTTCACCCCCTACTTTTTTGTTCAAATTTGTTTTGAACCACCCACAGCCCTCCCTGGCAAAAAAATCAAATTGGCCTTGTCCTTCCCCGCCGGTAAATAAACGTCCACTACATAATGCCTCTGGCCGCAGGATGCCTCCGGCTGCAGGCTGGCGGAGGCCTAAAATACACCATAACTACTATAAAAATGAGAAAAAGTCTAAATTTTAAACTTTTTATTGACAATGGGCACTCAAGATTCACTTGAGTAAAATAGACTATCAATTTCTGCCATGAAACATTTTATTGTAGCACTATTTTATGTTATCAAATATTTTCTTTAAATCTAATTCAACCTTGACAATCTCAACATGAAAATTGATAAGCAACACAACTGACATTCTAAAGTCAGCAAGAAATATCTCATTTCACCAAATACCTTTAACTTGTTTAAGCAAATATAAAGTGTCTTATGTATAATTATTAAATATAATCAAGAATGTGGTTGTATATTCTTGATATAATATATTTCAGGTTATCCAAATTGAAGTGGATTATATAATTTCAGGTAAATGATGCATTTGTGATACCACAGTCCTTCATGGGTTATATAAGTCATTATATACAGTAGAGCATGCTATGAGCAGCCACTTTTATGAGCAGCCAACCTCCTATGGGAGGCCACTAGGTCATTCCTCAAAATGATCCTTATCAATGAGCTTGTGGGAGAAATATGTCATCATCTTCCTGGAAACCATATGCATTGCACTGATGGATGCACAGATGTCCACAATTTCTTTTCTTCCTACAAAGAAATTGATATAAATACAAAACCAATACAATACAACGGAATTATGAAGGGCTAAGTTTATTTTTACACACACCATTTGAAACCAGATTTGTTTCTCAAGAATTTAAAGTCAGCGTTAACAAATGCATAAATAATTTATTGGGTGATATTTGTGCACTTTTATTCCTCCAAATTATACAAAGCCATTTAAATAGCAATCATGTCGTACAATATTTTATATTTTACTTCAAGCATTGTCATGATTACCATGAAAAATGATAAATGGACATGTTCCCCCTTTTAAGAGGTGAATCAATATCTTTTGAAAGTTATTCAAGCAATTGTCACGCACAAACAGGTTGTGCCAATTTATTTTCTCAGCCAAAAGTGGCACCAGATTTAACCCTTGTCCTGCTGAATTGTTTGTGAGTATTTTTAATTCATTTGGAGCTGGAATTGATAACACAATATCCTGCATTATTTATCTATGAAAAATAGGCATCTCCCAAACTGAATTATTTGAATAACTGAGCAGATACCAAAATATATGTTACAAATTTGTTTGGTATTTTCCTTTAATACTCAAAAATTTGCTTGAAAACTTATAAATACAGTCTTAGCAGTTGTCAAGTATTTCTATCTAGAATGTCAAGTAGGCCCTACATGTTACATTTCTCTAATTCCCATTAGAATAATAGCGAAGGTAAATCTTAACTTTTCTAATTATTGCATTGCATTATTATTGAATGTCCGACAAGACTTATTATTATTATTTCAATTTTAAGAGCCAATGCCCGGTCCTAGCCTACCTCACATAATAGATATCCTAATTATTGGGTAGATCAGATGATCATTAAAAATCAGTATTTTTATTTTGGCTTCCTGATATGAACATATGATGTAAACATGTCTATAGACTAGAAATGCCTAACTTTTAAAAAATTTGTGTTGCGCATTTACCAGTTGAGCAGATCTAAAGACAAAATTTGTGTATTTCGTATTTTGGACATGCACATCTGAAATAAGAAATCTGGAGTTTTGTCTTTATATCTTGCTTTACCATGTTTACCCTGTTTACATACCAAAGACTAGAACTATTTAAAAAAAAAATTGTGTGCTTTTGCATGTCTGAAATAAGAAATCGGGAATTTTGTCTTAATATCTCGCTTAACTGGTAAATGCGCTAGACCACACACAAATTTAAACACTTACACAATTCTAGTATATGGACATGTCCACTTTAAATGGCCATATAAAAATGCGTAAATTAAAATACTGTTTTTTTTTAAAGATTTTAGCCTGATTGTGTCGTTTTCACTTTGCAGGCCCTATCCTGTGATCATAGTCTAGTCTCTAAATTTTCCAACTTTATGACCAACACAGTCACACCATAAACCTTCAATTTATGTCATTTTGGGGTTAGGGATATAGGTACCCTATCCAAATCAAGTCAAAATAATAGACTAGGCGTATGATATTTATAAATTATATTTGCTATTTAAATTGCATGATAGGATGAGGTCAATTTTTTTGGTCAAATCGAAAGCCAGAATATCTTTTCAGAAAATCTTCCAAGCCTTTCGCCCACGATATTATTGTGAATTTCAGGATTGTCACCGGGGAGGGGTGGGGGATTTTCAATTGAACCACCCTTAACTTTCGCTGGAAATATAGCCTACTTTTTGTCATTATAAATTTTATAATTTCTAAGTTATGAACCATCCTCGGACTTGTCACAATGGAAGTACGGTACCCCGGTATCTTCACATGAAATAATATGTGCCCAAAAACACCCTTTTCAAAAGTCTGATGATCCTGGGCATGAATCAGTGAATGGGAAGTAGGCTAGGCCTAGACTAGAATCACTAGCCTATTTACCAGACATGTTCACAGACAACTGAACTGGCCAATTTCGAGGCCTATTATCAATGGTAGACTAATGACTTCTTTGAACTTTGAAATTATATCCAGCAGCACCTCCTATTTGGAGTATCAGGCTGGAGGGGGGAAAGGGCTGGTGGATTTAGTCAACCAGTTGACTCTTGAACGCTGCCACAGTTTTTGATTCTATGGCAGCTGCCGGAAGAGAATTCCAATCAGGGATAGTTCGATGTCAAAAAGAATTTTGTCCCAGTGTGGTGTTAGCTCTAAGATGTTTATAGGCCTGATTGTGCCCACCACGTGTTCTTCTGTCCGCTGGGATTAAACGGTCATTGATAGGAATTTCGACTAGCTCATTTAAAATTTTGAACATGCTTACAAGTCTAGAATTTTTACGTCTTGTTTTCAAGTCAGTCCAGCCCAGGTTCTGAATGAGAGATGTCACACTGGCTGTTTGTCTATAATTTTGGGTGACAAATCTTGCTGCTGATCTTTGAATTTTTTCTAATTTATCAATATCTTTTTGTCTAAAGGGATCCCAAACTGCTGAAGAGTATTCTAAAGACGATCTGACCAGGGAGAAATAGGCAGTCTCCCTTAGTTTAGGGGGACATGCCTTCAGGTTCCTCCGAAGGAAGCCCAGAGTGGAATTTGCTTTACTTGTAATTTTGTTAATGTGGGCCTCCCATTCCAGGGTCTCACTAAGGCAAACACCAAGATACGGTGTTGATGAAACGTTCGCTAGTGTTTCACCTTTAAGGGTGTACTCAAATTCCAGGTTTTTTTATTTCGGCCTGGACACCCTCAGGACCGAGCATTTCGAGGGGTTGAAACACATCCCCCATCGATCTGCCCAGTCCTGTAACGCAGATAGGTCTCTCTGCAGCTGCTCCTGATCTGCTCGACATTTTATCGGGCGATACATTCTAGGCCTAGACTAGTAATTAAGTAACAGAAGCAAAGTAGAAGAGGTCCGGCTGTGATACAGGCCTGTTCTGGGGGGTCAGGGGGCATGCTCCCCCTGGAAAATTTTGAAGAAATGAGTGTTTTTTATACTGAAAAGTGGTCCGGCCAACGTCTTGCTTTGCTACTCAGTGAGCTAGACGGGGGGCCTGTCTGGCACTGCACGCTTCACTGAATCAGCAGTGCCATGGAGTGGGTACCGTAAGTGACCATCTGACACACACAGTAACCACTTGTTACTGGTAGGCTAACAGTAGGCTAACAGTAGGCCTACACTGATACTGTGACACTGTCACTGACAGGCGACCACGTCACTCATCAGTTATGTCGCTTAAATTAATCGTGACGATGTAGACTACATATATTCTACCAACAAATATGTACAGACATATCCTACAAATATAAATTGGTGGATTTTATTCTAATAAACTTTAATTTTTCTCAAAAAAAATGTATTTTATTTACACAGGCCAAAATACCGATCGCCATTTCTGTGCATTATCGCCCACATTGATGGCATCGGTAGGGTGGATGTTTAAATCGTTTTCTGTGTATTATTTTGATAAAATACAATAATTATGTATCATTTACCTTTCTACGAAACTACAAAAGATAAATGAACTCAAATCTGGAACATTTTTCGGATTGTTGGATCAACCAGCGCGCACACGAAACTCATGTGGTTGTGTTGTTTACAGTCATTGTTAGCGTCGACTTGACAGGTGCTTCACAGTAATATTACTCCTTGGCGGCCAGGTGGCGCTCCCACCCATTGCGGTAACGGAAGTAGCACTCGGTGGAATATCTCGTTATTATAATATCTCTGGTAGCACTGTATATCATTTTGGACTCTGAGAAGGGCAAACATGAATTGGGCTTGCGGTGAGCCCACCCGCATGCATTATCCAAAGAGTGGGGTCCGTCACGACGTAAATATCATGAATCAGCAAAGCAAAAAAAACCTTTTCCTGCCATATGTTATAATATTTACATTTTATCACATTTAAGTTGTGTCTCACCACCGCAACTGACAACTTAAAGCGGGGGGGGGGGGAATTATTCATATTTTTTTTTGTATAAACATATTTTATTAAGCAATTGAAACAGATACAAAATAGTAATACGAGGTTTCGTTCGCTGAGTGGTGACATGATGACTGGTTTCGTGCAGGCTGCTGTAGTTGGTGCGGGGGTGGAGGGGGCGCAGCGCTCCGTCTTGTGATTCAAGTCAGTGTAGATCCATTTAAGTAGAAGTCAGGACAAGGAAAAAATGTACTGTGACAGTATAAAACAGTCATAACTGGTTCACTAAAGACAATGTGGCGTTTAGATCTGAAATATGACAGCAGCGAGTCCATTAACTGAGCATTGCGATATAGTACACAGATAGTAGACAAGATGCTGTCATATGAACAATGTTAAATATAAGGTAATATATCAAAGAACACTTGGAATACACGCTGCTGGCATATACACAGCACAGCGTAAAATATGATAACTTTTAGGGAGCAGCTCGGACATGAAATTATTCGTATTTGTTTAGTTTGAGACCACACATTTGCAAATCTTGATGTTTAGATAAGCACTCAATTCATTTCCAATAACTGTACTGTTTCTGTGATTACACCATTACAGAGCGGGGATCTACTTTAGTCGTCAGAATATGACGTCTGTAGACGTCATATTCTGGCGGCTAAAATTAATCCTCGTACTGTAAAAGTAAAGAAATATTTTTAATGGCCATAACATTGGTATGTATATAAAGCAGAAAGAGCTGACTAGGTCACTTTTATGATATCAAATTGAAAACCCCTTTGGTCTCCATGGTTTAAACAAAAATATTTCAGCGTTGTAAGATTTGACCTGCTAAAAAAACAGATTAAAAACGATTATTTAATACATAGGCCTAAGCGTGATTAGAGATCAAAGGGTTAACCTACCTGAAGAGCAGTGCTGAGATCTCCCCTGAACGAGTCATGCAGATGGCTGATGTGACTGAAGCAGAGGATGCCACCTATTAAGTTGGCAACACACATCACCAGGGACACCATAACGTAGAGCAACAGGAAACGCCAATAGGTCGACCATTTGTCATGATCGGCACTGAGAAAGGAAACAAATCTTCCCCAGGCGTTCACCAGGTCTCCGTCAAAATTCCACACTAAACAGGAACAGACAGATATTTTATAAACACAATAAACAGTCATGACTGAATTATTTCTCGTTACAAACGTCTATGTTGACTTCAGAAACGTTTCAGCCTACTTCTACAACTGACTTAACAATTAGGGCTGAGAGTCAAACGTAGAACATGATCGTAAACCTATTATTAATGAATGTGACAGAAGAACAGTTAATATAATCAAATATTATACATGCTTATATCTCTTGATATCACTTGGATTTCCCTATAGATATCTTGAATTACGTTTAGGATTAAAGGTTCTCATATTGAAGTATATTCTCGTATAGAGTTTACAATACATGACTTTCAGTTTATTTATGATACAAAATGCCATGAATATCTGTGGCAAAACTGGGCCATTCAGGACTCTCATATAAGATGTTTTAATGATTGTATGGCCAAATGATATTCAAACTGTCGCCATTTGAATTTTGTGTAAACACGCCATATGCTAATTTTGGTCACATGAACGTGGCATACGCAAACCGAGAGAGTCTGACACAGTTCAGTTGTAAACACATCATCCCCATCATGCTATCACCAGCACCACACCCACGAGTCTATAGGGAGAGGTTGCCTTTCTCACAGAATGAATAAACTATAATAGTTTACTTGAAAATGCCACCAGACAAAAACTCATCGTCATCTTAGATTCTGAGACACTGTGCCCGGTGGGAACACACCCTTGATAGTTTGCCAGCTAAGGTGGGCTCAGATTTATCACAACCAGACAACACACACAGACCCACACCTATGCCGCCGCGTGTATACACATCATGTTGACAGCTGTATGGTGTTATATATGTGTATAACAAAAACGCGCCAATACACACTCAGCAAACACGAGGCATTCACCCGATGCTGTTTCATTGTTGGTCCACCGTCTTCAACGCTGGCCCAACATTAAAACAGCATCGGGTGAATGCCTCGTGTTGTTGGGCAGGGTCGTCGTCGCCCGGCGCGGGCTACCGCCAGTCTGTGCCGCAAGGCGGGAATCTGCCTACAGTAATGACAGTATGCCTACCCTGCTGCAGATAGCCCCACAGGTAGGCCTATAGGCTACCGACCCCACATCGGGCTTCTGAAACTATAGATATGTTAAAGGGACCCCTTGGGATGAGACATTTTCAATGTTGTCAATTTTGAAAATTTAACATATATGAAGCTTTATAACCTACTGATCTGAACTAAAAATACAAAAAAATCAAAAAACAATTTAAAAGCACCGAAAAAGAGTGAAATAGTTAAATTTCCAGGTCGTATATTGCCATGTAAACAAAACAAGCCAGCAATATACAGAACTTTACACCACATATTCCCACGTCTTGGACGGAGAGATCAAAGCAATCGCCGCTAATTGGTGTCTGATTGGTGTCTTATAGCCAGGACATGAAGTGATACACCTGCAACACTGATTGTCTGCCCAACGCCGGGCCGACGGCATTACCATGTGGCCCAATGTTGTGGGAACATTTAACCGTCCTTTAGCCAGTGGTCAGGTATACAAAAAGTTTGTTTGGGTTTTAAGCGGTTTCATAGAAATGTTGATAAAAAATATTTTTTAAAATCTAAAAATCCTGAAAAAAATAAAATCATGATCTTGGGGATACACTACTTCATTACTAAACTAAAAACGAAAATTGATGTTATCCCAAGGGGCTGCTTTAACATCTCAGTTCAAGTAAGACATAATTATCATCTAACCGTAATAGCATTGTCTAGTGTACTCTTAATCTCTAGACTACTTGACTTGAAAAACGGCTCAGTCATTGCTCGTTTGTTTGCTGAGCTGTCAGAAATAGAAACGGCCACATCACATGATCAGCACATGACATACATGATCTATTGTTGAATGATAATGCCCCGCAACTTGTGAGTCACATTGGAGAATTGTTGAATGACAATACTGTATTTTAAAGTCATTTTGACGCGATATTTATCAAAATAAATATCAATAATAGAAAAAGCAGGCCTTATAGTCAATTTTAGTCTGATTACTTCGAAGTGTGTACCTTTAATGGAATAAATACTAGTTTATTATTAATCATATTTATACATATAATGGATGTAGGACATCAACAAATATTTTTTGCAGTAGTCTAGGATATCTAGCCTTCCAAGTTCTAAGCCTAATTAATATTTTATAATTTATATTATCGAGTAGGCCTAGTATGTTTTAGTAAATTTTATTTTAGTATCGGCAATCAAATAATTATAGTCTAGACTATTATAGAGTGGGCCTAGTAGAGGGCTGAGGGAGTGAGGCAATTATGGGCGTTTTTGACATATTATAATTAAGTAGGCCTATCGCCCTATATATATGCATGTGACGTGGCCCAGTATTTACTTTTAACCATGATACATCTATCCCGAGCCTTATACCCAACACCTACTCTAAACAAATTAAGTGGAAACTTTCACCCACACACCAAAATAGATTTCTAACATGAGTTTGTAAAAACTGGGAATACCCCTCTTGGCTCTTATCATTGACAATTGTGTTAAAAACATACAAAAATATACTTTGGTCTTATTTTCCAGGAATAATGAGAAGAAATGGAAATATTTCAAAATATGAAAATAAATAATATTTTTATTGTTTTAGTTTTTACTAACTATGTTAGTCTAGTATTTTGTAAGTATTTTTTATTTTAGTATTGCCTATCAGCAATCTAATAATTAGGCCGATTGGTAAGACTGAGGCCCATTGGGACACTTTATACATTTTGTGAGATTACTGGACTGAGATGAATAACGTACAGATATTCACAACCTTGAGGGATAGAAACTTACATATTTTATTCAACTATTAGACCTACACGTCAGTCAATTATATTATCGCTGCCCAGTTATTTGCTAATAACCATATTGTGACGTCTGGTCAAGTGCCCCAATGTTCCCCATGTATGGGCTACGTATATACCTTGGGACATACAGCACAGATATGGAGATCATTGGGACACGTGTAAAAAAAGCTAATGGGAACATAATAAATACTGATGACATTAAAATTATTGGTTTACATCAGTGTTTTACCAAAACAATAATTTAAGTGACATAAGCATCTTCTTCTTCTCTTTTCTTCATGAAAACAGTGATCACTCTTCAAATGGAGTATTTCACGCCATGGTGTGTGTGCGGGTGGTGCATTCGAAGATTGGTGTAGATGTGATTAAATATAACCTGGGGATATTAAGCAGGAGGTTAATTTATAATTAACGAAAATATGCTGCAGTGAACATAAAAGGTGAAGTTAAAAAACCTTGTGGCTTACATGTGCATGAGTTGTCGGCGGAAGGAGTTCAGGGTGGGGGAGGAGACAACGTATAGGTGGGAGGTTGTTTGAAACTGGTGAAGGGTGGGAATGAAAATTTGTATGGGTCATTTGATGGACTCAATGGAATATATCTCCACGGATGTAACCCATGTGTTTGTCTGATAGATGGTGTCAGCCTACCATGCCGGGCATCCCCCGCTAATGTAGGGCTATGTGTAATCCTGTACATCATATAGTCACATGTAATTGTGATGTATAGCTAGGGACTCCCAGCCGAGGTGGCCAACCAACTCACTAATACTGCTGGTATTCTGCCTGCGATTGCACACATACCTTGCAGCATGTCTCTGCACCATTTCCACTTTTTTTATGTAATCGGAAGTAGGCCTTCGTGGGCTTCAAACCGTGGCAGCATACTCCCAAGTGGGGTCGAACCAATGACTGATAGCCAAAGTACGCTTGCGTTTTGACAGCATGGGAGGAGATTTTTAGATTTCTGCGGAGGAGTCCAAGGATCCTGTTAGCTTTCACTGTGATATTTATGATGTAGGTATTGAATTTAATGTCAGAGGTAAGAGTAAGGCCGAGATATTTAACGAAATCAGTACTTTGGAGAGGGTTGTCATGTAGTTTGTAAAATGTATCCATTATTGTCTTCCTTCTGCAGGCCTTCATGTTAAAACACTTGTCTGTATTAAACTGCATTATGCCACGTCTTTTCATGATTTATTGGTAAGTGCAATGCGCAAATAACAGTCCAATCTATAAAAGAAAAATGAATGAAAAATGGATGATATAAGCCTACAGTACGGATCATTGGGGTGTTTGGGCATGAATGGTTATTGGGATAATTTATTTTATTGGACAATAAGTGGTTTTGGGTATGTGTAGAATATTATATAATAATAATAATAATAACATTTATTGGCAACTAAAAGTTGAATTACATTACAACATAGCATGCGTTAATAAAAATAGTAATAAATATTGATAGTTAATATTAAAATAGTAATAAATGGTAATAGTTGATATTAAAATAATTGTCGTATTATTAAAACACAAGCAGTGTAAAAGTGTAATAATTTAGACATCTTTATGATATAAATAGTTTAAAACAATAATTTATTTTCATGCAGTTATTGTTCTTGGTGCAGGGAATTGTGTCTTCTTCCTGAAATTAAGCGACACCAAACGTGGAGGAGGCAGTAGATGGTGAAGTTTGTGTGGGAGAGAACATACCTCTAAAAAAACGGCGAGACAAGTCTTCACGTCGGGAGTGTAGGGTGTTGATGTTGGCACGGGTGAGGGCGCATTCGTATGGCAGCACTGGGAATGCGATCTTTATTGCCCTCTTCTGTATCCCTTCTAGTCGGTCAGAATCTGACACAGTAAGACCTGTGTGCCACATTTGGCAGGCATATTCCAACAGCGAGCGCACAAGTGAGAGCATATCCTTACAATATGAGTGCTTGCCACACCTGCTCGCTTCAAAAGACGCAAAAACTAGAGTCTTTGTGATGGCTTGCCGTGTATCATCGTTATGTGTGGACCCCACGCCAAGTCATTGCTTATAATCACACCAAGTAGCTTGGTAAATGTGACTCTCTCTATGACTTTCTCTTTGATGGTTATAGATGGAATATCGGGAGGGGTATGCCCGAAGAACACCAGCAGCTCTTTGGTTTTATCACAATTCACACACATTAAGTTGTCATCTGACCATTCAACTGCTTCAGTTGCAGCCTGCTGAATCTGGCTGTCAACTGCTGATGGAGAACATACTTCCCATGCGGTGCTATCATCCACATATTTATAAAGTGGTAGTCTAGTCCGCAAGTCGTTTATGTGGACAATAAATCCTACTGGACCAAATAAAGTGAACTGGGGAACTCCTGCTTTGATGGTACACCACTCCGAGATATCATCTCCGATTTTCGTCCATTGTTTCCTATCACAGAGGAATGAAGTGAACCACTCAACTACACAATCATGAACTCCCATGTTAGCGAGCTTCGTGAGTAGTAGTAGCGAGTGGTCCACACATTCAAACGCTTTGCTGTAGTCCAACAAGAGCACCCTCAGAACCTTATCAGGATTGTCCATAGTCAACATTGTCAATCCGTCCCGCCCCCGGTTGACAAGCTGCCTATTGAAAAAACAGGTGAGGCACCAGTGTGATGTCTGCACACCCTCATCTGACTGTCTAGTGGTGTACAATCAATTTGTGACGCTAAAAAAGTGTACGGCCGCCACCGTTAATAAGTTTCTAAGGTCGCATCAGGAAAATATAAACAATTAAAAATTCGAATCGAGCTGGTATGACCAGGATAAACAGCGGCCATTTTGTTTGAATTTCTGGAGTCTATAAACAACATCCAGCCCCCCGTCTGGAAACGAAGTGCCAGACAGGTGCCCCGTCTAGGTTGTCCAGAGCTTCTTGCCAAAGATGTATCAACTCAACAAGGGCATGAACTGTGGAGCTGTCCTTCACTGAGCCGTACTGTTTTGGGTCAATATAGATACAGACAGTTCTTCCGTGACCCAGTTACACATGAATAATTCCATCATTTTGGCCAAAGTGGGTGTTGGAGAAATAGGGTGTATCCATGTGCTTCTCGAGGATGGAAGGCGGGTTCACTCTAGCTAGTGGGAAGATGTTAGTAGATTTCCATATTGGAGGAACATATTAAAATGAAGAATACATATGAAAGGGATCCATTTGGTAAATAGGCCTATAGACCTGTAGACTACCAGCCTCTAAAATAGGCAGGCATTTTTGTCGTGTTAGACTGGCGTTATTTTTCGATATTCACACCGACCCCAACTTGGCTGAAGGTGAACTGATGCCAGGAGAGACTCAGTGAGGGTGTAACAATCTGTCCAAGAAAATGGCATTATCAACACTGCGGTGTGTTTTCTAAACCTTCCGTGTAATGCTAAATAGATTGAGTAATCTTTGTAGAAACAAATAAATTATGTATATACATGAAAAAGAGTGGACTGGGCTTACTTTCTTGCCTTGCCATTCAGTTTTCACATTTTATCGCCCATTTGTCGAATGGGCGATAAAATGTTAAATGAGAAAACGTCACTTCGCTCTCCTTTCATCAACGTTAGTCCCATCCGTGACCCATTGCATTCTGGGCAAGCCAGATCAATTTAGGGACACATGTCCATTTATACGCAAAAGCAAGATTTCACAATCATCAATGTGCTTATTACGCAAAAAATACTCAATATTTGTCAACGCAATGAAGGCATTTGGGAATTGGGTCATTCATGACCATGAATGATCATCCAAGCCAAATCATCAGGGGCCTCCTGCACTTCGTCTTGGATTTCTTCATTTTCCACTTAATGTTGGTTATCCATTGAAATGTAGAAATCTGAAATTTTAGGGCTGTACTATGGTTATAGTTGCAGTCAACTTCCACCAGCGTTGGGTGTTTTTCGCTGATTTCTCAGTCAATTCTGAATCAATTTTCATGAAATTTTGCAAGCACTCTTTTCAACTACTCCGGCGCCTACCCTGAAAATTTCGTGAAATTTGAATGAGTATTTCAAAAATTAGACCGTTTGACAAGTAGTGGAATTTTGTGAGTGAAGCTGATAGCGTGCAATGGGTTTATAGAGGAGCGTCATAATTCGCAAAAACTACATGTCAAATGGTCTAACTTTCAAACTACATGATATTTTTCCCTGAAATTTCCAGAGAAGTTGCCGTAAGACTAGAAAATAATGCTTGCCAAATTTCATGACAATCGGATGAAAATTGCGTGAGTAATTAGCGAAAAGTATGCAACGCAAAAGTGACAAATTTAAAGTGACTTTTACTATAGTTACTAAGATATGGTGATTTTTAGAAAAGTTTAGTGCAGGTGGTAACGTTCAATTTTGCCCGAAAATTCCGACCGTTAATTTTTAGGCCATTTTTGAAAGGTCATATCTTTGAAAATATCATAGATAGACGCATGAAATTTTTTGTGGTCATTCACATCAGCTCAGGGATGTATAAAAAATTTAAATACTTATGTTATGCAGTCATGCTTTTTGCTCAGTGCAGTCTAAAATCACAAAAATATTCAATCTTCGATTATGAAAAGCCATGTTGACAGCACAGAAAAGTTTTGTTATATTCACTGAAACCACTCCACTTTTTTGGTACCTAAATCATGCAGACATGGCTCTGATTTAATGAGTAATTGGACCTCTGACCGAGTTGCTTCACCCTTCTGAATATGAAAGAAAACCTTTTCGGACATATTTTCAACTGCCCAGAATCGCATGTGGGCATTCTTCAAAGATCATCAAACTCAAACTTATGTTATGCAGTCATGCTTTTTGCTCAGTGCAGTCTAAAATCACAAAAATATTTAATCTTCGATTATGAAAAGTCATGTTGACAGCACAGAAAAGTGTTCTTATATTCACTGAAACCACTCCACTTTTTTGGTACCTAAATCATGCAGACATGCAGACATGGCTCTGATTTAACCCTCGCTCTGGTTAAATCCGATATTTCGGATGGGTTGATTCTTGGCTAAATCCGATATTTCGGATGGCCAAACATACCTTGTTATGACCCCTTTTAAGTTCCAGTATTTTGAAAGTCTATGGTTCAAATACGTTGTTACAATAATAAAATGCATAATAAAAGGCATCTGACCTGAATTTTGATTTTATTCACCCCAAAATTAAGAATTTTTAAGTAATTCGAAACAAAACGTGGCCATGCCAGATTCTAAGTCAAAATTTTTCAGCTGGCCTTGAAATGCTCAAGTAATTTCCAAATTATATTATGAAGATCTACACTAAAATAATACCCAAAGTTTGTGAATAGTTAACGTAAAATATTATAATTAAAATTATATTTAAATATTCTATATTTGCGATATGGTTTATAAGAATAGTAGTTTAATCAGATTTACTTGTATTATCGTCCATTCCAGCAGTCATGAAACCTTGTCAATCTTGAAGTCCTATCATTTGCAATTACATTTTCACAATATAAAGTGACGTTATTCTATCGATAATTCTTTTTGAAACACACTTTGAGATGTTTCTTCTCATGTTTTGTTATTTATAGCTAGTGAGTGTGAGCCAGGACCCAAGTTTTGAGACTAAGTCTGCAGGGCCTAGTAGCCTAACAGCATCTAGCCTAGATATGTAGGCTAAGCCTAGGCCTAGCAGTAAAACTACTTAGTCTCAGTCTACGTAGCTCTATATTGGTTTCCTGTTTATTTGTTTATGTCCCATGTCTGACTAACATTAAGATTAAGTATTAAGATGAATATACATTAATGTGTATTGTTAAATATTAGTTTATTTACATAATTTTTTTTGTTCATGGTATATGGGTCGAGGCTAATATAGCCCCTGTTTTCAAAAAGGGAGATCGGCATATACTGCTGCTAACAACAGGCCAACCTATTTAATATGCGCTTTGCATTTGCATTTCACCCAAGACGTACGTCTGGAAATGGTTATTAAATTTGGTGTGTGATTAAACTCAACTCACTCATCAATCTCCCACCCCCAACATTGTCACGTGCAACTTGACTGTGGGCTCACGATATTTCAACGTCAATAAAAGGACAATTATAAAAATGTCATTTTTCGGTGTTAGGCCTAGTTAACCAATAAATTGAGCTCCAGATGACCCCAGAATGCACGATTAAACACATAATATTTCAAAATTTCCCCCCAAATTGCCGCCCCTTCGGGCCGGTCAGCCTCTTCGAAGGTGGACAGGTACAGCAAAAATTTGCGCCCCCCCTTTAAGAAATGCTGGCTACGCCCTGTGTTGTGTATCTGTGTTGAGGTCTATGTGGTTTTCAACCAGGATATTAGATAATCCCAAGTGAATGTAATTGAAAGAAAAAAGATATTTCAACCATTTGGAGCTGTTTTGACCTCGATGTGACCTTCAGATGACCTTGTCATGACATCGGAATAACACCCATATGAAGCCCAACCTCAAAGCATGTCGCCATATGTGGACCTGCTTGGGTTGTGCTTCATAATCTCCATGGAATATCTGGCGAAAAGTTGAAGCACAACAATCTGCCTGTTATTTTGTAGATTTATACCATATCATGCAGGGCTGGCATAAGGGTGATTTGATAGGGGTGATACCCCTCCAACCCCTATAAAACCCCTGTAATCTGTGTTGGGTATGATCTCAATGTTGGGGTATAAGTGGGTTTTAACCACCATAGACGTCTGTAGTAAATAGAATCGGAGGGAACACAACACAAATAAGCTATTTCGCCGATTTCGCTCTAATTTGACCTTGTTGTGACCTTGAGATGACCTTTTCATGACCTTGGGGTAGGACATCTATAAAGCACAACCCCCAAATAATGTCACCATGTGTACTTGGGTTGGGCCTTATCGCTATGTAGGCCTAACATATCACCATAACTTTGTGGACTTGGGTTGAGATTCAATAGGAGTGATGGAAATGCTGATGGTTGATCAAAATTTGATAGTCTGCTTTATTTCTGCTATGAGTAGACAGGGTACCATATATGGGTTGTCTGATGGGATATTAACCCTTCAACCCATGTAGTCGTCTGGGATTTGTTTGATGTACCTCTGTAATGGGGTCTGTAGGCCTAAGAGGTTTTCAATTATCGTAGACATCCCAAGTGCATATAATTGGGTGAACAACAGAAAAATCCTATTTTTAACCACTTTGAGCTGGTTTGACCTTGCTGTGACCTCTAGATAATCTGGTCATGACCTTACGAACACCCCTATGAAACCCAATCCCAAAGCATGTCGTCATGTGTCGATCTGCTTGGGTTGGGCTCCATCAACTCTAATGGTAGGTCTATATTTGGAGATCGGTAGAAAAATGACAATCTGCCTAATATTTTGTCAATTTCTATCACATCAGACAGGGCTGACATAAGGGTGATTTGATGGGGTTAGTACCCTTCTAACCCCTAAAAAAACCCTGTAATGTCTTGGAAAGTGTTTGGTGTAACTCTGTGTTGGGTTCTAGGTAGGTTTGTACCACCATAGACATCTTAAGTGGACATAATTGGAGAAAAAGGAACAAAAATAAGTTATTTTCATCCATTTTCAGCTGATTTGACCTTGCTGTGACCTTGAGATGACCTTGTCATGACCTTGCGGTAGCACTCATGTGAAGCCCGACCCCGGACCTTGACACTATGGGTACTGGGTTTGGGCTTCATCAGCTGTAATAGAAGTGCTGGCCATTGTTCCAAAATATGTTTTTTGGCTTTTTTTTAAACAAAAACCCTTGCCAGTGACACAATGTATATTGGAATATCTCATACCAGAGCGAGGGTTAATGAGTAATTGGACCTCTGACCGAGTTGCTTCACCCTTGTGAATATGAAAGAAAACCTTTTCGGACATATTTTCAACTGCCCAGAATCGCATGTGGGCATTCTTCAAAGATCATCAAACTCAGCTATTATAAAGCCACATGCATGAAGAGGAAGTGTACCAAATTTCATTTTCTTTATTCTATTCCTTCAGGGTTAAATGAAAGGGCTAAATATCGAACATTTACAGCACTCATGGATGCATATTTGACATACTTATGGTGAACATGCTTTTCCTTTCTAGGTTGGTACTTGGTAAGGCCACTTTGTTGAAATTTCTATGTTTTAGATCAGAAAAATTCAAAATCTAATGGGAGAGGGCGGTAAAAAAAACAGTTAAAAAAAAACATTGAACCTATTTTTGGAAAAGGCAATGAGGGCGACCAAATAAAAAAAACATTGGACAAATTTCTAGTTCTATACCCTGGTGCTCTATACCCTGGCTCTGTGTTTGTACACACTCATACGTGATGCAATGTGCAGTTGACTAACAGTATGTTTGGTATGTATAGACCAGAGCAGTTCTGTGCACACAGCACACATTACTTCTAGCTGGTTAAATTTTGAAAGTGTACAGCAATTTATCTTGATACAAACTGGCTTTTATACGCATTGAAATGTGAAAATATTATCTGTGAGCAGCAAAAACAAATATGGATGTACAGTATCCATTGTTACCTTAGCAACAAGTTAAAAATAATGCAAATCTTTGTTTTTCTAAGAATTAGAATTCTCACCTAATTGTGTAAAAACCCATCAGTTTCAGTAGATTACTATAAAATTTTCAAAGAAGCTAATATTTTGTTTTGCATATCATATAATGGGCCTATCAGCAAATTATTATGCAAATGAGATAATTTAATTTATGCATATCATTTGCATAATTATTTTTATTATGCATAGTAATTATCTTGCTTATCTGTACAGTAGAATCTGCTATGAGCAGTCACCCTGTCATTTCGGGGGATGGCCAAAAGGCCTCCCGTAGGAGGTTGGCTGCTCATAAGAGTGGCTGCTCATAGCAGGTTCCACTGTATATAACTCGTATAACCCGATTTAAAGGTATGAGTGATTGCTGAAAAGTGAAGCCTTCTAAAATATGTTTGATGACACAAAATATCTCAGCTATTATTAAATACCATGGTCATCAATAAAATGTTGTGTTGCTGCCATGGTAACGAGTCGAACATTATGGAAAATTTTATAAGATGTCTAAGAATAAAATATCCATTAAGTCATCAGTTTTTAGTCGATTTGTTTGACATTTTCACCTGCTATAAGAGTTATAGGCAAAAGAAAAGGTAAAAAACGGTCGGAAGCCGATTGCAAAACTGGCTCTATGTGTCACGTGATTAGCACATAAAGGGTTGAGATATTTCATCAACGCTAGATTTTGATTGTGTTGTTTATTTTCAGAATAGCCTCCAGGCTGCGGCCACTGCTATGTCAGCGTTCACTGGTCGTCAGCAGAAGGTTAGTTAGTTTTGAATTGATTTTCCCGCAGATAAATCTATAAGATGATTAGATATAATAAGAATATGACTGGCTGGAAGGACCACTGGAGGTTGATGGATGGGTTTTTAAGCTATTATAAAATCATAACTTTAAAACAGTGTTGACATAATTGCCTAATAACCTGAATAGTTTACAATGAGAGGCAATCAGCTGTATTTAAAGTTGTAACTTTACAGATTAACCCTTACAATGCTGAATTAATTTTGTATAAATCATGTGGGGTGTATTTCATAAATAAAATACAGGGCTCGAAATAAGGCCACTCCTCCAGTCCGGTACTGCCAAAAAATGTGCAGGAATGACAAAAATTTTTACTAGCCATTCCGATGAACTGGCAAATTTTAGGCCATCCTAGGACAAAGGTTATTTCTAGGAATGACAGGTTTTACTCAGGAATGGCAGTTTCCTTGACTTGCCAGTCCTGTGGATTGGCTTGCCCCCAACGTTTCATTCTACCCCTGAAATAAATGTCTTAGTTAGCTCTTTCCGCTTCATTTGAGTACCTATGTTATGGGTGTACGGCCATTACAAATATTTTAATTCTTTCAGTGCGGGAATGGTCTTTATACATCAGAATCTGACGTCTACAGACATCAGATTCTGACATATAAAGACAGTCCCCGCACTGCAGAGATTAACAGTTCACTGACTTCACTCATGACAGAAAATTGTTGTGTCTTGTTTGTCTCTTGACACATGACATTAGATCGTCTGTGGCAAGGGATCCTCGCATATTCTTAGACACAGTGGGGCTCACCCAATATACTGGTGAGGGGTAGCAAGAATAAAAGACAGACCTCTGCTAATTTAGGAGTTTAATCCGTGAAACAATTTAATTAAAAAAAGTGATCTGTCCATTCTTTTTATTCAGAACCAACCACTTGTGGTCAGGTGGTTGCTTCAATTTTTTTTTAAGTTATCCCTGCAAACACAAAACATTGAACCAATGTCGTTTTAATGTTGGCCCACCGTCTCCAACATTGGGCCAACATTAAAACAACATTGGTTCAATGTCTTGTGTTTGCTGGGAATGGTTACTGTTATAATTACATTTAGAGAGAATTAAATGTACTGTGTTTAACTCTTTGATCTCTCACGATGCATTAAAGCATCATTTTACATTCCTGAAAACAGACCTAATTTTCTTACAACTAGGGTTTTAAAATGAAAATTCCCATGAAACCTGTTTACCAACACATCACAATTTTCTTTAATTTTTCACCCACTTCAAATCATCTTCATCCACTACAAGTCGAGAATTGTGACAGCAATTCGCGCCTTGTAGTGGATGAAGATGGCAATGGTAAATCCAGGCCTTAAAGGGTTAAAGACCTAGCTGGGTGGTTTATTTACAGTGCTCCCATGGCCCAGACAGCCAGAGAACAGATGCAAGAATACTGGGACAAAAATCAGCGGCTTCAGAGACCTAACTCACCATGGGTTATATACTGGTACCGTAGCTGTTATCTTACTTTTTAAATTATGAGTCTTTTTTTGAAACTTTAGTTAATCCTTAAAGCGCTATTTAAACTAAAAAATTTAACTTTTCACCCACTTGAAATTGTTGTCTCGCTACCACGACCCACAGCTCCCCACAACTTCATTTCCAATAACAGTGATATCATTGCGGGGATCGACCTTAGGCTGCCTTTCCATTGGCGCGTTTGGATGCGCGACGCGTTGCGTTGCGACGGCCGCGCGGCAGAATTAAAAATCTATCTAATATATTCACAATGTGACCTTTCCACAGCCGCGATCGGCCGTGCGGCCAGTTCGCCGCGCAGCCAGCCATCGCACATGTAGCGAATTCTGCGTTCATCCACCGCGCGTTTATCTCCCCATTTATCTTTTTTTATGGTAGTTTTCTGTCATGTCTTGCAGTCTATCAAACATGAGACGTTGAACCAATGCTGATTCAATGCTCTATTATCGTCTGCGATGCTGGCCGAGCATAACTTGTATTTAAAATTGGTTCAACGTCTCATATTTGCTAGGTTGCTGTGACACTGAACCCTAGCACAGCAGACCTAAACCCAAAACATGTGTAGACCTCTATAACATTTATACGACGTTGTATACATGCTAGCAAAATGTATTCTTGATGTTAGGCCTGTACAATTTTTTGTTGTTTTTACTGGGAGAGTAGACTCTACAGTGATACACAGGGCCTATATTTACATTATGCATCATAATGTAAGCTCTATCACACAACTTGATCTCCCTCTCTATAGTTTAGTTATAAGCCACACTTTGAATTTGAATATACATGCGGTATTTAAAGGGTGTGCGTGATGCATGTCTGAAGCATTGGGAAGACCTATTTCGGCATGTAAATGTAGACCTACGTTTATTGTCGAATGACCCGTTTTTGGACTACAAGGATAGGCCAACAACTACCAAGGACAGTCCAAAACAATCTCACCACATTGCCCATGTCTCTTGCGCGTTGTCGCGCGTTTCGACGCTCCAATGGAAAGGTTTCTGCCGCGCGGTGGAACGCGCGCATTCACCCGCGCGGCCATTTAATCGCGTCAATGGAAAGGCAGCCTAAGACATCAGAATCT
Organism: Flabesymbios commensalis; assembly: GCA_964017125.1. Taxonomy (NCBI): domain Eukaryota; kingdom Metazoa; phylum Annelida; class Polychaeta; order Terebellida; family Flabelligeridae; genus Flabesymbios; species Flabesymbios commensalis. Next base: position 4,371,892 of record OZ024917.1, read on the forward strand.
GACGTCTATAGACGTCAGATTCTGATGTCTGAAGTTGGTCTCCGCGCTGAATTGTTTACTGGGCTATGACAGGTAAAGGGTCAACCCTTCAAGTGCTAATCATGTCTATATCCATTTGAAAAATGAAGAATAAACAAGCATTAAATTAAATATATTAGCATATATTTTGCTTAAAATTGTACTTTATGTAAGCAATTCTCACCCACTTGAAGTGAGCCACATCCCAAGTGGGTGAAAATTAAAAATGTATCACTTTAAGGGTTTAAGAGTTAATGCTTAGACAGGGAATTTTAGATACAGATCTGCACAAATTACGAATTTGAAGAAATTCGTTATACCTTATATAATTCATTCCACTCATTCTGTGTTTTGTTTTGTGATACCTTATATGATGTATTCTACTCATTATGTGTGTTTTGTTCTGAGATACCTTATATGATTTATCCCACTCATTCTGTGTGTGGTTTTTGTGATACCTTATATGATGTATTCTACTCATTATGTGTGTTTTGTTCTGTGATACCTTATATGATTTATTCCACTCATTCTGTGTTTTGTTTTGTGAAACCTTATATGATATATGGGCGGTTCTCATTAGGTGCGTCGAACAAGTGGGACATTTGGTCCCGTTTTTTAAAACAAAATTTTACCTTATTTACTTAACAGATCGATTAAAGTAATGATAATTGGTCATACAATTAAATTTGGAAGCAGAAAATGGAGGATAAATGTGAAAAATACGTGTTTTTTAGAACGGTCGAACAGACACTAAATGTTTTTTTTGTGTCCTCTCAATAATGCCATGTGCGGCTGCAGTGAATGATTTTCTTGGGTGTCCTGTGTGCGACCTTTGGTGTCTCATGTTCGACCAAATGTTTGACCATGTGGACACGAAATTTTTTCGTGTCCTTACTTTCTAGTATAGATTTTCAATGTTACGACCATTTCGTGTCTCACAATGTTTTGTGATTATAACTTTTCTCTGGTTTTTAGCCTTGTAGGTTTATTTTCACAAAACTACATAAATATAGATACAGACAAGATCCGACATTGATTCTGCTTTTTTGTACAGTCATTGTGAAATAAAAACACTATATATGAGCGGACGAACGGTCACACATTTTACCATATTTTCATCCCCTATACAAATACCTTTTTCTTTCTGTTTCATATTGTTTTGTATACAATTATGTAAAGCCCATACAACCCGTGTACACGTGGATGTATACACACCAATTTGAACACTAAATGGTGACTACTGTTCAAGAAAATGACATCAGAAGAAAATGCATGTAGGACACGAAAATTTTATGTTCAGTAAAAGTAATCATTAAACACTTTTACTTGGTTTTCTTTTGTTTTCATATTATTTGACTTTTTAGTTTACTTTTCAAGCGATTATGGCAAGGTATTAAAACTTATGCCATGATTTAGTAGTAGCTGTCAATAGGACACGAAATGTTACGACCACCATAGGCTAATTTATTTCATAAAAAATCCTCTAATTATTATAATTTAGCTGCTAATATATGTTTTTAATATAAAATTAGTTCTTCCTGCACAGATGTGTCCGTAAATTGATTGGAAAAAATAATTGGTGTCCTGTGATAAACAATTGTTCTGGGTACGGTTTGAAATGTCCCATTTATTTGCATCAAATAATGCATCAAAAGACAGTAAAATTTGTCATAATTATCAAATTAAATGATCATATTTAGATTTAAAAGCTCTTCCAGCTTCTTTAGTTTCTTCAGAATTGAAACGTATTAAAATATTCCCAAGTTTGCATAGAGAAATATCATTTTTGTCTATTTCAAAAACCTACCCCATTTTCGACGCACCTTTTGAGAATAGCCCATATTCTACTCCTTCTGTGTTGTTTGATCTGTGATACCTTATATAATTTATTCCACTCATTCTGTGTTTTGTTTTGTGATACCTTATATGTTTTATTCTACTCCTTCTGTGTCTTTTGTTCTGTGATACCTTATATGATTTATTCTACTCATTCCGTGTTTTGTTCTGTAATACCTTACATGATGTATTCTACTCATTCCGTGTGTTTTGTTCTGTGATACCTTCTGTGATTTATTCTACCCATTCTGTGTGTTTTGTTCTGTGATACCTTATATGATTTATTCTACTCATTCCGTGTTTTGCTTTGTAATACCTTATATGATTTATTCTACCCATTCTGTGTGTTTTGCTCTGTGATACCTTATATGATTTATTCTACTCATTCCGTGTTTTGTTCTGTGATACCTTATATGATTTATTCTACCCATTCTGTGTGTTTTGTTCTGTGATACCTTATATGATTTATTCTACTCATTCTGCGTTTTGTTCTGTGATACCTTATATGATTTATTTTACTCATTCTGGGTGTTTTGTTCTGTGATCCCCTATATGATTTATTCTACTCATTCTGTGTGTTTTGTTCTGTGATACCTTATATGATTTATTCTACTCATTCTGCGTTTTGTTCTGTTATACCTTATATGATTCATTCTACTCATTCCGTGTTTTGTTCTGTGATACCTTATATGATTTATTCTACTCATTCTGTGTGTTTTGTTCTGTGATACCTTATATGATTTATTCTACTCATTTCGGTTTGTTCTGTGATACCTTATATGATTTATTCTACTTATTCCGTGTGTTTTGTTCACTGATACCTCCTGTGATTTATTCTACTCATTCTATGTGTTTTGTTCTGTGATATCTTATATGGTTTATTTTACTCATTTTGTGTGTTTTGTTTCAGGCCACATGTTCCAATGCTGACATCCCTTACTCACAGAACGACTGGAATTATTATGGGTGTTTGTAAGTGGCCTTCAAATATTAAGTCTCCACCCACTATGTGGTGGTGGAGACTTATTGTTTTTGCTGTGTCCGCAAGCCGCCGCCGTTGCAATTTGTTTCTATTCCTACTCAAAACCACTGCTTGGATTATTTCTAAATATTTGCAGTATGCTTATTGGCCCTGGGGAATTTGCCTGGTAATTTTTTTTGTATTTTCGAGTTTCTTCAACTAAATTCAAGATGGCCGTCAAAATCCTATGTCGCTCTCTTAAGCTTCAACCGCTTCATTGATTTGTTTGATGTTTGGTTTAAAGGAAAGACCTTACCCTGGACGTATGCTGATTAGTTTTTGGTGTGATTCAGATACATGTAATAAAAACTTAGATTTTTTTACGTTTCAGAATTTTAGCTGATATTTCAGTTTTGCTCATTATGGCTATCATCAAAATTTGTTATTATAGCTATACACCACTGCTCGGATTATTTCTAAATATTTGCAGTATGCATATTGGCCCTAGCGAATTTGCCTGGTAAATTTTGTTCTGCGTTTTTCAGCTTCTTCAACAAAATCCAAGATGGCCGCCAAAATCCTATGACACTCTCTAGAGCTTGAACTGCTTCATGGATTTGTTTCATGTTTGGTTCAAAGGAAAGACCTTACCCTGGATGTGTGCTGATTAGTTTTTGGTGTGAATATGATAATAAAAACTTATAATTTTTTACGTTTAACGATTTTAGCTTATATTTTAGTTTTGCTCATTTAGATATGATCAAAATTTGGTAATATAGTTATACAGCTCAAATTTGATCTTTTGGGTATGCTCACTGGCCATGAGAAATTTGTCTGGAGAATTTTTTTTTTTTCTTTCTTTTTTCAACAAAATTCAAGATAGCCGACAAATCCCGTGTTACTATCAAGAGCTTGAACTGCTTCACTGATTTGTTTCAAGGAAGTGAATTACCCTGGCCATATGTTGATTAGATTTTGATGTGATTCTGACATCACATTTATACGTGGTAAGATTAAATATTGGTGACAGCACTGTATTTCTCTATAACTAGACAAGATTAAATTATCCCACATCTTCCTTTCAGTACCAATTACCACATATTTTTTTCACAGGGACCGACTTTAGATGTCAGAATCTGATTTCAGAATATGATATTTGTCAACGTCAGATTCTGATGTCCAAAGTTGATCCCCGCACTGAAAGAGTAAAATATTTATAATTACTGTAGACCAATAACATAAGCATTAAAATGAAGCAGAAAGAGCTGACTAAGACATTTTTGATTTCAAATTGAAAATAACCCTTTGGTATGTTGTTTTTTATAAAAATATTTCATCGTTTTGAGGGTTAATTTTTTTTTGCACTCTAACGCTTAATTATGTCTTTATGATTGTTTAAACCATGGAAACTAAAGGGTTATTTTTAATTTGAAATCATCATAAAAGTCTCAGTTAACTCTAACCCGTTCATTTGAATACCTATATTATGGGTCTATGACCATTATAAATTTTGATTCTTTCAGTGTTGGGGTCGACTTTATACAGCAAAATCTGACGTTTACATACGTCGATTCTGACGTATTAAGACAGTCCCCGCAATGAGAGGGTTAAACAGAATTCTTACTTCTAGGACCAGGTATATATGGTTTCTAGTGGTGTCCTTTTTTTGAAATAATTTTAATATATCACATGGTGGATATGTGTCACTCGGTGAAAGGTTGCATCAAAATTGAAGGGATCAATAAACTAGATTCGAGCAAAGTTTGATCTGAATACTCTAATACAGTGTACCTTATTTTAGGTGTTTTGCAATGTAAAACACGGTTATGTCTATTAAAAAAAATTCCTTTCTGTAAATTTCCTTGAAATGGCAACTGATGTTTAACATTTATGTTTTGTTTTCAGCACTTTATGGTATTGGTGCAGCTCTGTTTTTTTCACCGGGTGATTTCACGAGCTACATACAGATGGTCCAGGGATGGGAGCTGAATCCGGCAGTTCTCTTTATGGCAAAGAGCACTGTAGCTTTCCCGTTGATTTATCATTATATCAATGGCATTAGACATCTAGTGAGTGACTCAAATACTAAATATAATCACATTAAATATAATGTTTGTAGCCTCTGAATTATTAATTCTCCACCACTAGATTTATTGTTTTAGTACTGTCTTGTTGTTATTATTACTGTATCCCCACGCTTGCACTTCTAAGTGAAAATGACATGTTTTAGGGATGTAATACATGTATAAGTGCATGCACTTGTTTTCAAAAACTAAGTGCCCCCCACTAAATAGGAATTGTGTCGCCAAATCTGACACCTCAAACAACAAGCAGTTCACAAAGGGTGGGAGAGCAGGAGGTGTCATGTCAGTGGGGAGTGACTCCGTGACTGAACAAGTCTTTAATCTCATTCATTGAGAACGTTATGTTTTCATAACAATGATCCACGTCTTGAGCCCTCCTGGCCATAGTGCATGAGCAAGTGTAATCCCGTGGTAATTCAGTGGTTAAAATATGCCACCTATATGAAAATTTTCAGAATAGACCACGGAATAAGAAAAAGGTTGATGGAGTTCGCAAATGGGTGTCTAAACCTTTTATCCGACAAAATTCAAAATGACCACCATGAAATCACTGAAGTTATCATATCTTCAACAATAATTGAGATAGAGACAAGATATTCACCAAACATTAATGTTTATGGTATCAAGTAATGCAATAAAACAAACGATACATTTATTCGACATCATTATTCAAAATTCAAAATGGCCACCATGAAATCACTGAAGTTAGCATGTCTTCTAGCATGTCAATTATTTCACTAAACCATAGGGCCTATGTGCTAGATGCTGAAAGAGTTAAGCATCCGCGATACTATCGGGATGCTTATAGTGTTTGGCCATATCAGGAATTCAGCTCTCACTAAGAAATTAACTCATGAATTTTGTTTATATTTCACAGACATGACCTATGTGCTGAAAACAGTCGCATCTACTTTTCATTTTTGATGGATATTTTTCAACTTGATATGGTCGGGGGGGGGCAGAGACCAAACCCAGCAAGCACGACACGTTGACCCAATGGTGGGCCAACATTAGCCCAGCATTGGGTCAACGTGTCGTGTATGCTGGGATGGCCACCACCCTCAATATGCCCCTAGGTCTTGCAGTATAAAATATTTATCATATCTTTGCGAAACTCTCATAAAACTCTCCAAAATGTCTGCCGCAGTACTTCCAATATACTGTAGATCTGGTAATTTTCGCGTGTATAAATTTTCACAAATTCCCGATTTTTCGCGAAGTTTAGAATTCACAAATTTTCATTTTTCTTTAGTAGCGCTATTATAATAATAATTTTCGCGAGATTCTTGAATTTGGGAATATGTCCTCACGAAATCCGCGAAAATTAAAACCTGGCGAATATTACCAGATCTACAGTATATCCTCATCGTTACTGTATTGCCAATCCAGTTTTAATTTTGGAAGGCGGATATTTTCATAGTTGCCATTCAAATACATCTCGTCAATATTTTATACCGATGGCATCAGACAATCAAACTAATCACAAATTTTAACACCATGAGCACTGATGTCTACTGCAGAAATTTTTTTTGTAATGCGTTTTTTAAATGAAAGACAATCTTAAATATTTGACTAGTTATAAGTTGTCATTTAAATTTAATTTAAATCAAAGTAATTTTCTATCACTTGTAGCTGTGGATCACGATAGAGAAACACATCTTCAGGTGATGAAAAGTACTATTAACCCTTGTTTATAGTGCTAATCACAGCATTAAATTTGCTAGATTCGCCTACCTTCCATTTCAATTCTAAACATTTGTAATTCTTAGTTACCCTCTTGAAGCTGTGGGTCGCAGCAGCGAGATTCAATTCAATAAGTTCTACTGAATCGCAAGATAAATATAAAACATTTGATGAAAACATTGTGCAGTTATAAATTTTACAATTGTTTTTTTGTTTGTTACAGTCATGGGACTGGGGCATGGGATACGAGCTCAGCACCCAGTATAAAACTGGTCTATCCATCGTAGCAACAGCGGTCAGTCTGGCATTGCTGGCCGGAGGAGCTAAATACCTCATGTGAAAATCTAACAGACAATTCTAACCAGCCACACGCCACATTGACCGAGGGTAAGTTTGATGCTGGCCCAGCACTGCATACAGTGGCCAAACATCAAACTAACCATGGGTCAATATAGATCACCAACATTGCACATGACCTGTTTTCCAAAGAGTATGTAATTTATAAAATAAATCTATGAATTTTGTCCAATTTTTCGGATCACCATTTATTTAATTAGCAAGGAGGAAATAATTTCTTGTTTTTAAATGATGTTTGTAAATATCATTACCAATGTTGTTATATTTGTTTCTTGTTTCACGATTCATTATCACTATAATGAGCTACAGTATGTTCTTCACGACCGAAAATACATAATATGCTCATTATGGCTGTTGCTCTCTTAGTGACCTTTGGTCTTTATGACCATGGTAACTTCTGCTCTTTGTTTAATGCAAATTCAAAAATCCAGAATAAAATTAGATGTGTTTATTCAGGATCCATTTAAAATGAATTACTACATATAAATGCTACATTGAGGATACATCTCGTAAAATGTAAGTGCTAAATTTCTGGTGACAATCATATTTCAACAACATATAGTGATTTAGTAATTTTATTCACCCCGATATGAATAGAGTATAGTTTACTGTTACATAAACTATTTATGGATATAGAAAAGTAATAAAATGAGTTATAAACTTTATACTGTCTTTATGTCCATTTTTGTCTTCGATTGATGTGATTGCATTGATTATAGCACCAAATATCTTTGTAAAAAACAGTACCATTGTAGGTTTTATGGTAAAAGTTCTGAAATGGGTAGAATACTAAAGTAATTATTTGCGCTCTAATCACCAAGCTGAATTTGTACTTGTTCAAATTCCCAGTGATATATGTATTGGAGGGTCTAGACATCATTCACAGTGGTATAGCCCTTTCTCATATTCTGGCATTCACGGTGTTGCGATTTGAACATTTCTGCTGGAAACTTGTTTTATATACATATTGGCCATAATTAACCTCTTTCAATGTAAAGCAATACGGAGATAGGATACAGAATATATAATCATGATGATAAATAATATACAACACAGGATTTTCAATCAAGCATTTCGGTGATTTCGGAGACAAATGATAACCAGATTGAAAGTTATTTCTGTGAATTTTACCAAATATGGGGCCTAGATATAGGATATTTTTGAGGTACAAAATTATTATATTTGATAATATTTCCCATGCCAACAATATTATCAAGATGCAGTAAAAAAATAGACCCAATGCATTTCAGTTTTAATTTTTTATAGTCCCACCTCTTTACCAGGGGTCCGGGCCGGGCGAATGATTGCCAACTGGTGGTTTCGTCACTCTCACTTGTCTAAAATTGTAGTATGAAGCACAAGCATTCATTCGTATGAAAGCTCATTAGAGTAAAGATATAAGGGTAGAAACAGAACCAGTTAAGTATGTAAACATCGCCAGTTATTACCACTCTGTACAGGCAGTTATCAGGTATTGCGTTATAGGTGTGAACGCGCGACACCAGTTACTGGGGTGTTTTTCATAGTCACAATGGTCTGGGTGGGTTGAATATGACGTAACAACAGTTCAAAGAGGCATTTTACTGTGTGAATATTAGAAGGGCAAAATGACACTCAAGAAGAGCAACATGGCGCTCATGTTAAAAGGCAACGCTCATGTTAAAAGGCAACATGTTAAAAAGAGCTAGATAAAACACTGTCGACCAACATATACATACTGCCATTGCGCAGCACTCGCACTGCATATAATAAATATAAGCCATGCTTGGGCTCGCCAAAAATGTATAAAATAAAGCAGATGTCACTTTTTACATCTAAAGTTTATCCCAGCCACCTGGCTGCTACCCTGATGACATCGCAAGGCTCTGACACAGTGACGGCCATGTTTTAGCAGAATGGTTCTACTGTGATCACCAGAGCGCGCTAGCTGAATATGGCCTTAGACCCCTCCCGGTCTTATTGCTAGTCGGAGTCAGTGTCTGTTTTACACAGCCAGCCGTGGAAAAATGGAGGTCATTGCAGCCGGGCTCCACGCAATGTGAGTAGCCTGGCTTAGCAGAGTACCTGGCTGCCTGACTCGCTTAACGGCAGGCACGGCCACAGTGACCATTATTTTATATACACGGCAAGCTGTGTAAAAATGACAATAAAAACGCCTACCAAAATACTTGGATGCCATGAAACTTAAGACTTGTATGTCGTGTGCCAATTAAAACTAAGCCATTTTCAGCTGGCGAAATCTGGGGATCGTATTCATTTAGAAATGGAAGTCTCTGTGTCAGAGCCTTCCCTGCAAACACTGAACGTAATATAACGTTTGTTAAGGTCTCATTTTCGTAATTCATGGATGAATGTAACGAGGACGTGCTAAGGACGTAGTCATAATAATCCTAACGTCTCCAGAACGTCCCAATAACGTTACATGTATGTTTTACGTTCTTAGGAAGTAAATGGGAGTTCACAGAGTTACGTCCTAAGTACGAATGCTGTACGTTGTAGGGACGTTATTACAACGTAAAATTGTTTGCAGGATTGCGATGTCATCAGGCTAGATCCTAGCACTAAAAGACTAAAATATTTATAATGGATGTAGGCCCATGACATAGACTTGTATTTGAATGAAGCGGGAAGAGAAATTAAAAATATTTCAGCACTTTAAGGAATAAATGTGTCAACCCCTGGAGCACACAATATAAAGTGACTATTTTTACCCACTTAAGTTGCGTCTTATCAAAGTGACCTACATCATTAAGAGGGTAAAAATGCCGATTCGAATCAAAATACATGTCAATGTTGCATACGTAACCCTTTTAATCCTGAATTTAACTGGTCATTTTAATCCACTACAAGACGCAAATTGCTGTCGCAATTTTCGCCATGTAGTGGATTAAAATAGCTTGATTTTGTTGAAAAATATTATCAATGATTCATCAAGATTTTCATGAAAATCTTCATTATAAAAAATTTAAATGTAGGAAATTGAAAATTTAGGAAATTTTCAGGGATGGAAAATGATGCTTTGGTGCATCATGGGGGTCTAAAGGGTTAATCATATTAATGCACATTTCATTTACAATTTTTCTTTTTTTTTTGAAAGACAAACCGAAAGAATAAATATAGCTTTAGACGTGATTAGAGTCATTCCATGTCAAATCAACCGATGGTGAAAAAGTTCATGTCTCAGAAATCTACCTAATTTTAACTATTCACTCACATGGTACTTGGAACATGTTTTCCAAAAAAAACTAAGCAATTCTATAAACATGGTGGCTGTAATGATACATTGTATACATGGATTGTATAGAGGCATCTGAAAACAGACCTGGAAAACAGCCGTGATTTTTGTCGCATACCGGGGTCTCCCCCCCCCCCATGTATAGAATGGATCATTACAGCCACCATGGGCGGGGGCCCCAGGGTAGTGGTTAGCACCGCTGCCTTTCACGCCAGAGTTCGGGGTTCGGTTCCCGGTCTCGGCGGTTTCAAAGAAACAAAAATGTTTCTTCCCCATCCACGTGTGAAAGTTAGTATTGTGGGGAGCCTCCGTGACCGAGAGGTAGCGTGCTCGGCCTCAGACCGCCAGGATTCGAATTTCGAATCCTGTGTCTGGAGGACAGTGTCATCTCAATCATCTCTCCATCCTCAGGAGGTTCTCCTGGCCCAGTTTAGCCTATATGTGCACAAAGGTGGCCTAAAGCCCGATTCATTTCATTTTTTTACAGCCACCATGTTTATAGAATTGCTTACTATTTTTGGAAAACAAGTTCCAAGTACCAGGTGAGTGAATAGTTAAACTTTGGTAGATTTCTGAGACATGAACCTTTTTGATCTCTCACATATTGTTTGATTTGACACGGAATGACCCATTAGCATTATAATGGTTAAAATAAAACATAGCAACTTGTCCCGATGCTCTTCAAACATAGCAGCTTGTCCTGATGTTCTTCAACAATAGCGACTTGTCCCGATGCTCTTCAAACATAGCAGCTTGTCCTGATGTTCTTCAACAATAGCGACTTGTCCCGATGCTCTTCAAACATAGCAGCTTGTCCTGATGTTCTTCAACAATAGCGACTTGTCCCGATGCTCTTCAAACATAGCAGCTTGTCCCGATGTTCTTCAACAATAACGACTTGTCCCGATGCTCTTCAAACATAGCAGCTTCTTCTGATGTTCTTCAAAGGTAGCAATTATCCCGATTCATTAGCACTAAAATTTCAAATTACACATCATAGAAATGGAACATTCAGTTTGTCATATTTATTCATTTGTTATTCTTAACACTGAAAACAATTCTTGAGTAAATTTAAAGTATTATATTTATAGTAATTCAAATTCATTTTTTAATAATACCTGTTGTGTATTTTTATATCAGCCTTAATCATGTTACTTATTGAGAACTTTAACTACAATTTTGAGGAATAAGGTATCCTCGGATGCATAACCTCTACTACGGTCATCTAATAAGCTTTGCGGGAGAAATAAGGGACATCCGGTGGCCGTGTTTAAATCATTGACAGGCCTCTTACAAGATGAATTATTCGGGTCAGTGTTAAATGTCTCTGTTATGTGCTGTTTCCTTGGTGATTGATCCAATGCTTGTAACACAACTTTTGCATGCAGTGGCCAGGATAGTATGGCATCATAGTTTCCCTTCATAACCGCGAAGAATAATGACAAATGTGTATTTTTCCCAACGCCATCTCCATTGAGGTAAACTCTAGCACATAACTTATATCCCGGTGCTCCAGTGTGAAATGGTTGTGAATACAGTGCTGGTATAGAATTGTTATTAGCCTTTGCTTCACGACAACGTTGGAAAATGTTTGTAAGCCGCCAAATGAGTACACCATCATGGGAAGCTCCGTCCTGCCAGGTTTGCCACGTCTTCAGCTGCCGAGCCATACCGTCTTGACTAATGGACTTTTTCTCCAGTTCACTCACTTTCTTCTCTTGCTCTTCAATAGATTTCCTTTGGTCGTTCATAGATTTCTGCAGCTTTTGTATTCTCATGCCTTCTTGTTCGGCTTGTCTGTGAAGAGCCCCTCCATTTTCCTCAAATTCAAATATTTTTTGTTGTATAGTGGCCAGTTTTCTGTCCACTTCCTGTTGTTTCTGATTCTTCTTCGCTTCATAGTGCATTGACTGCTGCTGTTGAAAGACCTCTTCCTGGGAATTTATTTGAGACCCACATGCTTCACTTTCTAAAGAGTCACATTTCCCAGTTTGTTTTAGCTGTTTCACGACTTTAGTTGAAGAGACACTGCTTGGCCCATCTGGTCCGTTTTGTTGTAAGAATTTTTCCAAAGACTCTATATTAATTTTCAGATCTCTCACCGCTTCCTCATCAATACAGGACAATTTGTTAGCTATGCTTTCAGCTTTTTTCTTCAGGGCAACCATCTGGTGTGCAATATCTTTCTTCTCTTTTTCTGTGAGCTGGTCTCCCCCCTTCAGCCCCGCACACTGTCCGCTACCAGCATCCTGATGGCATTTTAATTCCATTCTACGGAATAGATTTAAACAATATTTGCATTCCAGGGATGCAAATTCACAAATATTTTCATGTTCTGGATAGTTTCTAAATTTACCAGTCCATTCACATGGTTTATTCAAACACCGGATGGTTTCTCGTCCCAGTTCTTTAGCAATTGCCTTGTCAGGCCAAATGGATAGCTTGCTGAACTTAGATACTGTGTCTTCATCACGACATGGTTTACATTCTGCTTCAATGTCAGTTTCTTTAGCCAGATGGAAACAATTAAAACAAACACGATGACCACAGTCTGTTTGCTGAGGGTTGCGTAGTATCAATAGGCAGTAACAGCAGATATATTTTTCATGTTGTTCCTCAGCAAATTCTTTGAAAAACGCACGAGAAAAACCAGCATTCACACCAGGCTGCCCATCCCCACCACTGGCACTGAAAACAACAACAAAATTGTTTATATCTACTCTTAGTACAGACATGTAGTATGCAATGAGTTCAAAGTGTAAGTGAATAATTAAAGCAGCCCCTTGGGATGACATCAATTTTCGTTTTTAGTTTTGTAATGAAGTAGTATATCTCCAAGATCATGATTTTATTTTTTCAGGATTTTTAGATTTTAAAAAATATTTTTCATCAACATTTCTATGAAACCGCTTCAAACCCAAACAAACTTTTTGTACACCTAAACACTTGCTAAAGGAAGGTTAAATGTTCCTACGGCATTGGGCCACATGGTGATGCCGTCGGCCCAGCCTTGGGCAGACAATAAGTGTTGCAGGTGTATCACCTCATGTCCTGGCTATAAGACACCAATCAGACACTAATTAGGGGCGATTGCTTTGATCTCCCCGTCCAAGACGTGGGAATATGTGGTGTGAAGTGCTGTAAACTGCTGACTTGTTTTGTTTACATGGCAATATACGACCTGGAAATATAACTATTTCACTCTTTTTCGGTGCTTTAAAATTGTTTTTTGACTTTTTCGTATTTTCAGTTAATATCAGTAGGCTATATAGCTTCATATAAGTTACATTTTCAAAATTGATAACATTGAAAATGTCTCATCCCAAGGGGTCCCTTTAAGTCCACATGATTATTACATTAGAAAGTCATAGTTATGTTAAGCTCTGCTTAATTGTCACTTTAACCCTTTCAGGCCTGAATTTACCATTGTCATCTTCATCCACTACAAGCCGCGAATTGCTGTCGCATTTCTCGACTTGTAGTGGATGAAGATGATTTGATGTGAGTGAAAAATTGAAGAAAATTGTCATCTATTCTACAGTTTCTAGGATTTTTTTCTTCTAAAACAACTTAGTTGCAGGAAAATTTAATCTGTTTCCAGGGATGTAAAATGATGCTTCAATGCATCGTGGGGGCTTAAAGGGTCAATCACTGTTGATGATCAAAACAAAAAAAGGCTGTCTTAGTTCATGTCATTTGACTAGACTAACGCCTAAAATGGCTAAATGCCCTAATTCAGTCTCAGATGGGGAGGCCTAATCTACTGGAGGTAGGGACATCAAATGTTTCACAAATTGAACCTGCTGGTGGTAGACCAGTCTACTGCTGTATTGGCACGACCGTAGGCATGGTAGTGTACCGATCAAAACCCAAAAATAGTCGGATACCCCTCCCAACCGGGTACCCCTCCCAACCGTAGAACAAAGCGCAACCATTTTTTTCTTGAAGATATATATATGTAATGTTGGAAATGGATGGTTGTCACATTTTAATTTGGTGGCAGGGGTATTCTAGAGACAGATTTATCAGATGATCCCCGATTTTCACCGGTGGATTTAGCGCTCTTTTCCCATCATGATATTTTACATTCTGGCAAATCTCGTGTAGGTTAAAAACCACCTAGAAGTATCTCTAATAGGTTCCCATATCTAGCCCAAGCTATCTTAGTCTCAAAACACGCCAAATTATGTGACACAAAGTGAAACAAAGGCTAAATTCTATGATTTTTTCAACGATTTTGTGTGATTTATGATATAGTTTTTGATAAAATCATTGTTGTCGATGACCCCTGTGGACTCCATACTATTGAAATTGATAAACATAATGTATCTAGATTACAGTAAAGAAAACAAAATGAAAATCCATCAATTTTTAGCAAAGTTATAAGCGTTTTCCTTTCCTTACTCCCAAAGACGCACAAACAATGTAAAGCAATATAACATGTGGTGTGGGCTAAATTTCATCTGTTTTTGCTACCATTCCCGTGGAAATGTTAACATTGTTCACTATAAAAAAACATTAGTTTAATTTTATGTGACAAAGAGTACAGGTATTGAATGTTTTCTATTTTATTTGCTATCAATGACCACTACACATAGTTAATAGCTGCCCCCCCCCACCCCCCCCCCCCCCCGAGAACTGGTGGTGTGGTACAATGTAGCCTGTGCTGCTCATTGAAAATTATAGGGGCCTGCTGTGAAGAACTCAACTGTTGACGGGCTGAGATCGGTGCTGAACGCAAGTGAACTGAGGCACGACGACATTTATCACAGATATGGCCACATTCGAGAGGAAATTCTCACTTTGCAATTCAAAGTGTCCTACCACAAAAACTGTAAAGCACAATACAACAGCAAAACAAATGTCAGCCGTCAGACTGAATCCCCAGCACCCAGTGCTTCTTCATCCCAACCAATAAGACTCAGCAGAGAGGAAACTAGCAGCTTTAACATCAGGGAACAGTGCTTCATTTGCGGGTCTTCCGAAAAACGCAAGGGGAAAGCTCACACCAATCAGTACAAACACTCGAAAGTCCACAAGATCAAAAGTAATTGAAGCTGCGGAAAAGAGGCGGAATAAAGTAATTCGACTACAGATGCGGTGTCACCCTGACCTTTTTGCCTTTGATGGCAAGTATCACCGCTCATGGTATTCGCATTAAATCTCTGATAGGAATTTTGAAGCTTCGGTTAACACAATGCAGGAACAATCACTGTCAACTAATGACAAAGCTGTCCACAAGCTTGCACATGAACAGACTGTCCTCTCAAAACAGACACACAAAAAGTATCCACACTGGCACGTGAACGTAACGACTTCATCAGTATAAAAATAGAGATCGGTATTCCCCAACAAGAGGCAAAGCAGTATACTACCTGGAAGCTCAAGCACTTAAAGGCAAACTGTCATTCATCGAACACTCAGGTTACTCCGACCTGCTGTGTCCCAGTTCAATCACTGTGAGAGATGCCCTGAAGAAAGCAGCAGACCTGCATGCCGAGCTGAGAGACCAAGATAAACTAGACCTTGCGGAGCTGAGTAACACCCCGTTAATGCCTATGGAGATGGAAGAAGCTTTGGTATTGCATAGGGCTGCTGGAATTGAGTAAGAGCATGGCAGACATTTCAGATTCTTCCGATACCTACATATCTGCTGCGAAAATTGAAGTGGGTCACTGTGGGAGTAAGGTTCAAGATGCCGTATACGACTTCATTGTCTGGAGCACTAGGGACTACCAGAATGTCACCACAACCAGTGAAGCAGATGTGCGTGATCTCCCGAGTCTTAGCAATATGCCACAACCAAAAGGTGAAAACGGCTCTAACGCTGGGGCTTGCCTTGCAAGTTCACCACGATGTTGGTAGCATGCATCTGGTTGATGTGTTGCACAATCTTGGTCTCTGTGTGTCATACGATGAAGTCAGATGGTTCACAACATCCATTGCCAAAGACCAGATCTCACAGGCTGGAGATGTATATGTACCACCAGGTATACAGAGTGTGGACTTAGCAAATGCTGACACTTTTGTGGACGCTGCCATCGACAACTTTAATCAGAATGAAGAAACGCTTGATGGGAGAACCATCACCCATTCCATGGCTGCCGTCCTCTACCAATGATGTGGAACCCTCAATGATGATGGAAGCATTCTGCGAACAGGGGAAAAAGGCATTGGATGTCACATAAGATACTGAAGAGCCCTTGCACTATGGTTGGCCATTACCCTCATAAGTAAATAAACCCTCCGCGAAAAATTATAAACCTTCCGCGGATAATTAAAAATCTTCCGCGGAGAGTTTAAATCCATCCGCGGAAAATTAAAAACCTTCCGCGGAGAATTAAAAACCTTCTGCGGCGAGTTTAAAGTTGTTAATTCTCCGCGGAGGGTTTGTTCACTTATGAGGGTGATGGCCAACCATACTGCACCGATATACCAAGCCACAACAGAGGCCAGAATCACCGCCCATGCTCGATGCCTTCCTGTTGGTATTAGACAAGGCAGTCATAGCAAAGGGCAAGGACAAAGACATGGTATGGGAGTTGGCAAGGTTTGCAAGTAAAAGAATACACAACATCCCTGCGTGGAGTGGCTTCAATGCAATGACATCAGACAAAACTCTCCCAGTCGCCACTATCGGGTACCTTCCCTTCATACATGCACCACCTACAGACCTCTCCACTATATATACGACCTTGATGAAGTTCGTGGTTGTAGCCGAGAAGCTGGGGCAGCCTCGCATTTTCGTCACTAGAGACTTGGCTATATACCTCAAGGCACAGCAGATACTGTGGACCAAGCCAGCGTCCCTAGCAAGGAAAGTGACAATGCGATTCGGTGACTAAAAAATGCATCTCCTCATGGCATTCATTGCCAGTATTGGTCCATTTGCTGGAGAGACCATACCTAGTCATCAAATCACCGGTCTCTGTGAAGTGCCAAACTACCGACTCTTCCTAAAAGGCTCAGCAAACAAGGCCGCCCTGTCTGCATTTGTGTGCGAATCAATTGCTGCCAGTGCACCACCTCAACAATGTGGTCACGAACTCTGGGGTAGTGATGATGCCGCATCTGTTTCGACACCAGAGGAAGCAGACACCAGACTTGTCCTCCATGTCATTGATCTGGCAACCACACACACTAGGGTCATAGTCCGCTGTGATGATACAGATGTCCTGGTGCTTCTGCTCTATTACTATCATGACAGAGGGCTTCTGTCTGATGAAGTCTACATGCATGCTGGTCACGCTGGAATAATTGTCACTCGGGAGCGATACATTCCCAACCACACAATCACTGGAGAGTTTGGCAACATGGTATGTGCATGTCTCCCTGCTGCCCATGCATTAACCGGGTGGGATACCACCAGCGTGTTCTTCAAGGTTGGCTAGCGTACAGCCTTCACAAAGTTGGTAGAGCACATAGACTCTGTCCAACAGCTATCCGAGTTTGATGGATCATCTTCACTGAGCATATCGCTGGACATTGCTCGGAGATATGTACCGTACTGCTGTTGTATGGTAAGAGGAGAAAGAACTGCAACACTCTTGATGAGCTTGGGTATACACTGGCTTCAACAACCAACAAACAAGCAGCCATGCTGCCACCAACAGAGGACGCCTTCAACGTGTTCAAGCAGCATGTCATAAGGGCACTGTTTCAGGCAATGATATGGCTTCAAAGCCATGTTGCAAAGACAGAAGTAAAGGACCATGTAGGTCATGGATAGGCCAGAGTAAGAGATGGATCCCTGGAGCACAAACTCTATGAGAAACAATGTGCTCCACTTGAAGTCAGAAACATCACCCATCTCTACTGCAATGACAAGGATTGCAAGGTGTCGGGGAAATGTCCTTGCCTCCTGGCCGGACTGCCTTGCATTGAGTCATGCGCCTGCAGTAGCACAAACTGCCCAGACTCCACAGTCCAGCACGGTGAATCTGATGATGAAGTCAGTGTACTAAACCAGGAAACAGCCATGTACCCAGCAAAGACAATTATAATGAATGTTATAATGACTGTTCACGGGGTATTCACCATCGATATTGATGTTGTTTTTGCTTTGCCCAACCACAGGCGATGTTTTAGTAAAGATCATTTAGTAAGAAACATAGTAAATAAGCAAATCATTGACAATATGACACTCATAACACTAGCGCTGATCGGCCTACAGCGCTGAATTGTGTACAGCCACTGTCCTGCCACAGAAATAAACTGTGCCCAGTTCGGGGTTAAATCGCTATTTGCTGACTTACCTGCAGTGTACACGTTTTCACTACCATATTTGACGCATATATGTGAAGATTTTTTATTGTTAGAAAGGGAAAGTAAGTTTATATTCATGTTATTTATCCGAAACTACACTTGAGGCTACCAAGTGATCTCGGGTGGAGAGGGGTGGAAACGCGAGATTTGTGAGATGACGTCATCGCAAGTGGTAGATGACGTCATCGCACATGGTATCTGCCGTTTTTCTTGTGCTTCACGCACGTGTTTTTGTGTTGATCAACAACTTTAAGGCGGTCTGAGCATGCGCTTTCAGCGTACGAATTCTCCTCGCATAAATGTCGCTCATGTTGCACTGGCGAAGGTTGATGCAAACTATATCGCTGTGAATTGTAGCTGTATTTTACCTAAATTCAGGTCCAATATGTCACATATCAGCTCAAGAATCACAGATTTGTAAGAAAATATATTTAATATAAGCAAGATGATGTTAGATTGGCCATAGCTCATCAGATTAAGTCCAGAAGAGCAATTAAAATTGGTATCAAAGCCACTTTTATACTAGATTCACGGCTCTGTGGCTCGCTGCGCTCGCCCAGAGACGTTATTACTCGGCTATCATAACACCAACTGTCATACAAAGTGAGAAACTGTTCAACACACCGTTAAACTGATGTTAAAATGAAAATTACATGAACATTTCTGTATTTTGAGATATTTCCAATGCTTGGAAATAAAACTGCTATACCATGTATACCTTTGCTAAAAATTGATGGATTTTCCTTATGTTTTTTTTTAGCATGGATTTCATAGGGGTCACCCACAACAATGAGTTTCCCAATTATATTCCACAAATCGCACAAAAAAAGATAAAAAAATCATGTCATTTAGCATTTATTTCCCTTTGTGTCACATAATTTGGCTTGTTCTGAGACTAGGATTGTTTGGGCTATAGGTGAGATTAGATATACTTCTAGGAAGTTTTCAACCTACACAATCTTTGCCAGAATGTAAAATATCACAATGAGAAAAAGTTGCTAAATCCACCGCTTAAAATCGGGGTTCATCTGCATGACCTGGGAAATCTGTCTGTAGAATACCCCTGCCACGAAATTAAAATATGACAACCATCCAAGTTGCTGTATGACTATGATACAGACTAGGGCTTCCTAAAAACCAAAATAATACATAATATAGTTCTATATGTGAGAGAATGAGCATGTCGCACGGAACGCTTGTGCTGAAAATGGTTTCAGTGCCCCCCCCCCCCCCCCAGATGTGGTGGGCCCTAGGCCAGTGGCCAACAGGTACTACTGGGAAAATCCGGCGCTGAGCGTCGTAGATAGTACCCAACAACAACATTAGAATAACACAATTGTTTATGAGGAAGTTGACATAGTACATTAAATCTTCAAAATAATTTTGTTTCACCAGAAAGCGAATCAATTACACAACTGTTCATCAGCCTATGTCATCTATGACTATAGTCTATGTTTAATTATGTAATTTTAACAAATTATACTTGAAGTTCAAGTTCCGTGAACTTGAAGTTCCTGGAACTTGGGAACTTGGAACGAGCACTCTGACATAATCGTTCAATCTTAACCCTGTTAACCATGTTAACGATCCTCATATGCAATTAGCTGTTTGTGAGCGAGAATGCAAGTTTGTGACACAAATTGTGACTTGTCTCGTCACTTGTGTTTACCCATTTTGTTGATCAATATCATCACTTAACGGCAAAGAAGACGTCATAGTCTGGTCCATTGACCATGAATTCACCGATATTCGCTGTAACTTATGAAGACAGTTTTGTATTTTCAATTTATTATGTTGATTAAACTCAGGAAGTGGCTAAAACGAGTGGTTTTAACCAGATTGTGTAACCACAGACTATGGCGATATAACCAGCAATTGAGTGTCGTAATGGTTGAAAGATCTAAAACACGTGAAAGAACGAAACATTAATTTGTAAAACCATGTTTTGAACTGTTCACTCACCAGATGGCTCTCATCGACCACAAGCTGAATGATAAAAGGGAGTGAATGCATGTTTCGTTGTTTCGGTTCGGGCTTTGGTTCCGCCTAGGCCCTAGCCTTTAACGAGCCCACACCGTAAACCCTTCAGCTTCAAATTCTGTTCCAGCCAGATAGGGGATGGACAGCGACAGAGCAAGTAGCCTATTAGTCAACTTCCACCAGCGTTGGGTGTTTTTGCTGATTTCTCAGTCAATTCTAAATCAATTTGCATGAAATTTTGCAAGCACTGTTTGCAACTATACCGGCGCATACCCTGAAAATTTCGTGCAATTTGGATGAGTAGGCTATTTCAAAAATTAGACCATTTGACATGTAGTGGAATTTCGTGATTGGAGCTGCAGCGTTCAATGGGTTTATAGAGCGTCATAATTCGCAAAAACTACATATCAAATGGTCCAACTATTTAACTACATAATCTTTTTTCTTGAAATTATTAGGGCATGTTCGTAAGACCAAAAATTAACGCTTGTCAAATTTCATGACAATCAGATGAAAATTGCTTGAGCAATGAGCAAAAAACATGCAACGCGAAAGTGACAGATTTAAAGTGACTTTTACTTTATATTGTTGTTTTTCAAGTATGCGAACTACAATAATTGTTTACTACTTAAAAAAAATGTCCCTATATTTGAAAAATTGGTGGGCAGATATATGGGTGGTTCCCCAGCATAAAATTTTGACAAAGTCACATGAAAATCTTTTACAACATTATAAAACGTCGGGTTGACAGAATGTTATAAAACATTAGCTACAAATATTATGCAAAACATAATTAAAAACGTTTTTATAACATTCCTAAAATGCATTTTTTAACATAATACAATATGTTGTCATATTTCCAAGTCGACGTGTGTGGTGCATCCTATCGTTATATTATTTTAGTGACATAAACAGTACAATGCCCAGCCAAAAATGGCTTACAATTAAGTCACTCTAGATGCCAAAAATATATCTGCGGGGGTTGGTGACAGTACGGCCCGACGGCTCAATGCTGGCCCAACGTCTACGACGTTGACCCACCACCGGACCAGCCCCGACCAAACACCCCTGCCTGACGGGAAAAGCGACTCAGTTTTGTATAATTATCCACACTGAGGTGGGACCATCTAAAGCCCAGCAGCTCAATGTAGATGACCTAATATATCTGTTTACATATTTCAATGATTATTATATGTCAATTACAATACTCACAATAATATTAAATACTATGAATGCATGATATCTATCTTAATGCATGATATCTATCTTAAAACAACACAAATCGTTTATGATCGGAATAATCTCGATTTTCTCTCTTTTCATGCAGCCTCCACAAATTTTGACAGAGGTTTCCAACAATGTATAACTAAAAATGAAAATTTGTCAGCATTATTCAGTTCTAAAAAATGCGATTGTTTTCAGTCACAGTTTGAAAAAGCGTTGTTCTAAAATTGTCATATATAGGGAACATATAAATACAAAGTAAATTTCGTCTTCTGTTTCAGAAAGGTCACACATATTACACAAACGTTCTTCAACTCGTAAATTTCGAAATGTTTTTGTTACAGGATCTCGTATTCTTTTATAACGTCCAGTTTCTAAAGCTATAGGTAAAATTCCTGTGATCAATTGAATGAATAAACTTCTTGTTGGTATGATATATATTGTTTAACGTGGCTAGAGACAATTAGTGTGGTTTTAAGTGTGATATATCTACGTAATTTGGGTTTGTTGTGCATATCAATCAACCAGGTTGTTTGCATTAGTTTAAATAATTTTGATTTTATCTCATTGAAATGATAACAATTAGTGTTCCATAAACTGTCATCATAAAGGGATAATCGTACGAGCAATTATTTAAAGTTACTGCACCAATTGTTTTTTTTGTGTCATTGATAGATCAATATCTCGTTGAAAAACATGTCTGGTTATACTGGTATTAGGTAATTTCAGCATTCTATTCCAGAATCCAAAAGTATTTAAATAATGTCTATATTTGACAGCAATCCAGTCCATTTCCCCATATAAAGCAGACAAAGGTGTTAATTTATGTACCCCTAAATAAAATCTCATAGCATTTTCATGCTCTTTATTACACATTTCTGTATTTTTAAATCCCCAGCTTTCTGATGCATAATCTTGCACCGGTTCCACAAGTGAATCATACAATTGACAATATGAGTTATATCCTACATCTTTTAATGAGTGACATATTGAAATCAACTTACCAAATGCTCTTCATGCAGCGCATGTTCTATTTTTTATACAATGTACAAATGTGAGATGTTCGTCAAACGGGATACCTAGGTATGTAGGCCTATGGTGAGGAACAGTTTTTAAAAGGCAATTACCACATGGAAATAAAGTACAAGGTTGTCTAGTTTTTCTGAAATGAACGACATTATAGATTTATCTTCGTCAATCTTCAACATCCATTTTTTACACCATTTATGACAATAATCTAATATTTTCTGCAAATTTTCCTCTGATTCACTCATAAGCACAATATCATCTTTATAAAGTAGAATACTGAGTTTCTTTCCACCTATGTCAATTCCTAAATTCAAATTTATACCACCTACAGCTCTTTAAATAAAAAGGCAAAAAAAAAGATTTTTTCTTTAGCACTTTGGGAAAAGAGATACAAAACATTTTCCACTCAGCTGGTATAATACCACTTTCAAAAACAATTGAGAAAAATCTGAAAAGTGTGATGGTAATATCCAAATTGCACAGGACTTCGTTTGGTATAGCCTACCATCACATCGTTATGTTACTGGAATATGATCATTAGCGGAACGACGGTTCTGGTTCTTGTAATGGTTAGGCCACTGTGTTTTATATCTCTGTTCTAGATCAGAAAAAAAGCAAAATCTAATGAGGGAGGGCGGTAAAAAAAACATTAAAGAAAAAAAACATTGAACCTATTTTTGGAAAAGTTAATGAGGACGCCCAAATAAAAAAACATTTGACAAATTTCTAGAAAAGTTATAGTGAGGGCGACGAAATAAAAAAAAATTGGACTTATTTAAAAAAAAATTAATGAGGGCGACGAAAAAAACAAGCAAAATAAAAACATAGCTGGGAAAATGTTTTTTTATCTCCCAAAATTACCTGTTTTTTTTCTAAAACCAGCAACAATCTAATGCGGGCACTGGGCAGAAAGAAAACACATAATTTTTTTGGTAATACGCGTTCTAAATCTAATGCGCGCGCTCATCTAAAACAGAGAAAAAACATAGTGGCCTTATAGAGCACTCGAACAGATCTGGACTCAGTCAGAGAAACGGTCGGCATCGCCGGCAGACGACACACAGCTCACAAGAAGAATCTGGCTGAAGCACTTGACTGAAGATGAAAGTGAGCACATGGATTTATTCCAACAGTATAACTTCATAGTATGATACACAATCCTTGCTTTGTACATGGTGAGATCAGTGAGGTGGGGGGGAATTTTTTTAAAACGTTTTTCAATAATGTTTTGCATTATATTTTTAGTTAATGTTTCTGTTGACCCGATGTTTTACTATTTAACAATGTTTTTTACACACATTTTGTAACTTGGTGCACGGTAACCCTGTCTGGCACATGGGCTATAAGGGGCCTGAAATATATATTCATAAGTATTTCCAGTAGTTTCACCCTTGGCATTTAATTGGAACTCGTCGCTTTACAATGTCACGCTGACTCTTACATCATAAAATTCGGCTGTGAACAGGTCAGAAGTCTTGGTGATGGTAGACACAGTTTATTTACGAAGGACACACTGATTAGCAATACAATAATTCAGAAAGTGACTTCACATGATTCGCTGAGACTCAAACCACACCTTGTATGAATCAGAAGGAGGTGTATAACTCGACTGATGATGAGCAAAAGCCAGTATCCAGCCACAATTCAGTGCATGTATACATATAGGCCTACTATCTTCAGTCTCGACACCTAATTATATTAGAACCAAGATTCGCTCGATGTCGGCTCACCATCTATCTATGATGGTGGATCGGCATCAAACCAACTAAATTAAAGGTACCGGTAATGCGTTGGCCCGATGTAGGACCATATGTCATCTTGGTCCACATATGGGGCACACCAAGTGATCCATACATATCACCCCTGCCAGGTCAGGCAAACATTTAAGATGTCGGCCCAATATTGACAGGGTTATGAGATGGCCGCCGCAATATACCTGAGGCACCCAACCATATTATGATGATCTGTAATTGCTCATATATGATGCCTTTCGTACCAATCTATTTAATAATGCTGAAAAATGTATCCCAGAGTTTTTATCAATTCATTATATTGTCTTCAAACTCATTGTATCGTTTTATGAAGGAGGCGTGGAGCACAAACAAAACATTTGTTTATTAGTTGTTATTCTTTATCTTGTTGCCTCACAATTAAAGGTACATACTTCGAAGTAACCAGACTATAAAATTGGCTATAAGGCCTGGTTTTTCTATTATTGATATTTATTTTGATAAATTTCGCCGCCAAAATGACTTTAAAATGCAGTATTGTCATTCAACAATTCTCCACTGTGGCCCACACTTAGCACTGCTTAGCGTGGTATCATGGATCATGCATGTCATGTGCTGATCATGTGATGTAACGTTAGGCCTGTCTATTTCTGACAGTTCAGTAAACAAACAAGCAATGACAGAGCCATGATATAGGCCCCCGGCATAGGCCTAGCCTTTTGATTTTTCAAGTATGCTTAGCGTTTTTTAAAGTCGAGCAGTCTGGAGTACATTATTACTGTTAGATCTCATGATATGTCTTACTTGAACTGAGATAGGAACCTATATAGATCATGTGGCCCGATGATGTCTTCGACGAACTCGACGCCAATGATGTGTGGTCTACAGCTGCAGTTACAACTGTGTTGGCAGGTTAAGCCCGCGCTGCCACCAGACACCACGTGATATGATGTATGCACGCGGCATATAATGTGTGGTGTGTGGCTGACCGCCCTAATCGAGCTGTCAAAACTATCAGAGATGAGTTGTTGTCTGGTGGCATTTTTAAGTGAGTGTTATAGTAGGCCTAGGCCTATATTATAAATTAGATAAAAAACGATTGATCAGAGAAATCATTCACTATCGCTCCGCAGAGACAGCACTACATGCAGCATGCCTGTAGCATCTCGTCTGATAACTTGTTTTTTAGTGAGGGGCTGTGACCTGCGACCTCGCCAGCTATCTCATCACCATATATGGTAGGCATAATCAGTTACGGTGCTTTTTGACTGTGTAGTAGACTACTGGCCACTACTGTAGGCCTGCACGGGTTGTAGGCCTATATCATTTATGTACAATTATCAGTTGAGACCCTACCTTAAAAAATACAATGTGTGCGCTTGAAATAAAGAAAACACCTTAGTGCAAAAATGCATAGTCTTTTGTAATGTATTGGTTCTCAGTAGTAGGCTTTGTCACGTGGGTTGATTTGTTGTGTCTGCGTCTCATGTTGTTCAATCAGGGAAAGGGATGTAGAGTTATATAGGATATTGTGGGCGAATATAATTGATATTGTTCAATAGGCCTGGGGCTAGATGCCGATTGACGGATTTCAACACACCCCACATTTCATAATAGCAGAGATCTGCCTCTTGTTTAATGACATGTGGATGGTGTGGATGGTGTGTTTATAACTGAACCGTTGTGGCTGCTCGCTCGGCTTGCGTACGCCACGTTCACGTGACTAAAATTAGCATATGGCGCGTTTACACGAATTCAAATGGCGACAGTTTGAATATCATCCGGCCATACAATCATTAAAACATATTATATGAGAGTCCTGAATGATGCAGTATGACCACATATATGCGGCAATTTGTATCATGATTAAACTGAAAGTCATGTTTTGGAAACTCTATACCAGAATATACTTCAATGTAGGAACCTTTAAAGGGTGTTAATTTTTGGGATGAGCTTACCGCAAATTTCTTTTTTTTTGCCAGCCGTTTACTTATAAATCAGATATGATTTTTGAATGGGTGTTAAATGAGTGTTGTTCTCCGCCTGCTTTAAGTCCTATGCAAACACCTGTTCCATGCTGTTTCTGAACTAGTGATTTGATAGGTGTCACAGATCAAGATTATATCGACACCCTCGATACATATTCTGCAAATGTTGCAACTCTGGTTGGACGTAACATATGACTTGCTCTGAGTAAACCACGAGAGAATTGGGGTACACGGGCTTGCATAGTTAGATAACTGTTAAGACTACTTTATATTCTTTTGGTCACGCTCAAACAGACAGGAAAAATGATTGGGTGATCCGTGTAATGTTTTTTTTCTAATATTCCAACTTCCTCTCCTATCTGTCTGAACGATTGTTAAACGTAAACACATTGTTTTTATTGCATGTAAAACTATTACTGTTGAATTTATAAGGCATGTGTCTGAATATTTTTGAATGAATAATTTCACCAACTTTAGTAGTAGAATAGAGATATGGCTATTTTATTTTCCATAGCTTCACATGTATCAGGAGCAAACAGCTCTTGGCCTGTTGCTAGAAAAGTGTTGCCCATTTCGGT
The DNA here is from genome assembly GCA_964017125.1 of Flabesymbios commensalis. Classification (NCBI taxonomy): domain Eukaryota; kingdom Metazoa; phylum Annelida; class Polychaeta; order Terebellida; family Flabelligeridae; genus Flabesymbios; species Flabesymbios commensalis. The sequence continues at coordinate 4,398,860 of OZ024917.1, forward strand.
AACAACTATAAATGATGTTTTTTGTTGTGATTGATGTACCTTTTCATGGTGATTTGTTGTCGCTTTGAAAAGACTATGAGTGTTATCAAATTAATCAAGCATCCTGACACTATCTGGACCAGACAGGATATATAATGTTATAACACCAGTGTCCTCATAGAGATCATTTGCACCACCATCACCTTATTCATATGTTCGCATGATCGGTTATTGACCATTGCACTTATCTTATGCTCAGATTTCTACACTTTGAAATTACATATACTGCAGCATATGCTTTATAATAAGCTTAATCATATGACCAAACTTGAATGGGTAACCAGCAGGCATAATTAGAGTGGTCATGTGGGCGGTTTTCCCTTATTCAAGTCACACTGATCTTAAGGCAGTCCTAAGCTCACTGATTGATTGAGACTTAATCACATGATTTTTTTTTACTTAGGGCGGTTGGTGAAACCGAGGCCATGACATATAATCTATTTTTAAGGAAAGTACAAATCGACACATAAGTAATTCAAGATCGATCACCAAAGTTCAGTATTTAGGCATATAGATGTCATTTGATTCTCTCTTTATCCACATATCAAAGAATTCAAGATCTTTCATAACTGCATGTGTTTTGAGTTTACACATTTCTCTTCAGCAGAAACAAGTGAAACATATGACATAAAGTGGCAGATCAGTGCCAAGGATAGATTCCGTGCATTGTTTCACAATGTCACTTGTATGTTTCATCATAAAGAGTGAATCAGCCTTACCAGAAAATAGTGGGAGGATACTAATCTGAGCAAGAGGTTTGACGGATGCTTCATCCATCACTGTGAAATAATTACATCATTTGTCAGTATTTCACTTTTTTCTAATTACGCTGCTGCAACATGTTAAATCCATGCTTCAGTCACACCACTATAGGGCAGTTTGACAGCTTCTTCCTCGTTTCTCAGAACATGTAAATCATGGTCAGTAAGGACACCATTGACCATGCTACATTAACAAATATACTCTTTCGGATTGCTATGGAATATGTGATCAGGCTCAAATTTGTTTGTTTTTTCTTATTTGAAAAAACAGGCATCAATCCGTAAAATTAAACAAGTTTTCCCATATCGAGCTCCACATACAAGGCTCCTCACTGGTACCACTGCGTTTTACTTGATACACTACACCACTCAGCGCTGCGATCTCCAGTTTCGACATTATATTATCATCATTATGTTGATGATATCAAATGTGTCGACATGGATGACAGGGTCCAATCTGAAGCTCAATTAATCGTGGCAAGACTGAAAATCCTCTAATTGGGTCCAAACCTAACAAAACCATTCTTAAATAATTGACTGTGTTGCTTGTTAAGAGAAAGTCATTTAAACTACTATCATATATTGAAAATGTCATATTTTTGACAAAAATACCATTAATATAATTTTTAGTACGTCAAATTATTCTCACATCAATTCGAAAACATCATAAATTGAATCTCCATAGTCAAAAATCATAAAAAAGTGATATTAAATGGGTCTCTACGGCTATTAGTTGAGAAGTTATGACATGACCCTAATATGAATAGCGGCCATTTTGAATTTGTCTAATATATGACGTCCACGACGGGATCCCAGCTCGGCTCCCGCGAAAAATCAAAAGTATATGCCCTTGGCTTTAAGTGGTCCAAATTTGGTCTTGTGGAACGATTTGAACAATTATATGACTAAGCCCCCGACTATACAGGATGTACGGTATTTTCACATCAAGAGATGGGTAGGACGCCTAACTGCATCGCCAGTCATGCATGCGTCCCGGGTTCGAACCCTGCTGATCTTGTCCGGGGTTTTCAGAGAAATATCCTTGTTTCCCCCTTCTCAATGTGACTATGCGATCACGTTAATGGCGGCGTCGTTGAGTTAGGGTTGAAACCAGTGTATCAACCTTAATTTCAGGCAGGGCCACGCGCTTCCCACACATCTTCACATCATACCAAACAATGTAGAAAATAAGCAAATACATCACACAAAATAATAGTTAGGACAATCCTTTATTACATTAGCAAGATACAAATAAACGATACAGCATTAATAGAGTAAAACAATTCATGCCGTATTTTTTGTAAATAATTTTATGACGCTGGGACATTTATTGTGCTACTGTCGCAATATATTCTTGTAGGCTCTCATATCAATTCTATTTCATTATTCATGAATCATCAGCAAAAACAGGGGATGATCATATTAACCTTTGTGCTACTGAATTGTTAGTTTCTATTTTTCATTCATTTGAAGCTGGAATTGCTAACGCAATTTTCAGCTTCAAATGACGAAAATATATTTAGATTTTTGAAAAATAAACATCTGCAATATTGGATTAACTAAGTACCTACCAAAAACTATTTGATCAAATCTAGTTATTGATCTGAAACATGCTTGAAATTGATATTTACGGTTCCAACAGGACAAGGGTTAAACTATATACGGTTACAGCAGCACAAAGGTTAAATCAGGTGGGTCGTCTCGCTTCACTGATGAAAAATATTTACAACGGGACGGACCCCTCTCCTTAGATGGTCGACCATGCAGCGCATGCGCCTACAATGTTAAATCAGCGAATTGTGACAACCTACCTATTTGACAGAGCAATTACCGAAACAGACGTTTAGAATCATAATTTTAACCCTTAAAGCGCTGATTTGTTTTATGGAAACCTTGGAGACCAAAGTTTTTTTAATTGAAATCATCATAATTGTCTTAGTTAGCTTTTTCCGCTTTATTCGAATACCTATAAGTTATAGCCATTAGAAAATGTTTTACTCTTAGTGCTGGGATCGACTTTAGCAGGTTTAGACAGACGTCAGATTCTGACGTCTAAAGCTGATGCACGCGCTGTGAGGGTCAAAAACAATGAAAGCATACCTCATAAAAGCTATATATGCTAAAGTATAATCAAATATAGAAACGAGGAACTTAACTAAAGTCTGTTATTGTGATTTTTACGTTGTCGAATATTGACACGCAGTGGAAAATAACTGAATCATTGGATTAAAAAAATGGTGAAATTACCATCACAAAAAGATTTAATCTGGAGGACATGATACATACAAAGAATGCGTGGGGACAATCCAAAGCAAAAAATGAACAACATGATTGTTGATTGTTTTTAAAAATCTGATACACGTCAGAGAACTAGTATTCACCGTGGACATGTATTTTAGCCAACAGTACTTTAGCCAGTTTATCGCATTCACAAGAAAAAAAAACCGACTGTGTACACAATTCCAATAGCACATCTTTGAAAAAAATAATATAAAGACAGATTGAAAAAATGATGTTGAGCGACTAGAGGTGTTTGCGTAGCAAACATATAAAAATATCACAAATATTATCATCATGATCATGGTACTAATGACTGCAACAGACAGACAAAAACTCACATTAATCTATTAACATGATAAATGTGGTAGCTTCCAAAAGCAGTGGTGTTTATGTAAAGTTTAGGAAAGTGCTGTAAGGCCCAAGAGATGCTTGATGATATGACACCTGCAGCTTTATAAGATTAGCATTAATGCTTCAATACATCAATGCAGACACTTAGATTGAAGATGTCAATAAATATAATCATATAATTATATTATAGAGAAGTTTAATTTAGGGACACATAAACCTGATTATTGTCTGTATAAGAACAATGCAACATTATGTCCACAATTTACAATGCATTTCAAAAGTGAACTCATTATTAAAATCAAAATATTAGAAATTATAAATTGATTAGTGTGCACTATCATTAGTTGAGGTATAGAATCTAAGTTGAATACATTACATAAAAATATTAGTCCGTAAATAATACAGCACCTGAACAATAATATATTTGGAGATTCGTAGTATAAATACACAGCGATATAGCAGTACGCTACTGCACGTACATAATACATACATTACATTAAGTCAGAATGACATGGTGCAAGAGAAAATAATACATGCAGTGTAAAGAATAAATACGAAAATGCAGATCTGTTCAAAATACAAAAATATAACATGCATAAATTCAACAAGACAACTGTTATCAAATGCTAGGTTTGGACAAGCCACACCGTGTTCAGCACATGTTCTTCCTCGTAATTCTCTTCAAAAACTCACGATGCACCAAAGCATCATTTTGAATCTCTGAATTTCCTACACTTAGTGGTTTCAAAACGAAAATTTTCCTGGAACTGTTTGATATCTTTTTTTCATTTATCATCCACTTCAAGTCATCCTCATCCACAACAAGTTGAGAATTGTGACAGCAGTTCGCGACTTGTAGTGGATGAAGGTGACAATGGTAACTTCAAGCCTGAAAAGGGTAAATCTTCTTCACATAGCCTATATAATCTTCTAACGATTCAAAGGTTGTATCTACGATACGACCTTTGGATCAATAGCAGACTATATATATACAAGCATTTGTGTCAGAGAAATGTAAAGGTCAGCTGTGTCGTACTGATGATAAACCTATCTGACTATTGCCCTCCCTTTCGGAAAAGAGATTACAGCCATCAGGTTTGAGCTAGACCACACCAATTTTATCTTTTGTTCATAGTAGTAGGCCTACTTGAAAGTGCAAAACCGTTTTTTATGTTAAAATGTTGTCATCTGCAAACTAAATAAAATCCAGATGATAAAAAATAAGAATTAGAAAGTGTGGTCATATCGATCCCTTATAGTTAGAATGGTACCGAACTTCCACTTTGTAAAGGGGCAGTTTAGCACCTTCTCACTCCAAGGGGACGATACACAATAATCTGTCTAATTAGTATTAGGCTATGTTGTCTTTTGAACAACTGTTGTCAAATGATGTCAATATTTACAACATTTATTTTAATCTGCAGGGAATTTATACAGTAAACAAATTATCTTTGTAATGAAATTTAAAATTGGTTTGGACTAGCAAAAGGTAACAGAAAGTTTAATTGTTATGAATATTTATCCATGTAAAGTTTTAGGTTATGTCAGATCATTGTCCACGAGGAGTCCACCAGATTCAAATTGTAGAACACGCAGGGAAACCTCGGGGCTGCTGAGCGACATACGTCGGAAGTCTGGTATAAATGTGATGAAGTAGGCCATCATACACATGGCCATCAACCACTCAGTGGCCGAGCTCACCACATGGTCAACAAAACCCTGCAAATAGAAAGGACATTCAATAATATTCAACACTATTTACAAATTGTCATTGAATGTTTTTGCTGTATAAAATAATAAAAATAATAAAACCATTCAAGCGCTAAGCACGACTGTTTGATTATTTTGTGGGTTATTGGGAATGAACTACATGTATGTGTTTAACCCTTAAAGCGCTGAATTTTTTTTATAAAAACCATGGAGACCAAAGGGTTTGTTTCAATTTGAAAAACTCTTACTGTCTCACTTAGCTCTTTGCGATTCATTTGAATACCTATGTTATGGGTCTATGCATTCTCCACACATAGATGTCGCTCAGGTCAACCCCGCTCTCTCTCTGTAACCACACGCCATGTTTGGACAGAAACTGCTCATTTTGAGCAGTTTTGTTGATATAACAACTGTAGGCTTATGAACACGCTTGAGTGTCCTGAATATATATGGCAAATATAAAACACCACTACATATAAGTTTCTATTCACATGGAAATAGAAAACATTCAATGGATTACTTTTTCTGCCTACGCGATGCTGTGAGAAGGTCCATGTTTACGTTTTTTTGACAGAATTTACAATCGGCTTCAAAACACTGGCAAATATAAATTACTGAATGACATGCGAATTGTGCTGGTTCAATTTATCCATCACTAAACAGAATAAATAACCCTTACTTGTAGCAAACTCTAGGAGCAAATTAAATATTGAAAAAAGGATAAATAATGAGTCCGTGGTTATTGGAATGGTTATAAAATCACGTGGTAACGCTCACTAACGTCTGATAAATCTGGTCAATCGCCATGCGTGCATACGGCGAAATGAGCGTGTGGTATCAGAGATATAATCTCTGAGGTCAGAATGGGGTCTATTGCCATTTTAAATATTTTAATTCTTACAGTGCGGGGATCAACTAAAGTTGATCGACCCCGCACTGAAAGGGTTAAAGGTTAACCCTTAAAGCGCTGAATTCTTTTTGTAAAACTAATGGAGACCGAAGGGTTTTTTCATTTTGAAATCATCATAAATGTCTTAGTTAGCTCTTTCTGATTCATTTGAATACCTATGTTATGGGTCTACAGTAAATATTTTTACTCTTACAGTGCGGGGATAGACTTTAGTCAGTATCTGACGTCTACAGACGTCAGATACTGACGAATGTCTATCCCCGCACTGTAAGGGTTAAAAAGAATAAAATATAACTCAAAATCCTGTAAATAACAAGGGCACTGATGCTAACGATATACCCTGCCATTATGGAAACAATCCAGCAATCGCTAACCGAGATATCATCTGCAGATGAAAACTTACATCCATCATTAACTAAAGTCTATATTGGCAGCAAAATCAAAGGTCAGTAATTAGGTCGGAGGTCATAACCCCTCAAAGGCACATCTACACCTCCTAAGTGATGTGAGTATGCAGTATGAAAACAATCCACCAAACGCTTCCCAAAATATCGTCCGGAAATGGAACCTATCATCTGCCATTATCAGATTATAAATATAAATTAATAAAATACCACTGAACCTGATTAAATAGTTTGTGTTAGATGATCAGTAATCAAATATATTAGTCAAATATATCAAAGTAGCCTGCAGTCTATTTCTCATTTAACCCTTTCAGTGCCGGGACTGAGTTTAGACGTCAAAATATGATGTCTTAAGTGGATCCCTGCACTGAAAGAGTAAAATATTTATAATGGCCATAGACCCATTTATAACAGGTATTCAAATGAAGTGGAGAGAGCTACCTGAGACAAATTGAAAGAAGACGGAATTAGGCATCAGCCTCTAATCATCGTTTTAAAAGTGATATAATCATTTGAAAAAGAACGTATAACTTAAGACTGTAACTTTTAAAATTTTGACTACTATATCTGTATAGCTCATGACCATTTATTCAAAACTAGTCATGTTTCCAGATATCACGCATACCTGTAATAAAGTAAATAATGGCCGCAGGTCAGCCATTTCGAATTTGATCAAGTTGAAATTTTTCAGGGTGCAGCCTTCCATTTAGTCTCATATTTTGTTGTGTAGTAATGATCTTGCTATCTCGCACATATTTTGCATACTAAACTCAAGGCCATTTTGACATTTTTCAGGGTATATCTCTCACTGATACCCCACATTTCGGCACAGTTTTCCCGATATTTTGAATATTAAAGCCTATTTTATCAGATTGAATTTTTTCCGGGCACATATATCCCCCCCTTTGATAATGCATGTTTTGTTCCATAGTAATGATTTAGCTATCTGGCGTGAACTAAAAAAATAATTGCAGCCATTTTGGCCACAATGACCTGTTTTTAGCCTGATGTGGGCCCATTTTCGAACTCGTTTGACCTATTGGTGAAATAGATATGGTACAAAGTTTGGAGCGATGTATAGAAAATTGTTGAGTGAATCTCGTTAATGAGACAATTTGCAGATTAGGAAAAAATCAAGGTCATAGAGATCACAGAAAGGTTAAATGTGTAGTAAGGCAAACTTGATTCATTATTGAACCGTATGTGAAGTTTAATGTGCATTCCAGTAATCATGGTAATGCAAAACAAAAAAATGGCGGACAGACAGGCGGACGCATCGCATGAGGACAATAGGCCTAAAAAAACATTTGGTGTACATGGTTTATACAAAAATATTTTAGCGTTGGTAAATCGGTGTGGCCTAAAAAGTATTTCAGCATTGCAAGGGTTAAATAGAAATATCTTGAGAAGCAGAAAATCTAAGGTTTACTCACTCCGTCTTTTGGGTACCATTTCTTTGGGTTTGTGCCGTGAAACTTGCTCTTAGCGAAGCCATCCAATGTGAAAGCTAAATGTAGAATCAAGGATTACACACGTAAAATCACCCTTTAAAATATTATGTTGAAATATTTGCTCTGTAAAATAACAATTTGTCATTGTTGCTGAGAAACCTATTAGATAAGCTAACCGACGTCAGTCTTAAGGTAAAACATTAGTCAGTCTTAATCTCACTGACCGGTTGAGATTTGATCACACGTTGCTATTTTAGACAACAATTTGGAACCCAGGCTAGAGGCGAATACATTAAAACCCCATAAACTCCCCAAATAAACCACCCTTATCCCCAAAAAAACATTTAAATAGAGTCTACACATCAATTATTTGAGTATTGAAAGACCCTAAGTGGTAGAAATTATTTTTTCAACTCAACACTATTATAGATGGCGTAAACAATTTTTTTCAATGGATCTTTCTCAAAAGTTAATCAGATGGTAAAAGACCTAGAGAACTGTCAAGTCAAATTTGAATGCCATCAGACAAGTGGTTCAAGAACTTATTGGGTGGCCATCTTCGAAAACTCAACTTCATGACTCATGAAAGCTAAATTAATTGGTAAAGGCTTCCAAGTGGCAGCAAAATGCTAACGATATAACTGTATCACTGTAATATTAGAGATTTCCAATAAAACATGTGATAAATAATGCATGTCTTTGACACACACTGAAATAATCAATCCAACTTAAAGTGAAATTGTGAAAAACCTTGCGCCATATGTAACTAAAAATTATTATTTCTGTGACATGCAACATAAGTTTCTAAATATACATACCATACCGCGACAAGCAAAAGGTCACTTGTTAAAGTAGCACATGTGAACTTTTGGTTTTAGCAGGAAGATTTATTCACAAATATTTTTATACAGGGACTTTCAACGGCAGAATCTGACTTCAAAATAGTCGATCTGTGCCCTAAAATATATAATTTTTTTAAAATGGCTGTAGACCCATAAAAAAAAATATTAAAAGTAAGTGTGAACAGCTCAACAAAACATTCAGTGCATATTTTTGGATCAAATTTTGAGAGAGGCAGAAAACTCTCCTTACAGCGTGGGGATCATCTTTAGTCGTCAGAATCTGATGTCTGTGGCGTCAGTTTGTGATGACTAAAGCTGATCCCGGCACTGTAATGATTTCAAATTGAAAAAAAAACCTTCTGGATTCCATGGTTTATATAAAAATAAAAAATTCAGTGCTTTAAAGGTTAAAGCATTGAAATTCTTTATAAAATCCTGGAGGCCAAAGGGTTATTTTCAATTTGAAATCATCACACATGTCTTAGTTTCATTTGAATACCCATGTCATGGGTCTGTGACCATTAGAAATATTTCCCTCTTACAGTGCGGGGATTGACTTTAGTCGTCAGAATCTGACGTCAGATTCTGACAACTAAAGTCAATCCCTGCAGTGCAAGGGTTAACGAGTCCTTTAAATAGGCCTACTGAAGAGCTATTAATTTTTGCTGACATTAATTTCAGCAAAAATTAATAGTTCTTCAGTATTAGGAGTTAATTTAAATTTCTATGTTCTGTAATGGAAATTAACCCTTTTTCTGCTGATCGCGACTATTGTCGCTAACATAATAATAGATAAGGATACTAGTGACAAATGCTGCCAGAGAAGTCAGGCAGATGGCGAGCCGTATGTAGCATATATGGTTTGTGCTGAGCTGTGGACGTGAGCGGAATGACATGAATGTATTCACACAGCAGTATACTGTGCCGATGCCAAACGCTAAGATAGCTCCTGTTAAATGAACAATCAGTACATTGCTCTCCTGAAAATATAAAACATCACACAGTTATATATTTGTTACCCTTCTTATTCAGCGAGTAAATTGATTTATTTACCTCTTGTGCTGCTACAAGTCTACAACCATATTATATACGTTTTAACCCTTTAAACCCTCATGATGCATTAAAGCCTCATTTTGCATCCCTGAAAACAGACTTAATTCCCCTACAACTAGGGGTTTTAGAATGAGTATTTCCATGAAACTGGTTTAACAATACATGGCAATTTCCTTTACTTTTTCACCCACTTCAAATCATCTTCATCCACTACAAGTCGAGAATTGCGACAGCAATTCGCGGCTTGTAGTGGATGAAGATGACAATGTAAAGTCAGGCTTGAAAGGGTTAAAGCATGTTTTAGGTCAATAGATTAGAAATATCACTAAATTTAATAAAATAGTTTTTTGGTAGATGCTCAGTTATTCCAATACTTCAACATTGTTTTTTCATAAATATAAATATTTTTCGTCATTTGAAGCTGGAAATTGTGTTTCAGCTTCAAATGAATTAAAAATACATGTAGAAGCAAATAATTCAACAACACAAGGGTCAACCTTCTTTTTCAGCGAATACATTAATTTTTTTTAAAAAACAATGTTTATAATTCTAAATGCAGCAAGTAGAAAACAGCATATGTACTGACAATAATTAATTATTTTGACATCAGTTCAGCTCAGCTCTGGCTATAATATAGCCAGAGGTTAATGATTTTGAAATTTTGCTGATTCATGTCACGCTTTTTCTTATCAGGTTTTATTGGCCGAATAAACCACTGGTATTGGGAATAAAATTACAAACATCAAGATTTGCAATTGCTTGGTCTCAAATTGAACAAATATGAGTAATTTTCAACCACTTGATGTTGTGGATCGCGGTAGCGAGACACAACCTCAAGTGGTTGAAAATTTAAATATACTAACTGAGCAGGATAAGGGTTAATAAAGTATACAGTAATTTATAAAACATTACTCACCTGAAAATTTCCCACTACACTGATGCCAAAAGCAGATATACACCCCAACGTGAGAGATGCTCTGTTCCATCGAGTCATATGATTGTCATATTGACTGAATTCTGCCACTTGCTTGTAACGCACGTAGACATTTAGACAAACTGTAAGGTAAAAAAAACCTATAAAATCATTCAAAAAAGGTAACAGATCATCACTGCAGTCGATCTGCCTGCAGATTACATGATTTATATACATTTAGCATTTTTAATTTCTTCATGTTTAATCGCCTTCCCACTGTACGCTTGTCCGATCACTAGTAAAGATCGTCACGGACCAGTAAACCTTCATGGCTGCTGGTCCATCATGTCCAGTAAACATTCCCCCCGGAGTTATCTGATTGCTTACTGTCAGAGTATCTGTCTGACTTTGACATGGACCCTAATAGTGATTGAACCAGTCATTTGGTTAACATTTCAGAGAGCCATTAGCATGATTAGCACAGATTGTTTCAGTTTCCATCTGGCTTAAATGAGTGAATATATCCAGTCATATTAGACTAGTGCAAAGTTAAAGCATGTTATCTGTTAAAAAAATAAAAGTTGTGAGTCTCGTAATTGCTGTCTTGCATTAATATTTTTTAAATGGATATATTATACAGTACTAGTAAAAATCTTTGCGGACTAGTAATGTTTTGTCATTACTAGTCCTGTGGGCTAGTTAAAAAAATCACTTAGTTCTCTCCCTGGTGTATATTATAAAGGTGTCCAGAGAAAGCTTTCATTACAGAAGCAGGGACCCGTCGACTCATCTTTTGGACAGCCGTTTTCTGCCATGAGTGGGCAACAAAATGTAGAAATATTGCCCAGGACAGCACAAGTGGGTGAAAATTACTAATAAATTGCACAGAAAGGCACAAGTGAGTGAAAATGACAAATAAATTTGCATTTGCAAATCTTAATGTTTAAACACAAACTTCATAACTGTGATTTAACCTGCTGATAAAACAAATTAAAAATGACTATAGTACTCAGCAAACACAAAATATCTGTACAACATTTATACAATGTTGGCCAAACGTCGAAGACGTTGGGTCGATGTATAAATGTTATACAAAACTAGAACAGGAGTTTCCGAACTCTGAAGCCTGGCTTTAGTCTGTTTGAGTGCTATAAACAAAAAATCGGCTTGATATTTTGTAAACATAACAGTGTATTGGTCTTCCTCGTGCGCCAGAATCCTAAATGTCAAGATAAAATTTATCCTAAACGTGTATTCCTTCCACCACCATCGCAGGTGCTGGCCAACTATTCATTCAATACTCGCCTATGATGTACCTCAGGCCTACCCACCAAAACACTACTCCAACACTGACCTAACGCATAATTCTTCAACACCAGCGCTTACAGCAACCACTGGACGGCTAATGTTGCTTTAATGTTGATCCAAAGTGTCTGACGATGGCCCAACAACAACCTAGCATTCTGTATACATACACAGGGTTTCCCCCAGAAAAATGAGAAAGCATCATGGTAACTGATGGTTCAGGTTCAGCGCGGCGCCCATAGACTGGGGTCAGGAGGCATACCCCCTCCGGGAAAATTTAAATATAAAAACTTCTGTATATAATACCCCTTGTAGTAACTTATAGAACTAATATGTATGCATCATTTGCACTGATACCTCATTTTTTATGACATTGTGAAATATTAAAGTAAAAAGTCTAGTTTGGGGAGAGCATTTAATGATTTTATTGAAGCATCATGGCATTTGGAAAAGCATCATGGTAATTACTGAAGCATCAGGGTAAAAATTTAAAGCATCATGGTACCATGATGCTTTGATGCTTTGGGGGAATCCCTGCATACAATGTAGGTTATTTGGGGCAATTCCTATACGGGTGACACTTTGATCCCCCGCGGCCAAAAAGACCACTACCCAGATAACACGATACATTGGTCCAATTGTTAAATAATGTTGGGCCACCGTCTGCGACACTGGGCCACCATTATTCCAACCAAAACCAAAAGCTCCTAACAACAAATATAATCGTGAATATTTTTTTTTCTGAACACTTGTAAAGACAAAAGTACTGAACTTAAGGACCTGCAACGTTATATCGCACATGTTCATAAGGATCGGCAGTGTACAGAAATGTGAACCTTTCCCACACACAGCACCCCTCTTTCCCCTAAATAGGACACAAACTCAGGCAAAATAAACTTAACAGTCTATGGCCTATGGCCAAGCCTAATAAACATTTTGTGTTTGCTGGGTGGAGCTTAAAGGGTTAAGGCAAAAACTGGAGAATTATATACATACCTAGCACAGCACAAATATTAAGCATCTGCCCAAAAATACAGCTTTCTGGTGAGTACGTGCCGGTGTCACTGTAATAAAATAATATATAACTGTATCATACATGTATTAACAAGATAAAAACATAGCATTAATGATTAGGTTTGTTGTGTTTGTACCAGTAACATTGATAAACATATACTTTGAAGCCATACTTCTTAACAATGACATAACATTACATCCTTCAACCCTTTCAAGCCTGAATTTACCATTGTCATCTTCATCCACTACAAGCCACGAAATGCTGTCGCAATTCTCGACTTGTAGTGAATGAAGATGATTTGAAGTCATCGCATGCCCGGACGCCCGGGGCTACCATATTTTCACATTGGGCTACCAGAAGCTGTTTATTTTTGTCTGTATACTAAGTAGTACAGTAGCCCGGAAAGTCATCCGGGCTACCAAACACAATAAGGATTCGTCAACCCCTGTAAGTTGGAAAAAAATTAATTAAAATTGCCATATATTGTTAAACTAGTTTCATGGAAATTTTCATTCTAAAACCCCTAGTTGTAGGAAAATTAAGTCTGTTTTCAAGGATGTAAAATGATGCTTTAATGCATCGTGAGGGCTTAAAGGGTTAAAACATCATAATATTTTAAAAACAGTTAACAGGTTAGTGTACATTATATATATAAACCTGTAAACATATTAAACATTTGGATATTATACACTATAATATAATCATGACAGATTCTCCTATGGGCAGCCAGCTGTCTTGACATGCCACTTTTTCAGCGTCTCAAGGATCACTGCCAAGTGCCCATGAAGGATTCTACTGCATTAAAAAAAAAAATACAACAATATACCTGATGTATGGGAAGCCCGCTTCCACGTGATCTTTACCAACAGCTATGGCATAACTACAAAACAACACACAAACATTATGTCACATAGTCATGTGTGCTAGTAATCTTTATAAAATGTAACCACTGGTAACCCTGGTCTTTTCAAGTGCTCAAGTTCCAAACCAAATAAAATGTCCTTGAAAACGATAAACCATATAGATAGGAAGGGTATTCCCCCTGTCCTGGACCAGGGGGAATACCCTTTCTATCTATACGGTCACAAACAAGTTTTAGACCAAATAAAATGTCACTGCATAAACCATATAGATAGGAAGGGTATTCCCCCTGTCCTGGACAGGGGGAAAACCCTTCCTATCTATACGGTTCAAAGCAAGTTTCAAACCAAATAAAATGTCACTGAAAATAATAAAATTGTGGGATAGGCTGCTCAGTTAATCAAATAATTAAATTTATGTAAATGTTTATGCTATTATTTTTATTCATTTAACTGTTTAACTGCCGGTCCCGATTATATTTGATTTTTCTATTTTTTATTAGCACATTAAGAACTGTAACAAGCTTTTAAACATGTTGCAGGTAAAAGGTGACATCAATAAACAAGATTTTAAAATCATTAGCTTCCATTTTGTGAAATCAGAATAATTTTTACCCATTTGAAGTTGTGGATCACATCAGCGAGACACAACTCCTTGGAAGGCCTGGTGCGGGGTATATAACGAATGCGGGCTATACATTGTTGAAGTCCGAAATTGCAAGAGGATTTTTTTTTTCTATTTATGGTTAAATTTCTTCTGCTGTCTAAATGTGTTGTTTTTTCTGCATTGCACGGACCGGAGTTGTGACTCTGCCATTCGGCTATCTAAATTAAGATATCTCCTATTTGAACTTACCAGATGAAGAATGTGGCTAGAAATGTAGATATTGTGATCACTGGTAGAATATCCAGCCCCCAAGGACACGTCATTTCTCAGTCACTGAAAATATGAAAACCTGGAATCAGATTAAGATAGATATATAACATCAAAACCTATAGACAAAAGGATCTATGTCATAGACAACATGGAGGATCTACATAGACAAGATGGAAAGTGTTTTACCTAATAACATGATTAAAGAGCTAAATAAAACATAGAAATTTGTACCCACTTGAAATCCTTTCAAGCGGGTAAAATTTACTTGACCATAGCCTACACAATGCACATATTAAATGTTCATGCAAGCATGTCTACTTCAAGTTACAAGATAATCATGATAATGGTAGGCCCTCCACATGCTACAGGTAGGCATATCAATTTTTAGACATGTAAACTTATTAGGTTCATAGATACAATGTGATACTTTTTTGTAAATTGACATGTCTCCAAATGTGTAGGCCTAATTAAGGGCCGGCGGACCAGTTTTCGACCAAGTTAATTATTTTCTCTTGATTATTCCTAAAAATAACACCCTTCTTTATCAGAATTATCAGAAAGGGCCACAGCATGCCTGTTCCACTCACCTCTACATACTTGCCAACCTTTTGATTTAAAAAATCGGTAGGTTCTGACCTTGTTCGCAGGATGCGTGCTCCCGGGTGCGCCGGAGGTGTGCCCGGCCTGCTAGGCGAGAGGTGCGGAGACATGCCCTCCCCTAAATTTTTTTAAAATAAATGTATCATTTCCTCCATTCCAGCCATAATTTCACCATTTATTTTGAGTCGTTTTTTATGTTTTTCTAGTAGCTGGGGTAGATCTAGATTTACAGGTGTTTTATCTTTATTAGCTGAAATGCGGTAGGATAGGCCTATGAAATCGGTAGGCAGTGGATAGACCTTGAAATCGGTAGCCTACCGCCAGAATCGGTAGGGTTGGCAGGTATGCCTCTACAAGCATTTGTTTCAACAATTACGGAATCAAAGGCGAGAGCTTGCACCATTTTTCGTAATTACGAGAAGTCTAATGATGGGAACCCCCGGAAAAGGTGATAAAAGTGCCATTCAAAACAAATAACTCTTTTAATTCTACAATGATGGCTTCATTACTACCAGTAATAGTGAGCAAAAAGAACAAACACATAAATCCTGAAAAAAACAAAAAAAAACACATCAAAATGACTAAGTATAAGTTATTTGGAATGTAGATCTACCCACCTTTACAAATAGAAATAGCTTTTCGGTGATTAGCATTACTATAGTAAAAATCACATTAAATCTGCCACTTTTGCGTTGCATGCTTTTCGCTGATTACTCACACAATTTTCATCCGATTGTCATGAAATTTGGCAAGCATTATTTTCTAGTCTTACGGCAACTTCCCTGAGAATTTCAAGAAAAAAAATTATGTAGTTTAAAAGTTAGACCATTTGACATGTAGTTTTTGCAAATTATGACGCTCCTCTATAAACCCATTAAACCCTATCAGCCTCAATCACGAAATTCTACTACATGTCAAATGGTCTAACTTTTGAAATACTCATTCAAATTTTACACAATTTTCAGGGTAGGCGCCGGAATACTTGAAAAGATAGCTTGCTAAATTTCATGGAAATTGATTTAGAATTAACTGAGAAATCGGCGAAAAACACCCAACGCTGGTGAAAGTTGACTGCAACTATAGGGTCTACTTTTTTTTCCAAATACTGGCCAAACTTTAGGCCTAGATCTAATAACGAAGACGGAGACAGCCCAAGCCCAGGCATGCATGCAGATTAGACCTGTAGACTGAAAACTTAATTTTTTTATTTTATATTTTTAATAAATGAGGAATAACGTGGTAGACTATACCGAATAACGTTACTCATTCAATTCAGCTGCAAAACCAAATCATTTCAAATAAACAAATAAATAAGAAAGTGTTGCCGTTGGTTTAGTATTGTTCCACCGCATGCGCATGTGCTCTAAGAGATTATAAGGCCATTTTAATCAGCTCGTTTTTTACAATGTTTTTAATCAATTTATAACAAGCAGAGTCTGGAAATTGCTCCAGAAACCCTTGTAAATAATAAGGGTTCCATTTGTGTATATTATCATCGATAAAATATATTTCATCATATGCACTATTTATAAACTTTCATAATCTTTTCATATTTCATCTAGTCGAGGCAGTTTCTGCCTGTATTTTTTTGTGAAAATGCTATGACTTTCCTAGTCACCAGTTTATCTGTGATATAACCATTGACGTGTAGCTAACTACAGAATCAATGATATCATATAACTAATGTATTTATTGAAAGTATAAAATAACTTGCTCTTGTCGCCGCCACTCTGGAACAGCATATAGGGACCACTGCGGAAATAAGTGACCTGCACCAGGATACTTTTCAGTGTTTTTATCCCTGGTGTTCCAGAATGGTGGTCACATTGTATTTTGAATACTTAATCATGTATTTATCATACTGATTGTTAACCCTATTTTATGTGAATGCTGAATAAATCTATCTATCTATCTATGACGCTGGCCCAACATTGAGCCAGCATTGCTGCAAGTTGACTTGAACTTTGACTTGAAGTTAAGCGGTGTCAGCAGCTTCAGCAATTCCAGTTTTAACTTTTAGAAATTATTTTACGTGGTAGATCTAGCCTTTCACTCAGGCTTTTGTAGATCTTTTTTTTTTAGACCCTAAACCGCTAAATAATGCAGAACTAAAAGAGTTGGGCTGATTATAAATACACACAATATGGCAAATTATTTGTGCTTACCCTCTATATGACTATAGCTTCACAAAGAAATGAACATTTTTAATCGAATTTGCAGCCACAAATCATAATGTTTACATTACAAATTCACACATGACATGATGACATGAGGAAGTCGACTGTTGTTGCCACCTGGTGAATGTGTTGTACCAGAAAAAGGTCGCTATACATCGCCACTGATTCCAAAATTAATTAAATTGTTCATTGTTGTTTACAAATGGGTCTGGTCACACAAAGGAGGCCAAAAGTGTTACACGATAAGAAAAAAATAAAACACATAAAACATTATTTTTTATTTGCATTTCCTGATAGTATAATATCTGTAGTTTGTTGCTGAGAAGTTGTAAGTCAATTCGCTCGATCTGGAGCTCAGGATCGAGATACTTTTTTCTGAGCCTGGTGTTTTCAGGGTCACGTACATAATTCTCGTTTGAAATGGGGGATATAATAGCTAAGCTGGTGAAATTGATGTGAAGAGATGATCTGATACAAGGGTGATATGTTAAACCAAACAGGGTGATATGTTAAACCAAGCAGGGTCGACAGAACGAGATACCAAGGGATAAACATACCTTGCTAATCACATACGTTGCTAGCAGTCAAAGATCACCTACAAGACTCTTCTGTTATGTCAAAAGTCACATACGTTTTTGACCTTCCTGTACGTACATGTAACCTTTCATAAAAGCAACATTTATCGCTCAGGCCTAATAAAAAATTACCTGTCATAAGTATGTATAGGCCTATGACTTTGAACTGAGATCTACTCTGTACACCCCACTTTTGATGTACAAGTAGTAGACTACTTGAACAAAAAATAAACGTACACATGTAAATATGTTATGTATGGCGAATTTCCCGTCTGACGAATACATAGCCTATATGTAGCGTCTACCGTTTGGCGGATACACAAAGCCTTTGGGACAGTTGTTGGAGAGCTCTCCATCAAATAATTCCCATCATCCCAGGTGTTTTCTCTTCCACTAGCCTATTTATGGATATATAGGCCCCAACCGTGGCGCTTCATCTGCATGGGTGCTGACATGTCCCCCAGGAAATTTAGAAAAAAATCTAAATGGCGCCTTCTTGGCGCAATCTAGAAAGGTAAAGTTGACTTTTTTTATAATTCCCATTTTCACACAATTTTGGTCTACCCTACAGTACAAGGCATTTTGGCGATATGCGGGGGTGGGGGTTACAGACACCCAAAAAGAACCATGGATACGGCCCTGGGGTTCATCCTTTGTCGTACCGGTAGGCTCACCCTGAGCAAATCACAATAAATTTCCAGTCACCCCGACAAGCGTATATATAGGCCTAGGCCTACCTCCCACACACCAGTTACATTAATTCTGGAATAGGCTCTATATAACTTCCTGGGATACCAACGTGGTACGAATACTGGCCCACCGTCTGTAAAGCTGGGCAGTCGAAACCCAGCGCACCAGGCCACAAAGCCATGCAGGTGATTATGACACTTGTCTCGAAAGTGCTAACAAAGCATGAGACTTCAATCTCAATGTTGGGTTAATGTTTTTTTTATATCACATTCTTCATATCACAGAGCTAAGAGTTTGATTTCGGATATGCATTAAAATTATTTTCTGTTGATTAGACCACCTGTAAAATACTGTTCCAATTGAGATGTGGTGGGGCAAAATAATCATTTCTGAGAAGACGCAGGTTAGAGGGGTCCAGGGGCCCTGAATTTTTTTTAATATTTTTAGCCGCAAATTGGTGCAAAATGGTGGACTCAGGAGGATGTTGTGATCGGTGTGGCTTAATTTACAATTAAGATAAACTTGATAAACTTGAACATGTCATTAAGAAACATGTTAAATAAAATGGGCGCCAGGATTTTACCCTGGGGTACGCATTTCAGAATATCAGTCCATTCCCCCACTTCTTTTTCCAATTTTGCTTCTCCTTTTCCTGCTAAAAAAAAAAAGAACTATATAATTTCATATTATCTTCATGCTAATTTCAGCTTGGTGAGCAATAGACCATGTAGCATACAATCAAATGCCTTGCTGATGACTATATGTATGGCCCCTGTATGATCATGGTTTCTCAGCGACATTTTCCATTTTACTAAAATACTAGCCATACTTGGCAAATATATACGGCTCTAAAAATACATAAGGCTTGATGCAAAATATGCTCAAAGTAGGAACTACCAGTACTTGCCAAGCTGATTGGCCAGAACCTTATCATATACTTTAGATAAACAGGAAAATATGCTTACAGGCCTGTAATTTTCTTTGCTTAACTGGTCAAGCATTTTTAAATACCGAAGTGACATCTACCATTTTTAAGAATCTGGGAAATTTCGCATTGACCATCCCGGTATATAATGGTTTAACCATTTTAATGGATCTTGGTGGGATTTGGTCTGGACAGTTTTTGTTTATTTATAGTGTGTGCAATATTTTGCCTACTCATTTTTGTTTGTATGCCTGGAGGGAATACTGGTTTTGTTGTAAATGCATTGGGTTCTCAAATTATTTTAACACCGGGATGGTCTTTTATATGCTAGATAAAGTTTGATTTTATTCCCGATATCTACTGCAACATTTATAAAGTAGTTATTTAAGGTATCAGCCACTTCTTTATGGTCTGCCATTATTCGACCACCTTCACTGAACTGTAGATCACATCACAACCATAAGGGTGTCCTTTATTTCTCGGTACTATCTACCTGTTTTCAATAAAGTTGAAACTGACATCTTATGACTCTTTGTTTGAAAATATGTCTCAATTAATCTCCGTCGTATGTCAACACATTTATTCCTGTCAATAAACTTCCAAATTTTCCAATATTTGAAATATAAATTTATTTGATTAAATTTGACCAGACGTTCACTTCACCAGTACAACTTTATAAGACAGGTACACTTTCGTTGCCATCACTTACCCTGCATGTAGGCCTAATCGAAGCCGCAATTCAGACCCCTGTCTTAGCTAGGATTGGACAACTGCCGTGTTGTGTTCCCAATTTTTGCATAACTGCCCATGCATTTCGTCCTTTATAGTGTAATTTGGACAATTTTTGCCCGTTATGTTGACTTTATACCCGTACAAAAGACGGGTGCACGGGTCGCTGGCTAACAAGTGATTGAGATACTATAATAGGGAACTCTCGAAATAATTATGGCTAATTATATATTACACAGAAACATCAGCAAGAAAACATCAAAAGTCTGTCTTGATGTTCACCATTTTACAGCAAGGTCTCCGATAACACGAATTAATTAGATTAACCCTTTCAGTGAGGGTACTGACTTTAGACGTCTGAATTCGATCCCAGCACTGAAAGAATTAAAAGTGTATAATGTCCTTAGAACCATAACAAAGATATTTAAATAAAACAGAAAGAGTTAACTAAGACACTTATGATGATTTCAAATTGAAAACAGCTCTTTGGTTTATATAGAAATATTTCGGCGCTTTAAGGGTTAATAACATAAAACCCAACTATATAATAGGCCCAGGCCTACCCCTACTAGCGACTGATGACAGGTCGACATACATGTACATATATAACCTAACCCTTTGATCAATAATCGCGAGGAATTACAGGTATAGAGTGAGCTTTATCTGTTTATGAGGATAAAGGTTACAGCAATGACCAACACCTGTACGTTTGGGAATTTCTCTATTTTATCATAAACTTTGCTGCTGCATATTTTACGTGACCAGACTATTGCCTTGTGACCAGATTGTATTTCAGTTGACAGAATGGGAAAAGAACAGTATTGGGTGTCCTATTTTAAGGGTGGGGGAACATATCTATAGGCTGTAACTATATGAGCTCTGTAGACACAGTAGACCTGGTGAGCAAAAATAAATGAGGCCTATACATAAAATATGGTCCTTAAAATTGATGAAAATAAAGTGGTGTGAAGGCAGTATATGCCCCTTACTGAGGCATGGACGTGGTCACAGGGTGGATGGTAGGCTAGGTCTAATAACTATTTTCTGCGAGTGTGGCTTTATGTCGTTTTCTGCACTTTGTAACAATGTCATATCACAGTTGGGAGAAGTTCAAGCTCAGGATGTGTATTCCTATTTGCGTAATTCTGAAACGTGTTTAGGGGTCGTGGATGTCGAAAGGTTCGGGAGTTTGTATATATATCTCATGCATTGAAACATCAAAATCACTTTTTTTATACAGATTTTTCATACAAAAACGACAACAGGGGTGGGGTTAATTAATAGCTATAGAGATATTGAGTAGTATTTCAATTTATAACGTATTTTATTGTTTTTTTTTAGACAGACCTGAACAAATAATGATGGATTAACTGTATAATTGAGATTTTTTATTCAGGTAATTTTCTAAAAATAGGTCACTACTGCTAAACTACAGTTCAACTGTTTTTTTAATTTTTTTATCAAATGGCTGCATAATTATTGCTTTGAAGCACGTATCAAAACACGAACATTGGATCTACTGTGAATAACCAAGAGGCGATGAACAAACTTAACAATATCAAAATCCAGAACAAAAAAAAATATATATCTTTAATCGTGTTTACATTGTAAGTTTTATGTACACAATTCGGTTTGCCTCTTGTCTACATAGATTTCCGTAGTGTTCCCTGTTTTTGTTTTCAGATGATCATCATTGTTGAGTAGCCTACTGTAATCCTATATAGTTCCCATCAGTGTGATGGTCCTCAAGGAGGTTTACTAAATCAATGGGTCGTATCATATCAGGTCGCTTAGATGTTCCGAAAAAACACAACAGGAGTTTATCTTTCAATGGCCCTAAATTGTGGAATAGCCTGGACAGCGAAACAAGACAAACAATTTCTCTTTCTGTTTTTCAGTCAAAAGTATTTAATTTTTTATCTGGCCTTAACTGTGATAAACTTACTGGAATAGATCGATGTATAAAATAGTTATATTATATTCCTACTATGTGCATGCTTATATGTATTTATACTATGTATATTATTGACCTTCTTTATATTGCTCATATTTGTAATAATCTATTTTATTGATAATCTATGCTTGTATGATATGTTATTTGAACATTATGTACCATTTTGAAGAGGGCCTCATGGCAGATGAGCGAAAGCTCAATGAGCAACCCTCTATAAATAAAGATTATTATTATTATTATTATTATTAATGGTTACTGTGTAAAATCAATTCGTCGTGTTTTTTTATGTTGAACAGGTACTACGTGGCCTACGTGACCTATACAGCCTAATGTAAGAACATACTGGTATAACAACCCATTGTTCTCCTGTCTATGTTCAATCCTGTCATATTCTCGGCAGATAGAAATCCCAGTACAAAACAACTGCCGTGCCAAGACAGGGTGCCAAGGTAAACAACGGTAGTAACTGCTTATAATTATAACTGATTGTTTCTGCACGACAGCATTGGCATTGCTCTTTTGTCCACAGTCACACACGACCTGTTCGCCAGATAAATATCGCTATAACAACGCATTCATCTCTTGTCTGTGTTGTTATTGTTTGCGAATTTTATCATATCAGCTCATCCGATTGACATTACTATTATAAGACTGACACCACTGGTCTATGATGACTTGTCTATGATGAATTATATCATCTTCTCGCTAAATAGGCATCACTCTGCACTGTTATACAAAGTCGACAGTACAGGGTTATAGTGCATGAACAACTGTACCTAATGCGGTTTCGCGTCAGGCCTACACAGCAGCATAGGCCTACATGGTAACATGATGTAGCAAGATAACATTGTCACATGTCGATGTTTTCAACTGCTTATCGGGCAGAAATCACTCTCTCGTCTCTTAAAAGACCCAGATCTATCACCCCTTATATGGTATGAATAATTATGTCCATATATGGGGTGATTGGCTATCATGTGACCCTCTCAGAGGGTAACATGATAGCCAATCACCCCATATAAGGAATAACTTGTGCCCCATCTTGTGGCAACTTTGATTTATTTGTCACAAATTTATTCATACTATATAAGCGGTGATAGATCACCTTTAATAAGACCCAATGCTGCATTAATGTTGGGACGCTGGCTTTAAACCAACATTGTGTCGACGTTTAACATGTTTAATGTTTGCAGAATTGTTTATTTCAAATGCTGTCATCTACTTGCCAGATAGACATGACTGTGTACAATTCCATTGTTCTCTCTCTTTGCTATTTCAGATAACGTATACTGTTCAAGTCGTTTTAGTTTAGATTTAAAAGGATGTTTAAGATCTGTGAAGCCGGCTCTACCAGGATCGCCTATCAGCACATCTTTATCTTGTGAAATCAACTCCTCAAGCCAGTCCAATAATTCTGTGCTGAAATCCATGTCATATAGCATGTCTCCCACGATCACAAGATCCCATTGCTGGCAAGCTTTACCGAGAATATTGTCACCACAGTAATCTAATTTGACATTGTTCAGTTTGGCATTCATTCTGACAGCCTGTAGTGCTACTATAACCATAACAAACAAATAAAATATGATAAACATAATATAGACAAGTTTGACCGAAAACGTATATTAAAATTGATCTTTCAAATTCAGTAAAACTACCCACTAATCTATGTCGTTATTATTATTGGGGCAAATTAGTAGTAATAACGACATCAAGTCACTCGCTCGCTCGCTCGCTCGCTCGCTCACTCCCTCGCTCGCTCACTCACTCACTCACTCACTCACTCACTCACTCACTCACTCACTCACTCACTCACTCACTCACTCACTCACTCACTCACTCACTCACTCACTCACTCACTCACTCACTCACTCACTCACTCACTCACTCACTCACTCACTCACTCACTCACTCACTCACTCACTCACTCACTCACTCACTCACTCACTCACTCACTCACTCACTCACTCACTCACTCACTCACTCACTCACTCACTCACTCACCTTGGCAAATATCATTAGCTGTGACTGTTGTTGCTCCTACCATGGCAGAGGCTATGGAGCTGGCACCACAACCACAACCCACATCAAGAACATTACGTCCAGATACCAAATCCTTATGATCTAAAATATACCTGAAATAAAACAACTACCAGCAAACATAGGGACATAGGCATGCATGTGGGCTGTTGTTGAGGTGTTAGCCTCATAAAGCAGAAGCTATGGAGCTAGCACCTCAACCACATGTTAATAAACAGAGGCATTCATTCTCCAGTGTATAGCATGAATTTTAGACAGACATATTCTGTGAAAGTGGTAGTATTAT
The DNA here is from genome assembly GCA_964017125.1 of Flabesymbios commensalis. NCBI lineage: Eukaryota > Metazoa > Annelida > Polychaeta > Terebellida > Flabelligeridae > Flabesymbios > Flabesymbios commensalis. The sequence continues at coordinate 4,423,607 of OZ024917.1, forward strand.
AATCTATCTGGGCCTACTGCATTTTACTGAGATAAATGTTAACCGTGATATGGGGGGGGGGGTGCATTCGTGATGATGTCATAATGGGGATTACCCTGAATGTGATTTAGAGTTTTACATTCATTGAGTCATAATAATCATGATAATCATGATATTAGCTAGGCCATATAGGTCAAATATCATATATGCTACGCCCAACCCAGCAAACACGAGACAAACACCCAATCCCACCAAACATGAGACGTTGGCCCAACGTTGGTTTTACTGATGGCCCACCGTCTACGAGGTTGGCCCTACAGTAAACCAACGTTGGGCCAGCGTCTCATGTTTGCTGGTATGTTGGACTACGACGTTGGCCCAACAATGGACCAACATTGAGTGGATGTTTCGGGGTAATCATTCAGTGCGGGGGTGGACTTTTGACGTCAGATCATGGAAATTGTACATATGTTGGTATATATAATTATCTCTTTCGTTAGAAAATGATATTTACCGAGAAAGAGCCTGACCCCCTGGCCAATAGAATGCCCAAAATGGATCGGGAACTTGACAATCCTCAGGTGGAGAGTTCCACAGATGACATGAAGGTGTGATCAGATGTAGCTTTATTTCAGGAGTGAGATGATCCCTGGTTATTTCCGTGCTCTCTTTGATGTAAGTTGCATTGTCAAAACTACAGGCCCTTGTTATATTCTTGAGATGACGTCCACAGAGTAGTCCACGAGTCATTCCCAGGCTCAGCATTCTCATATCTGCATATACGAAACACACGCGATACACTTGATTACATGTGTAGATCTACCATCACATACAAAAACAAACCTTATAGGTCTGCGCCTACCCAGAAGACAAGAGACTTTGACCTAGCGCTGGATTTACTTTCAGGTAATATGACAGTTCCTGATATCACGTTTCTCTTCAGAATACGCAATATAATTTGTCAAACGACACATTCTACTTGTTCATTATATAATAGGCCAATATGACTCATTATATATATAGGCTGTCATTGTAACCCTGATTCAAAATGTAAAACTGAAAGTGGGATTGGAAATATATTTTTAGCACTTATTGCTTTAAAGGAGATGTTAAAGAGCCAACATGACATCAAATAAATTAAAAACGTAAAATTAAAAGTTGAATCGTTAACAAATGGCATAAATAAATGGACGTCATGCGAATTGTAATTTGTAATATAGCCCACATGTGATACACGTATAGGCCTATAATCAACAGATCATAATTATAATTTTGACCCCTATCAAGTGCCATAGACGTCTCACTCTGGTTGCAAAGCCCACAAATGAGTGACAATTAATTTATGATATACATGGTTTTATGCCAACATGATGTGGCTAGATTTTTATGATATAGTGTGTGACATTAAAACTTACTTCCGTCAGTGGCTCACGTAGAAATGGAAGAATTAATTATTTAAATAAGTTATATTTACTCGTTGTAGTGTATTTCTTCAGATCTGTTTGTGTGGTTGCGATAGCTAGCCCTGGAAGCAGGCCGTCCGGGCCTTCCGATAATTATATCGATTGCTCGTACCTTGCCATTGGTCCAGTTACTTTTTTCTTGTATATATCTGTTTATCACAGAGACGGAGCAATTTAAAGACCAAACTGAGCTTTCACACAACAGTGAACCTTTGTAACATTACATGTGACAGAAATATATCAAAGACTGTCATAAGTAGGGGGCCTACGTATCTCGTGTAGATCTAGAGCAGATACTTATCGTCTCAGCTATTGTTAAAAACATGTTGAAAAAAGGAAATTCGCGACTGAAATTTTTGTACAGACAGGCAAAATATTTGAATACCATATCTACAAAAATATTGACATCAGCCCTCATTTTTTGTCATTTCGACTATGCATGTTCTCCCCAAAAAAACTAAAATAAATAAATAAATACCAAATTTTACGAAACAAATTTAACAATTTGGTTTGCTCTTGATTTACCCCCCCCCCCCCCCCCCCGGACACATTTACACGTTTCACTTTTTACTAAAACTGCAGTGGCTTCCAGTGGATGTCAGAATAGAACAATTAAATCTCAACATCATGCACAGGATTGTCCATGGAGGAGCTATAGAAATGAGATTTACCAGACCCTTTATAGTGTTTTCCCCGGTGACCTGTATGGTGCCTCAAATTATTTTGGAAGCTTTTGGAAGCACTCACATTACTATGAAGCAGGTAATACAGCCTCATGAGCTCTGGATGAACAGCTTTAGCCAAATCCCTGAAAAAGCCCTCCCAGCGAGTTTGGTTTTACTTTGGGAAATGACCGAAGTCACACAGATCCAAGTCAGGTAGTGTATGTTTTTCTCCTCCAGGTAGTTCTGTGTCAGACGATCTTTGTGAGGTGCTACGTTTTCATGAAGCAGAAGAACACTATAGCAACTTCAGGTGCGAACAGTTTATTGAACGTGCTGAGAGACCTTTCGTAAAATGGTTGTGGTGGTCTTAGATCTCCCAAAATTTTGATGCACAATAGACTAAACACTGCTATAACTAACCCTAACTCAAAAGACAAAAATCTGAGGGTTATGGTCGGGTTTTCCAATATATGAATGCTTCTGCCTGCTGCATCAAACTCGCGATCAAGGATGTACGAGGCATTCCACTGTGAGGATAGTCTTTGTCAGACTCCTCACCACCAGTGAAGTGTTTATTCCATCTGAAGATTATTTTTAAGGAAGGAGCATCATTCCCATAAACATGATCACATTCTATTGTGCAGATTTAACAGTCTTTTATGACAGAACTTTTTGTTATCTCATTGTACTAGAAATTAGCCAACACAATTTTTTTTTAAATTGTTTTTAGCCAAGCTACAGACAGTGAACTGCCGACACTAACGAAATAGGTCATACCACCAACGTTACGTAGATATTATATATCTAAATTGTTAAATCATTTATTCAATTACATTTCAAAATCTAGTTTAATGTCTACCACTCGGGTACCATTTTAAATTGTGACGTCTGAGTTTAAATCTGGGTGGGTTTTTTTATACATAAAAAATATTTTTAATGTAGGAGTGATTATGGGCTTGTGGTCCCTTGTGGAGCGGGAGCATGTGGAATGGTTTGGCCTTTTTCATGCATTGTGGTGGTGTGCTTGTAGTTTCCTTTGGGAAGGAAAGTTGATCTTTGGTATGCAGATTGGTTATTAGTCTACAGTACTTAATAATTAGTGTCAGTTATTTTCTCGTTTCATTCTGCTGCACCTCAAGGGTAGGCCTACTGCAACTTTAGTCTAGACCTAGACTACGCTACCCTTTTATGTACCTTTATTGAATTTTTCCATCAGGGGTCTGTCTTTGTGTTGGATCAATTGGTACTTCGTTCCATGTCCCGTGTTTTATACCTACATGCAAACTAGGTTTATCTTTTGTTTGCTTGTCCCAGCTAGTAGTATAATTTTATTTTTTTGGGTGTGTGGTGCGCATGCCTTTGTGGGTGGCTGGCTATTTTGCTATTTACTAAATGACTGATGTTTATATCATATATAGGTATTATTTATTTATTTTAATTAAGTTATGTAATGCATGTGTTTTACCAACTTGTCCATGACTAACATTAGACCGAAATATGTGACCATTGATTTGCGGTTGGGGTATGTAGCTATATTCTCGAAAAACTCGGCTTATCTCATACCCCTGATGAAGGGAGATGGGCGATCTCAGGATTGAAATTTAATTTAATAATTATTTTTCATGGTGCTTCCATTAAAAAACTTTGGGAGAACCTTGATGAATAATTTTGATTCTCGACTACAAATTGTTTAATGTTCATATATCATCCAACATGAGACCGACTGCCCTGGAGTTTTTGCGGAATTTCAAAAATATGAGTGGAGACTATTCGCATATATATAACGTTATATATATCTAATCTAAAGGGGCTTCACAGTCTTGATATTACGTTGTGGGGGTTTAAATACAATTTTTTTTGAAGTTTTTGACTGAAAACATCCCCCGGTTAGGTAGTTATTGGTTAAACAAAGCTTAGTGTTTCCACCGGGTAGCATAAAGTCACGTGATCAATGTTGTGCGCAATTGGTTAAAGCTGCATAACTGTTTTGTTTATTTTACCAGAAATAACATAAAATGTACAAAACAATCATTCATATTCTTCTAGAGGCCTTTTAAATGCACGGAAACTGGGTAAATGTAGCGGAATTAGTTCTCCATGCGATTACACTATCAATAATAATGGAGTAGTGAATCAGTGTGTGTAGTTTGTATGTAAAATAATGGTTGCATTATGGGTCAATATAATGTTACATTGGCCAACATCAAACCGCCCTAATAGCAAACACGAGACGTTGAACCGAGTTGTCCTAATGTTGGGCCAGTACCACAGACGATGGGCCAACAATAGATTACCATTGGATCAATGTCTCGTGTTAGCCGAGATACAACACCCGAATAACCTAGTAGATGTCCTGCGACTAGGTCAGAGGACACCTGTGGAAATATGTTACCAGTTGGTCACAGTAAAGTCTGACTTTTTTCAATTTTCATTTAATTTTACCGCATTTCACGATTTAAATCACTGCATGTGATGACTTACGATAAAATACCAAAGTCTGATATTGTCTAGTAGCATTTTGCTATATTTTGAAATGCCCATGATATACCGAATAAAGAAGTGCAAATGTTTTTCCAAGAAAACCACAACAACTAAAACAGCAAAAATACGATTTACGTCACTGAATCTGTAGCTAATTCCTTACTACAATCTTGCACTGTCAGGGGAGAGCGCCTTAGTGTCTGTTATTTTATTTACCCAGCAGGCACAGAACGGAATTTTCACGTTGATTACACTTTGGCGATGTGGATTTCACGTGGAATAGATGTTGCCAACGTGTATTCCACGTGGAAATTCCGTTCTGTGCCTGCTCTATAGTACGGTCCTGAGTATTATTTTTAATGACTGTTTTTAAACAATATAACAATTTGACTTTATAATATCTACAAAACATTTGTGTCGGCAGTTTACTGTCTGTAGCTTGGCCTTTGTTACTGAATCCAGACTTCATACAAGGGAAATGTATTTTACCAATATAATATCATAGTAACAGAACATGACGATATTGTTCTATTTGCCAAATTTCACATTGTGGATTTGAAGCCACATTATTATTTATATTTCAATTCAACAATTTTGGGTCGGTGTGGGTAGGACATCGGGATGGAAATGTACAGTTCCCAAAGATTTAAATTTAAAGAAGTTAAAATGATTATTGTTCAGAGACATCTGAATATATTGCAAGACTTTTTAATTTTCGTAAAAAAAAAAAATGCAAGTAATATACGCAAAGACCTCCTTTTTCAAATCCTGGATCCGCCCCTGAACATCAACCACTATACCAGGGATATTAGACAATTTCAAAATAAGCGGTGGTCAATCTGTTAATAATGAACAAACAGTTGTTCATTCAATGTGGTAAAAATATTGAAAATATTGAACTAACGGTTGGTTGTGTTTTCCACCATTTAGTCGATGTTTCCTTAGTAAAAACTCAGAATAAGTATCATTAATGTGTTTATTATAATTATGTAAATATATATATATACATATAACATATATTAGGTTATAAACTAGTAATGCTGCCTTTACTGAATGCAATAAATAACGAAATGCAAGATGTGATTATACAGCTCAAAAATAATGTTGGTTTAATGTTAGTCGAACGTCGAAGACGGTGGGCCAACATTAAACCAACATTGGGTCAACGTATTGTGTTTGCTGGGAATAATGTGAATAAGTGGATTAGTTTAACGATCATATATTCTAGAAGAAAAATATACAATAAGCAAAAATATAAAACTGTAATAATTGGGATCTATATCGTCAACATTGGTTGAATGTTGGGCCAATGTCGGAGACGCTGGCCCAACATTCAGCCAATGTTGTACACCCTGTTTGTAACTATATCATGTATATAATAATACACCTGCATATATCCCTGGCTGGTATACAAATCTAAGAATATGTACACATAAATTATGTTGTATGTACATAATCATTAATAATATAACATAATATACAGGTCAATAACCAACTTTTTGTAAACCCTTTCTGTGCGGGCGTCGCTTTTAAGCACATTTGAACATTCCCTCATACAAAATATTTCAAATTCATCTAATATGCAGGTTTGATAAAAGCACCAATACTAAAATTTAACACTTAGCTCCGAGGGGACGAAGTATGTTTTGAACATAACCAGTGGGACACCAGGGGTGGAAATTATACACATCTGTGTGGAATGCAAGGTTTAATCAACAAATTTGGGAATAGTTTACATTACAACACTACAGATTAGAAACATCATTGTTTTCCCTGTAGTCATGGAAATGGTTAAAGTAGTGGGTCCCTTAAAGTTTGATTAAAAAAAGTCCTACAGCGTTGTACATGTTGTACCACGTATTTGTATTAACATAGGACAACTCAATGATCGCAGGGTACTGTGTTGATACAAGATAAGCAGATAAGCCGTAATCGAGATTTCACCCACTTCAAGTTATGTTCGTCTCACAACTTGAAGTGGGAGAGAATTACATATAACTAGTTATTTGTTAAATTTCTGTTCGAAAATTTAGCAATGTTTCAGATTCACGAACATTGTACATATTTCATCCACAGCAAACATTACAAAACCTGCATAGTTATGTTGGGGAGTGGACATAATCAGAAAAAAATGAAATGTGTTTGGCCATTTTTACAAACTTTACAGTTTACAGGATGGAATATATTGTCAGAAAATATATATGTTATATATGCCCAATAATCAGGGGACTTCAACCTGATGTCAGTTTAATGTTGGGCCAGCATCGTAGTCGTTGGACCAACATTAAGCCATCATGACTCAATATATCTAAGCTCAACATAACAAGGTTTGAATGGATTCTTGGGGATTAAAGTTGTCCCATCATCAAAGCGCTAAATTGAATAATTTAAATTTTTACCCACTAGAAGTTGTGTCTCGCTCCCGCAACCACACATTTAAGTGGGTTAATAACACTCATATTTGTTTAATTTGTGAGACAAACATTATTTTGTAAATCTTGACTAGTTTGAACACTGATTTCATTCCCCCCAAAAAAATAGACGGAAGCACACACCACATAGAATTATGGCTGAAAAACAAACCGTAATTCATGAGACTGAAAACTTAGTCATTTCTTATTTAATTGGCATCACCATTTCTTATCAATTAATTACATTTTTTTAAATGTTTGGATGCACATCATTCTACATTCAAGCCTGAATTTACCACTGTCATCTTCATCCACAACAATCCGCGAATTGCTATCGCAATTCTCGACTTGTAGTGGATGAAGACGACTTAAGGTGGTTTAAAATGTATCGGTAAACCAGTTTCATGGAAATTTACGTTCTAAAACCCTTTGTGTAGGAAAATTAAGTCTGTTTTCAGGGATGTAAAATGATGCTTTAAAGCATCGTGAGGGCTTAAAGGGTTAATAAAATTGATTAACAACGATTGTAGTCGTGATTAGTGTACAGGTTTACGCCTGTGTTGAGTTTAATTGGTTACAGACATCGGACGCTGGACCAATGTTGGTTTAACGTTGGGCCGACGTCGACGAAATTTCAACTTTATTATCTTTCATTCATATAAAGCTGGAATTTATAGTGTAATTTCCAACTTCAGATGACGAAAACTATTCCTATTCCCACATGTTCCGCTCAAATATCAGTCTGTAGTTTTCATTCATTTGAAGCTAGAAATAATAACGACATTTTCAGCTTCAAATGACGAAAAATATGTCTATACTAGTATATGAAATTTCTAAAAATTGAATTACTTGATAAACTAAAAATCCATCACAACCTATTTATCAACATCAGTTGTATTTTCTTGAACATTTAAATCTCCAAGCGTAACTATAATCGTTTTTAACTCGTTTTATCAGCCGACCAAGTCACTGTTATTGGGAATGAAATGTGTGTTTAAACATACAAGGTTTGCAAATATTTGGTTCTAAATAAATAAAAATGAGTAATTTTCAGCCACTTGAAGTTGTGGGTCACGGTAGTGAGACACAACTTCATGTGGCTGAAAATTTAATTATTATTTAATTTAATTTAGCCCTTAAAGGATTTAAAAAGTAGATTTAAATAACCAGATTATTTATGTATGGTAGGCTTGATCACCACTGGCTGTCGTGTAGATACATATTGGGAGCTGGTGTAGCCTCAAACAGTTTATTGAATCATCAGACTGGCCCTGCTATTGTACTTGAAATCAACTCGTTTTTTTCAAACAACATTTGGGCTATTACTTATGTGTACTAATCACCGCTGGTGGAGTTGTTGTGTAGATATAGACTGGGACCTGGTGTAGCCACCTGGTGGTGGTCTGGACCTCGCATTCTGAGCTACATTGTCCACCGAGGCATACATATGGTGCCTAGAGTCTACTTCACCTAAGCGAGGGTAACTCCGAACGGGACCGTCTGATAATGAGTTAGGCCTTTGCTGGGGTGGCTGTACATGATAATAATTGTCATTGTATGGGTTTTGTGAGGAGTGCTGGGGCTGGCTTTGATGGGGAATGGCTGGCTGGCCTTGGAGGGGAATGCTTCCTTGGGTTTGGTGAGGAATGCCTGCTTGGGTAGTATGGTGGGGACTAATGTCTCTGTCAGGACTCACACGCGGAGATGTCTGTTTCTGAGTACTAGGTGCCACCTGGCCATACTGTGTACTCTGTGCCACCTGGCCGTACACAGCGGCTCTTTTGGCTCGCTTCTCTTCTCTCTTCTGTTTGCTCATGCCGGCGTTACTCCGCCTCAGCTCACTCAGACGACTCAGTACATTCTCAGTCTGACTTGCCTGGATGTAGCTCTTCCCCTCCCCTTCATTCTCCCTGATCACATCCATGCCATGTCCTTTGCTATAGTTAGATACTTGCGCTTGGCTGACGGGCTTGCTCTGCCGTACAGTGCCGTATATAGAATCAGTCACCTGTTCTGGATGATGGCTTTGACGTACAGTCCCGTATGTAGAGGATTGTGCCTGATGCGAGTTGTTGGCTATCGAGCCGTACGTTTGGCCAGGTGTTTGATTTTGATGTTTACTTGGTTGTGCAGACCCGTACACTGATGGCTGTACTGCACCCGAGTGTACATTACCATATGGAGATGAATGTGTGTTATCTGAATGATTATACTGCACACTACCATATGGAGATTTCTGGGTCGGGTGAACACTAGGTCGTACAGTACCATATATAGAATCTGTACCATTACCTGTTTGTTTCTGTTGGGGTTCACCATATTGTCCTATGCTGATTGATTGCTCGCTACTAATACTGCCAGTATTTCTTGATGGCCTCTGTATTATGTGGACACGCATGTCACCAAATAAATCAGAGAGGTCATCTTGTTGACTCATCATGTGACTTGACCCGCCATTTCTGCTAGGGTCACTCATAGAATACGGGTCATATTGTCCTGACTGGTTTTTACTAAGCGACTCTGCCGAGTACTCACTTTCTCTGTAACCGTTATCACCAATAGTCCTTTGTGGTGATAAACGCTCTGAATTTTGTGAATAGGAATGATCTCTGGGCTGGTCTATTGTGGTACGGGAATTGTAGACGTTATGCCCTGACGCTCTCACTCCATCATACATCCCGGCTGTATCATGGAAATCACTTCCCATCTTCCCACCGTTCTCACCATAATTTGATGTGTTATATACATAATCACGAGGGTGGGTTTGTCGATTTATAGATATCTGACGATGGTCAGATTTTTTCTCTGGACTGGGTGATTGCTCTTTGGTATAACCTGGAATGTTATTCTCGGGGGTGGCGTATGTAGCACTCAGGCCAAATGTCCAGCTACCAGATGGTGATGATTTGGCAGTATCATGGTGGTTTGTATTTGGGTGAGAAGGGGACTGGGGCTTATGAGTGGGTGACAGAGGGGGTTGAACACGGTGTGATGTATATTTGTGTGGAGGGGAGTTTGGTGTTCTGTCTTGAGGTACGTCTCTGCGTTCTGACACATCCCCGAAGTCGCTCCTATCCGCGTCAGGGGCATCATTCACATCCAAAGATTGACTCCGTGATTTCACTTTCCCCTGACTATCATCTGATGCCGGAGACCCATCCTCCATCGCAATGGGCTTCATGTTACGAAAGGATTGCCTGCGAAGTGCGGCATTCATTTTACGAAAGCTTGGGATTTTATCCCGGTTCACATAACCAAACTCCGTCTTCAGCGCCTTCTCATCGGCACTTTTATTGGCTTCATTGTTTTTAGGTATCATCTTCCCTATGTAGGGCCTAATTATATACTTAGGCTCCACTGAAAACACTCTGGTTTGGACACCCCCGAAAGTGACTTTCCTCTTTGTGGGAGGCTCGGACGGGGTGTCTTCTTCCTCGATCTTTTCCATTGCAGCCACGTGTTTATGGGAGTATGGGTATTCCTGGTCAGGGGAGCCGGTACCTTCTTGATGAGTGCGTCCAGAGGCTGAGCTAGTCTCACTGCTCAGCGCGTCAGGTGAGTCATAGCCGTCATCTCCTTCCTCCTCTAATCTCATGTGTCCTGCTACAGCCCTAGCAGGTGGAGGCCGCACAGCAGGAGGAGCGGCACGCTGTAACACAGGGGAATACTCCTTCTCGGGGGAAGGAGAAGGGCAATTATCCGGGTTTATATTAGCACCATGAGGTGGGGACTCATCTTCATGGCGACGTAACACATGTTCAGGTGGTGAATTTGCAAGAGGAATCATATCATGGCTAGAGACGGGTAAATCCATGTGGTCAAATGTCTGCGCTTGTGGTGTGCCTGGGGTGACTGTGTAGTAGCTACCCTCTTCTGTTGAATTTGTCACCTCTGTAACCGGTGAGGGTGAAAACTCTTGGATTTCACAAGAATTGCTCCCAGATCCAGAGGATACCGGAAGACAATCGAAACCGTAGGTAGCGTTCTGTCTGCGCAAACGACCGATCTGTCGACGGCGAGGTGCGCTGGCTGTAGAACCTCTTGCAGTTTTGTCAGATTTATTGGCAGCTGATTGAACAAACCTGTGAAATAAAATTATATGTGATTACTTTATTTAAGTAGCATAATTTTAATCATGTTAAATATTAAATTAAACATATACCAAGAGACATCCATCCTATGTCGGTGTATTGTTAAACACCACTGACTTAATCCTTTCAAGCCTGAATTTACCATTGCCATCTTCATCCACTACAAGCCGCGAATTGCTGTCTCAATTCTCGACTTGTAGTGGATGAAGATGACTTGAATTGAGTGCCAGTGGCAAATGAACAAAATATATTATTACTTAAAAAATTCCATGAAAATTTTCGTTCAAAAACGGGAAATTTGGTCATTCTTCAGAGATGCAAAATGATGCTTTAATGCATCATGAGGGTTTAAAGGGTTAATCATTAAAGCGCTACCTGTTCCCAATCCAGATGCCATCTGATTAGGAAATAATATGTTTTGATATTTAACATAGTATGCATCATTTCTGTTGTAGTATAAACATGATAAAGATGGCCTGAGATCTCTGGTAGCTACTTGTGCCTATTGCTGTTTTTTTCAATTTAAAAAACTCGATTGTGATTCATACATTGCTGAATATTGTCGTTGCTGCACACCTCATACATTTGCATATACAAAGCTATACTATAGAATTGTGTTCTTCTTTTCTTGTCATATGTCATATATTATTTACCTGTTTTGTAGTATCGCAGTCTGGGCTTCCTGGTAGCCACTTGGGGCTGTGTTGGTCAGGTTATCTTGCTGCACGTTACTCACTATTATCATAGTATCCTGAGAAGAACTGTTTTCACTTTCACCTGAAATTATTATGTACATTTCAAAATACGACCAGCATACTATTGCTCAGTTAACACATAATGTGCTAATTGTGTCAATAGCGAATTTCAGCATATTTATTCAGGACAATAAAATTGCGTCAAATTTTCTAGATTTTCATAATGTTTCAATTAAATATGTACATATACATGATATAGAAGTAATGTTTACGCACTGTAACTCCACACAATCAGGCTAAAATCAGCGAAAAATCAGTAGTTTTATTTTGGCTTCTTAATATGACCACAAGATGTACAAATGTCCATAGACTAGAACTGCAAATATGTTTTATTTTTTGTGTTGCGCATTTACCAGTTTAAGCGAGATATAGAGACGAAATTTACGTATTTCTTATTTTAGACATGCATATCCGAAATAAGAAATCGGGAATTTCGTCTCTATATCTCGCTTAACTGGTAAATGCGCAACAGAAAAAATTAAAAACTTTTGCTGTTCTAGTCTATAGACATGTTTACATCATAAGGCCAAATTAAAAATACAGCTTTTCTGATGATTTTAGCCTGATTCTGTCGCTTTAACTCTCAAAACGCTGAAATATTTTCACATAAACCAAGAGACCATAGGGTTTTTTCATTTCTATTCAAAATATGTGATGCATAAATGCAACGGGGTATTTATACATAGACAATTCAACCCTTAAGTTGAAATATTTTTATATAAACCAAGGAGACCAAAGTTTTTTTTTTAATACGAAATCATCATATTGTCTTAGTTAGCCCTTTCCGCTTCATTTGAATACCTATGTTAACATGGTTAAGGGCCATTATAAATATTTTACTCCTTCAGTGCAGGGATCAACATCATGCGGGGATGGACGTCAGATTCACAGATATGGACGTCAGATTCATAGACAGCAGATTCTGACGTCTAACATGTCTAAGGACGTCAGATTCTGACGTCAGATTCTCGTCAGAATCTGACGTCTCAAATCGCCGACGCTGGCCCAACGATATAGGCCTACACTATCATTTGTTCAGTCTCCTATTTGCTGGGTATATGATCAAATGTGTTTTATAATACCCTTATTAATGTATCACTCTGCAAATATGATCGACTCAATTATTGTCTAATTTGCATATAATTAGCATATTTACCTCGTTCATAGAGCACATATCTGTGTAGATCCTGTAGTTCGTCCCATTGTCGCTCGTTCAGCTTATCGTTTACCTTCTCACTCAGCGAAAACAGGGGTGGTGACAGGGACACCTGATAAAAAAGATAATAGATAGATATATGTTTTATTGACATAATTTGCTGACTTATTTGTCATAATAATAAATATATACAATATGTACAGCAGGGTTAGCATAGTCAGTTCTGTGAATCACATATATCGACATGGTATGTACACTTACATATTGAACATGTTGAAACAAGCACAAGTTATTTAAAATATTTATCAATCATAACTATTTAAAATAACGCCAAACACCATACAGCATTCTCATGGTATATGTACATGGGGCATATGTTTCCCGCACTAAAACCGGAGATAAAATAGCTGGGCCTACTTAAAGTTTAATCTAAATGGCAGCAAAAAAGACGCTCTGGAAATAATACATTGATCATGTTGATAGTGATCAACAGATGACAGTGAGATCTGCAAACATAGGATTTTGATACAACGATGGTTTAATGTTGGGCCACCGTCGTAGACGGTGGACCAACATTAAACCGACATTGGGTAAATCTTGATGATTTTTTGTATCATGATCGAGTTGATAGTTATCACATTTTGATGAGAAGCTATTACCCTGATTAGATCAGACCAGCCTAACCCTTTAAAAGCCGAAATATTTTTGTATAAACATGATAAACCATGAAGACCAAAGGGGTTTTTTCAAATCATCATAATTGTCTCAGTTAGCTCTTTCTGCTTCATTTGAATACCTATGTTATGGGTCCACGGCCATTATAAATATTTTACTCTTTCAGAGCGGGGATCGAGTTTAGACCTCAGAATCTGAAGTCTGTAGATGACAGTTTGTGAATGTCTTTTCGTATCTATGAATCAGCTATGTATGTCATATCACCTGATCACAGTACGTGGAAAGTGTGTAATATTGGATTGTTGCAATTTTGAAACCCCTGGTTTGGCATACAAGCGCCTTAACTTTTATTAGAAAAAAACTAACAATAAATAAACCCCAAACGTACTGATGATAAGTTGCTGTATAACTGTATAAAGATAGATAGATATTTATTGACAACTGGAAGTCTATGTAGACTTAGCGTTATTAAAATGAACATGGTTGAATTTGACTGCGTCAAGATCGGCATTTCAATAAACAAAAAAATGGTCTTGACATATTGATTACAAATGATCATGATGATATGACATAACATAGCGCCAGTATTTATGAATAAGATTGAGCCTGAATCGCGCTTCGGGTTAAGATCGGTTTTCAGTATCAGGTCCCGTATTCTCGTACAAGTTACGATATATCGTAGGCTTCTGATTTGTCGAGATGGCCATCTCGACCAATCAGAAGCCTACGATTTATCGTAACTTGTACGAGAATACGGGCCCAGGTCCGTTGTAATCGTGTGGCGATCTGTAGATGGTCAGATTACGCTGATCATAGTGATGAGACAAAAAAATATCTTATGGCACGTCCCTCCCCATTTTCTTTATCAACGTGTAGTTTTGTGTGAACAGTTCTCAATCCTACCCTATTTTGCAGTGCCATGTAACCGGAATCTCCCAAAAATATATATTTTTAAATCACCTATTTACCTAACCCTGTTTGGGAAGGTCGTGTAATCGGAAACAGAGGGAGTTGGTTGGCTTTTAGCGAAGAGATGTGTTTTCATTTTTTTAATGGTAAATCATGTCAGTATATTACTTGGTAGTAAACATCAAATCTACCTTCCCAGATTTTTCCCCCGCCGAAATAAGATCGGCGAGAATGTGACTGTGTCACCCAAGACCCCCAGTGATGACACAGGCGCTGTAAACATGTCATCTCAGGTAACAGGGTAATATCGAAGGTGTTACACAGGTAAAAGGTTAATGACCTAAACCTCTTAAACGCTTTTAGCACTTACAGCCTTTTATCTGTTAGTGACTCAAGTGTTATAATTACACCCATTGCCTGCTGATCAAGACAATAGTCGTTTTAACCTGTTTTATTCGCCGATTACCATTGTGAGTGGGAATAAAATGACAAATTATTCAATCTGAATTTTCACCCACTTGAAGTTGTGTCTCGCTGCCGCGATACACAACTTCAACTGAGTAAAAATTATTCAGATTTGACAAAATGGAAGTCAACTGTTTTCAAATATTGCTGATTGATGTCACATTTTATCTTTAACATGTTTAAAAGGTGGTACTTAATGTGCTAATAAAAAATGAAACACCGAATATATGTGACACCGGCGGTTAAAGGATAAAATTGTTTTATTCGCCGATAACCACTGTGAGTGGGAATGAAATGACTGTTTAAACAGCAAGATTTGTAAATGTTTGGTATCAGATTTGAAAACAAATAAGAGTAATTTTCAACCATTTGAGGTTGTGGATCGCGGTAGCGAGACACAACCTCAAATGGTTTAAAGTTTTATTAAATTACCTTAGTAAGATAAGGGTTGATTTAGATTCCTATGGACGCTCATATCTAAGACTTGTCGGCCATTAACATGATTAATCAGGTCAATTATTAATAGGTTTAGATTCAGCAGGATTTCACCTAGATTAACACATCTTTAGCTCTGTTTCGGCTCAACGGCGATTCCACCTAAGTCCTTGTATATGGACCATGTGGATCAAACTGCGTAATCCACTGGTCCCGTGGTGGATCTTGGGGCGGGTTAGCAGGCCCGTCTCCGGGGGGGGGGGGTATGGAAGGTTTTCCATTTTGCTGGAAATTATACTTATTGCCATTTTAATCTTTTAAGTTGCTGAAAGCCCCCGACCATGCCGACAGTACATTCAAATGTGGCCCTAACCCACTTTTTCACCCCGTCACCAGACTTTTCAAAAGTCTGGTGACGGGGTGAACAGGTAATGCCTCAACTTGAGCACTGTATACAGGGATATAGAGAAGTATATTAGCAAAGAGGACTACAAAATAATTGATTGACACGTACATTTTCATTTGTTCAATCGGACCCCCCTTTTAACAATTCTGGATTCGCCCCTGGGTTACCATGGTTAACACATAAAGGGTCTGTACGGGTCTGTGCATTCCATGGGCGTCTGCCCTCTGTAATCTGGTATTGTTTTTGTGGAGCCCATCTGGCCTTATTATTAATTGACTAATTACAGGTGTATGTCAGGTATGCAGCTATGATTACCTGGGTTACCTGTTGATGACTGTGCGGGGTTTGATTATTATTCTGTACGAGGCGACCTGACATGTGTGATATATAAGACGTCATGGTCTGATGATTAGCATGTGGGCTCATTATATTGTTAATGACAGGTAGCCTACATTAACTAATACCCCGCCCCCCTTAAACCGACACAATCGGGCTAAAATCATCAATCAAAAAATCGGAAATTTTATTTTGGTTTTCTAATATGACCATATGCATGATATGATGTAAACATATCCATAGACTAGAACTGCAAAAAATTTCACATTTTTGTGTTGCGCATTTACAGGTAACATGGTTGAGCGAACATTAGAATAACAGTGGATCCATGCATCTCGTCTGCTGTGAATACATAAATTTACAGTCATGATACATTTATGTAATCATTTATATTAAATTATCAAGATATTTAGTGTTTTATTATGGCATTGTCACCTAACATGATTTTAATCCTGTATGTGATACGGTTACCATGTATATTGTCATGTAATTTTAGCAACTAACATGACTAACCATCTTGTATATTTAACAGGGCTCGAAATAGTGTCATTCCTCCAGTCCGTTACTGCTGAAAAATGTGCAGGAATGACAACATTAGCCATTCCAACGAACTTGCAAATTCCGATGAACTTGCAAATTTAAGGGCCGCCCTACATGTTATAGTACAAAGCTCCTTTTTGGAATGTCAGTTTTTATTCAGGAATGTCAGTTTTCTTGGCTCGCCACTCCTGTGGATTGGCATGCCGTCAACGTTTAATTCTACCCCTTTATACATGTACATATATTCTATCATTTTATAACAAATATGTTTTATGTGAATACAATATCTGGCTGTCTGTTTTTTTTTGTCGTCACCAGCAAAATGTATGTCAATCATCTTAGACTTGATATTTTATAGTGATATTTTTGAAATTTAGATACCATATTTTTCTATGATCATGATGATGAGTGATGCTTGTGATGACGTCAGTTTTAACTACATGAAGCATGAAGTGTAGGCTTACCACAGTAAAATAATCACCAACAACATAATTACCTCGTAACCAGGTAACACGATATATCTGTTATTAACGATTAGGATATTTAATATCGTATGACCATGTCATGATGATGACAGAGTGTTGCATTGCGTGTCGGTAAATTATACAGGACATCATGGATATATTCCCACTAAACTCATAAGATGCCTTTGAAGTTAACCTTTGCCATGTTTACCTGTTTACAACGCTGAAATATTTTTGCATAAACCATGAACATGATGAAGTCCAAAGGGTTTTTGTCAATTTAAAGTCATCAGAAAATGTCAAGAGTTTTAGCTTAGTCAGTTCTTTCCGTTTCATTTGAATACATGTCATCAGGTTCTGGGTCTACGGCAATTATAAATATGTACTTTTTTCAGTGCGGAGATCGTCTATCTACGTCAGAATATTACCCCATATTTACAGCTGTACACTACTGAGCTATTCAATGCAAATTTCCAGTCACTTGAAGTTGTGTCTCGCTACCACGATACACAACTTCAAGTGCCTGAAAATGTATGTGATTTGTGAAATGTATGCCTTTGAAGTTAACCTTTACCATGTTTATCATGTTTACCATGTGTTTACAAGGCTGAAATATTTTTGCATAAACGATGGAGACCAAAGGGTTTTTGTCAATTTGAAATCATCATAAAATGTCTTAGCAAGAACTTTATCTTTATCTTAGTCAGCTCTTTCCGCTTCATTTTAATACATGTTATCAGGTTATGGGTCTACGGAAATTATAAATATGTTATAATTTCAGTGCGGGAATCGTTTTTATATACGTAATAAATACACAGAATGTCCACCTTGGTCGACATCAGTGTTCTAAGAGTTAACATACATGTAGGCTACATACCCCGCTCTCTGGTGGTGGTGGTGGGGGGGGGGGGATGGGGGCTTGGCCCCTGGACCATAGACACTGATAGAGGTAGAAGATGCCTGCACTCTCATGATGTGACTTTGTTCTGCGGATCTTATCTAACGTAGGCAGATAGATGTGACTTTGTTCTGTGTATTTTATCTACGGTCTCCTCTATCTGTGTATATACCATGTTTACCTGTCTACCAACATAAAGCCATATCAGCACACCCCCTGGTGACTTGGATGCACATCACTGGCCAATTATAAAAGCTACATTGTGAGGCTGATAAGCATCTGATAGGTCAAACTTTATCAGCGTGATTGTAAACCTCTGGAGATCCGAGGTGTACCATATATTCTTAAATTCGCGAAAATTAAGACCTAGCGAATATTACCAGATCTAGAGTAATCTGGAGAATAATGTCATCGTCCCATGTCGTGCAAAGGCAAATAACAGTAACTACTAACTTTTCAAGTTAACAGTTACTTCTGTTTTCTTTTGTAGGACAGGGGCAATCCCACTAAGAATGTTAAAATTAATATTATCTTAACTTTTTCTAATTTCCATTAGAAATGTTAAGATAAATCGTATTTTTTCTAATGGGAATGAGAGAAAGTGATGATCATCTAAATGGTACCCCTTACAGTGCGGGGATCGACTTAAGTCCTCAGAATCTGACGTCTGTAGACGTCAGATTCAGACGCCTAAAGTCGGACCCCG
Organism: Flabesymbios commensalis; assembly: GCA_964017125.1. Lineage (NCBI taxonomy): Eukaryota > Metazoa > Annelida > Polychaeta > Terebellida > Flabelligeridae > Flabesymbios > Flabesymbios commensalis. The sequence goes on from OZ024917.1 coordinate 4,442,442, forward strand.
CACTGTAAGACAGACAGGAGGATGACAGGAAGGAAGTCCTTACAGACTTATTTGTCATGGAAATGAGAGAGATAGATGTACACGTATAGGCCTATATACAAGATTGTTAACTTGTTAAAAAATCAATATACATGTACATGGTATGACATACATAACCTGATAACCTGTAAAATCACGTTAAGTGGCGTTTTATAGGCTATAGTAGTTTCTCAGACTTTTATCAGTTTATTACCACTTGTTTAGCCACATTTGTTGAGTGATATATGTCTCAGATCTGTCATAAACATCACAAATCAAAGTAATTTCCAGTTACTGAAAATTCTAATAGTTGGGGAGCGACTTTAGACGTCAGATTATTAGGTCTAAAGTCGGATCCCCAAACTGGAAGAGTCAGAGCTTCAAATTTATGAAGAAAGGAGTAGTCCACTGTGCACCAACGGAGCCAGTAGGGCCTACCAATGATGACGGCCAGCTAGATAGATAGCTGTTGAATAATTATATACATTAACAGGCCTCATAGTGGACTATGGCTTTATTTATTTAGGTTAGCTGTCATCTGTGTTTGGGACCTACGAATCCAAATGTTGGTATTAGCGTTGGGCCACCATGTAAACACTGGTAAACACTGATAATCCAGTGATCTATTTCTTGGAACCAATAAAGACGACTTTTTCTGTTTCTTATCAGTTGTAGAAGTGAACACTTCTGATATCATATTAAACGGTTTTCCCGGAAAACAATCTGGACAGTTCGAACCAATGCTGTTGTAATAATTGTCCAACGTCAACAACGCTGAACCAGCATTAAAACAATAGTGATTCAATGTAGGCCTACGACGTGTAAGAGAATTTTCCCAGAAAACACGACGTCACGATTTGAACCAATCCTGTTTTATTATGCTTTCCTACACCTCAACTTTGTTTTAGGCCGTGCGTGGCGTGATGCGTAGCGTGATGTGTATGCGTGATGAGTGTCTCCATATGCGCGTGATAAATTTGAGTGCGCTGCGTTGTCCCTTTTCAGAGGGGGGGGGGTTCAAAATTTGAAAAAAATTTATTTAACTGTAAGGGGGTCGAGGGGCCCGCCGCCGGGGACATTTGACATTTTTGATTTCCAAAGGCTTTCTCTTGCAATCTAAGGCATATTGGGCACTGTTTCTCACTAAGTATATCACCAAATCATAAGGAAACCCCGAAATAAGATAATAAAATTTTTTCTAAGGTTGGGGGGTTTAACCCCCCCCCCCCCCTCCTGTAATAGACATCTCCAATATTGAATTATTGAATTAACTAAGCATCTACCAAAAACTGTTTCATCATATTTAGTGATATTTATCTTGGTTAGATTGAACTAAAACTTCACTCAGCATGCCGTCAACGTTTAATTCTACATTGGTATAACATTTGTACAACGTCGGCCCAACATTGCACAACTGCTGTAGAAATGTGTTGTGTTTCGCTGGGCACAATGGTAAATATCAGCATGATTAGTACTGCCATACAAAGTCAAAAAGCAGTAACTCCTTACTTGAAAAGTAAGCAGTTACTGCCTTTTGACTATTACAGCAGAGGTACCACTCTCTCATCATGGTCATAGAGTATTTTTATCAGTAGCCTATATCTGAGTGGTCCACTGTTCACTGTTGAGATATTTATTGGTGATATAAACAGATAAAGTCCTTGGCCATATATATCAATAATGATCAACATGATCAAGGACTAAGATTCAGGCTATACACGTGATAGACTAACACGATTACTATGATTATGTATTCATTTATTGAATATCTAATCGCTATAAATCCATCAGAACATATATGTCAGAATATTGAGTGATCTGGGTCTTATGAGCGAATTAATTTAATTTTAATCTTCTGCTAAGACCGCAGTCCACTACCAAATGAAATTAAAAGTAGCATAAAAATAACGAATTGATTGATTGATTGATCATTGGATCACCAAATCAAATTTTAAATCAATCATGCTTTTAAATTTATAAAAACATACTTAAATGAATGGCCCCAGCAAACACGAGGTGTTGATCATGATTCAACGTTGGTTGAATGTTGGCCCACCGTCTACGACGCTGGTCCAACATTAATCCAACGTTTGGTCCATGACTCGTGCTTTCTGGGTTTTTGACCTTGTTACTGACCTTGGGTTGGGTATATCCTGACGTCACAGTCTCACGGGAATTCTCGGTAGTTGTGGGTTGGTGCAGGGTTTCCCAGATTTTATCATGCTCAGTGACGTTAGTAGTCGTTAGGGGGCGTGGCTCTCCGGTGTCAGTGACTGTGTCACGGAGTCTGTCTCCGTTATGGAGTGGATCTACTTGTGCTTTGTCTGTATGACTGGTGTCACGGAGGTGAGATATGTGTGTCGCACTAGTGTCGCGGAGTTGAGTTATGTGTGTCGCACTGGTGTCGCGGAGTTGATCCACTGAGTCGATATGAATGTATTCTGTATGTCCATCTGGGAAGTGTTCTGTAGGATGCGTACACTCTAGTTGTTCACTCTCATCTGTCAGACTGTCGATTATAAACTGTTTTAACTGACACTCGCTGTCACCTGTCGATACGTCACCTTCAGGTGTAGTGTGTACGTCATTATTGTATGAGGTATCAACATCGTCTCGGGCATACACATTTACTCCATAATGTTGGTCTGAAAATGAATCTACTTCATCTACGTAATCCGTATATGATTCTACTCCATCAACGTATTCGTTTACTGCACAAGTTTGATCTGTATATGAATCTACTCCATCAACGAATTCATTTACTGCACGATGTTGATTTTTATATGAATCTATTCCATCCACTAACTCAGGGCACACACGCAGTTCCTCAGCTTCCCCAGCGTATGCATCCACCCCCCCAGAGGCTGAGGGGTACGTACCTTGCTCGTGCACACCTATCCGCGCACCTGTGTGTACGCTATCACTGTAGGTGTGTGAAGGTAAATCCGCTATGTGTACATCCAAATCTCTGTTATATTGTACGCTGTACTGTACAGATTCAGGGGTGTACACTTGTTCCGATGAATCCTGAGTGTACACTTGTTTTTGTTCCGTTAAATCCTGATGATACACCTGTTCTTGTTGTTTTTTGTACACGTCCTGTGTATGTTGTGGACTACCTGTTGTATGCTCGCTGTATGCGCCTGCTGTATGTGACTGTGAGGGTATACCAGGCCGACGCAACTCATCATACATTCCGTACATTCTTGGCAATTACCCACGGCCTGAGGGCGGGGGGGGGGGGGTGAGCAGCCAAGTGTGGCCGCTTACACAGTCACTCTCTGTCAGGCAGGGTGCCAGGAGGGGGCTGTGGGGGGTGGGTTGAGGGTAACACGGTCACAATCCACCTGAAACAACAGAATATACAGCGTCATATTTGTCATCAAACATACCGTTACTTATAACATCGTCACAATCCTGAAGTTCAGCACACGACACATTCGCCCAATGTTGGTGTAATTGTGGCACAGCGTCGAAGACGGTGGGCCAACCATTGCACCAACAGTGGGTCAATAGGCCTATAAAGGCCTACTTATACCATATGTCCATGCTTATACATATCGAAAGTGTTTTTGCTAATAGCATGGAGATAGTGGAGGGTGCCCTACGTATACTATTAGCCTCCAGTGGAGGCTAATAGTATACATATGCCTACTGATAAACAAAGTATCATAAACATTGTGCATTAACTGTAACTCTAACCTTTTAAACCCTACCAGCATCATTTTGCACCCATACATATTGAGTCAATTGGCGAAAACACTTAAAATGTGGGAATAAACAATATATTTACATGCTGTTTTGTGTTTTAACAATTCCCACACCTGAGGGTTTCAGAACAACATTTTAATGAAACGTATTAACAATGTAATAGTAATTATTTTTACTTGATCTGTCACACAACTCGTTTTTAATCACAAGTCATTTTTAAAGCACCACAAGCCAATAATTGCAAAACCAATTGACGGCTTGTACATGTTGTATGTCCAGTAAAAGTGGATGGAGTTTTCAAAGGTCAATTTAGGGTTAGAAGAGTGAACCTTGTGGTACAAATAAACACACTAATATTCACATAAATAACCCACATAAATCTAAATAAGCTATATTATCCATAAATATTCCGAACAAAATTAAAAGTAGAACAGATTGATGATTAATTGATGCTAATTGCCATTTTAGACTAAAGTTACCATATGTGGTATGTATATGTTATAGATAAAAATAATATTGCACAGTATGGTTTGCCATTCTTAATTTGTGTATGAAATATTTACACTCTACACATATCTATATATTTAATACTAATATAGACCTCTACCTATGTGCCTATCTACTCATATATCACAGTCTAATGACTTTATACCGCTGGTGACGTTTTGCAAGCTAGGATGGACATGGTGGGCTGCAATGTAAGGTCTTTAAAATGGACTGAATCATAAATCGAGTTTGACGATAAGTATATAACGTGACACACGCCTAGTAGTCCAGCACCGGAACATCATTACCCCGTAACGTACAAACCGTTCCGGTCATTAGCTGATTCAGCATGTTTCTCAATACCTGAGTTGTGTATCATCATCTTTAAGTAGACGTCCATTAATGATCAGTGACACACAGACCGCCGCCCGCGCGTCACCCACAAACAAACACGGGAAATTCACCTGAGGTTGGTCCAATGTTGGTCCACCGTCTACGACGCTGGCCCAACATTGACCCAACCTTAGGTGAATGTCCCGTGCTTTCAGGGCGACTGCCGCATTATAAACACATAAATAGGTCTATTGTCTGCTGTATTTTTTCCCAGGCACATCCCATCAAACGATACGTTGATCCAATGCCGGCATAATATTGGGCCAGCGTTGCAGACGCTGGCCCAACAATATGCCAGCATTCGGTCAATGTCTGTTTGATGGGATAGTATGTGAGGCGCCCCATTCCCAGAAAACACGAGGCGTTGGCCCATGTTGCGCTGATGTAGGGCCAGCGTCGTAGACGGTGGGCCAACGTCAGCCCAACATTGGACCAACCCTCGTGTTTGCTGGGTTCTTTTTGGTGTGTGGTGTTCCAAGGTTACGAACTAAGCAAAAAACGTGGCGCAATGGCTAGAGCGTTTAGCTTTGTCAATGTGGCTGCCTTCCGTGCGGTTTCGAACCCCGCTTGGTCAGTGTTGGTGCAGGATTTTCAGGGAAATATCATGTTTCTCCCCTCTCAATCTCGGGACATTATTTTAGTGTTGTATCCTTGGCCTTCACCCTGAAATGCTTCACTTGACTCTGGTGAAAATGAGTACCTTGTGGGACATAGATGGCAATGAGTACGATAATTTCAATGCGACGAAATAGGCGCAGAACTGTGGAGTTGAAATGGCACACGAATCAACTTGTCCAATGAACAGGAGATAAGATGTAAAGTCGCTAATGTGTCTTGAAATTTGATATCAGACTATAAACCTGCACTTTTACTTTTTTACCATGTTTACTGCACTTGGACAATTTATTCTAGAATAATGTTATGTATACTATTTAATTTATTCGGCGATGGATGGCTGAATGAATGAATGAATGGATGGATGGATGGATGGATGGATGGATGGATGGATGAATGGATGGATGGATGGATGGATGGATGGATGGATGGATGGATGGATGAATGGATGGATGGATGGATGGATGGATGGATGGATGGATGGATGGATGGATGGATGGATGGATGGATGGATGGATGGATGGATGGATGGATGAATGGATGGATGGATGGATGGATGGATGGATGGATGGATGGATGGATGGATGGATGGATGGATGGATGGATGGATGGATGGATCAAGGATTCTCCCTATTAAGATTCCTTGGTTGGATGGATAGATATATATATATTCAGCATCCACATATAATAGGGATTAAATCTGTATGACCAAAGACACTAGAACAGTTCTAGTATCCTATATATATGTCTGTATAACATCCTTGGTCAATTCCAGAATGACGTTATATGTATTATGTTTCATTTCTTTGAGAATAGATAGACAGATAGATAGATAAGTATTTATATTTATTCAGCATTCACATGTGGTGATAATTATTACATATGTATGATGTGTATGCAATGCCTTTTTATTTTATTTTAAGTAGTAATTTGTCATTTGTATTATCGAAATATCTAGTGTTTATTATGGCAATGCCACTTAACAGATTTGCGTTATGTTGTGTCATACCATGTATATTGTCACTAGATTTTTAACAATTTAACATTTTTGTATATACATGTACATATATCTCTCCTTCTATGACAAATAAGTCCGTAATGACTTCTTTTCTGTCAATAAAATATTTGTCTATCTGTCTGGTATGACCATATAGTCTCTTCCACCTCTACCCTGGGTGAAACAGTACAATACAATGCAAAAGGTGAAACCATTTTGGAGCACCAGGGATTAAAAAACATGGAGAATATTTTGATGTAGGACAAGGTCACTTAATTCCACATAATTTATGAGGTGTTCCAGAGTGGCGATTGCGATTAAATAGGAGATGATTCTGATGCTAGACATACATGCCTGATATTTCAGGGGGTCTTTTCTAAGTCGCGGAAAAGTGCATGTATACATTGCGACTGATGATTTTATGCGTCACACCGCGATATGTGCCAAATCTGAACAGCAACACTGACTTCAACCCCTTGACCCCTTGACCTCTTGAACTCCTCGTCGACCGATAATGTGGTGAACATTGAGTAACGATTAAGTATGTTATGTATTAAATGTACCCGCGTGGCTTCAAAGCCAAACAGAGTAAAGCCATAGAGTTTACGATAAAGCCAAACAAAGACATTTGGCCAGTGTTGCTCTACGGTTGGCCCACACTGGACCAGCATTAAACCAGCAACATTGATTATTTAACCATTTCAAGCCTGAATTTACCATGTTTGCCATTGTAATCTCCATCCACTACAAGCCGCGAACTGCTGTCGCAATTCTCGACTTGTAGTTGATGAAGATGACTTAAAGTTGGTGGCGAATGAAAAACAATATCGTTATTATATAAACAATTCCATGATAATTTCCGTTCTAAAACTACTAGGTTTTAGGAAATTAAGTCATTCTTCAGAGATGCAAAATGATGCTTTAATGCATGCGGGTTAACCCTTTCAGCGCGGGGACCCTCTTTATACGTCATAATCTGACGTCTGTAGACGTCATATTCTGACGTATAAAGACGATCTGAAAGAAGAAATAAAATATTTCTAATGGCCGTATACCCATAACATAGGTACAGTATTCAAATGAAGCGGAAAGAGCTAACTTATGATGATTTCAAATTGAAAAATAGCCCAAATGAAGCGTAAAAAGCTAACTTATGCTGAATTCAATTTGAAAAATAGCCCTATGGTCTCCATGGTTTATACAAAAAAATTCAGAGTTGTAAAGGTTGGAGGGTTAGTCATGTTGTATTTTTCCGGGAATGCCTTGATGACTTTTGAAATCAGGGCGAAGAGAAGTGAGCAAATATCAAGGTGTCAAACCTGAAAGTGTTTATGTAGGCTCAGCATTGGATGAGACTTAAGTGTGATTAGCGACGAATGTGAAGAACCAATTCGTCGTAGCCCACTTTACAAACTTACTTCGTCAAAATGCTTGATGACCCACCCACAGAACATGTATAAATGACAAACAAACAAACAAAAATACCACTGTTAACACAGATTAATAATGTTTTTGGATTTTGTTATGTACAGAGGAGAATTAAAAATTTGGAAAAAGGGCTCTATACGAGAATTTGGTTGGCCCACGAGTCCTGTCAATAGTTAGGCCTACAAATTAAGATTTAAAAATTGATTATCTCAGCAAATAACCGGGGATTCTAGGTACCAATCTGGTAAATACCGATGTTTAATTTACAGAAATGTTAAGGCTATACATTTTATGAAAAATGAAAAGACAGGATCAAGACCCCTCAGTCTGTATCAGTTCCATGGATAATTAATACTCAATCAATCAATCAATCAATCAATCAATCAATCAATCAATCAATCAATCAATCAATCAATCAATCAATCAATCAATCAATCAATCAATCAATCAATCAATCAATCAATCAATCAATCAATCAATCAATCAATCAATCAATCAATCAATCAATCAATCAATCAATAAAACTTCTATATTATGAGTACTTTTTTATGCTCGTAATTGAAATCTCGGCACAAGTCACCACATCAATCCCTCGCCTAAAGGCTCGGGCTTGACGTGGTGACTTGTGCGGATATCTCGGCTTCCTAACTATGCCTTATGCATACAATACAGCATGTGACGGTCAACATATCACACTCACCACATAATGTGGAGAGTGTCCTTGTATAAACCAAACAACTTAAGATCAGGTTTTGGCTGGATTCCAAACGGCCAACAGTGACACACTTATACACATCTGACCCCTCCGACCCAACCCTCACCACGCCAGACGCACTAGAAAATCAGGATTTTAGATTTTTGCAATGCTTGCATTTTTCTGATACTCCCATTAACCCTTTCACTGCTAAGCCCGACAATAGTCGTCTCTAAACCCTTTAACCCTTAGAGCACCGAAGTAAGAAATTTAAATTTTCAGCCACTTGGAGTTGTGTCTTGCTACCGCGATCCACAACTTCAAGTGACTGAAAATTTGTGCTAGTCGTGAAATTCAAGTCCCAACATATATCAGTGCTTAAGGATTGAAAGCAAATTTTATTTTTAACAACTGGTTATACAGATGCTGATGAAAACACAGAATGTCTACTGTAGTCGACATCAGTGTGCTAAGGGTTAATTAGCTGATTAAATCACTGATATTGGGAACGAAATGTGTGTTCAAACATCAAGATTTGTAAATGTTTGGTCTCCAATAAACAAAAATGAGTAATTTTCACAAACTTGAAGTTGTGGGTCGCGGTATCTAGGCTACTTCAAGTGTGTGAAAATTAAAATTATTTAATTTAGCGCATAAAGGGTTAACCATATAAGGAATGTTAACACCTAGAGCACTGAGCTATTCAATTTAAATTTAAATAATTTTTACTCACCTGAAGTTGTGTCTCGCTGCCGCGATTCACAAATCCAAGTGATAGAAAATTCATGTGATTTTGAAATTTAAGTCCCCAACATATATCAGTGTTTCAAAATTGAAGGCATATTTTACTTTAACAACAGGTTATCAAGGGGTTATACAGGTGGTAATAAAAGGACAGACTGTCTACTGGTGTGTGGTATAATACATGTGATGATATATTATGTTATCAATATGACGGATTTGGGTTTAATTGCATTTTTGTTGTTGTTGCTTTTTTAAAACTCATTTTGTACGTTATATGATTGTAGGCCTACTCCATACCATGTTTTGGTCTCAGTAACAATAAATCGATAGACTGATAAAGAATGAATAGTTAGGTCATATAAGTAGCTATGAGAAAACGAAATGAATCGGGCTTTATGCCACTTTTGTGCACATACAGGCTCAATTGGGCCAGGAGAACCTCTCTGGGGATGGTGAGATGACACTGCCCTTCAGACACAGGATTCGAAATTCAAACCCTGGACGATCTGAGGTCGAGCACATTACCTCTCGGCCACGGAGGCTCCCCACAATACTGAGTTTCACGAGTGGATGGGGAAGAAACAGTTTTCTTTCTTTTAAACCGCCGAGACCGGGGAACGAAACCACTACCCCAGGGCCCCCGCCCAAGTAGCTATGAGGTGTGGGTCATTGTTTCACACAATGCTATGATACACACGCCACTATATACCATGTATAATTCCACTATAATTCTCCAGTGATTCCTAAGTACACATGAAGTAGGTGCACCTGAACTTTGACACCAGCACAAACCAAATAACGCGCCATTTCTGGTGACATAAAATATACCATCTTGAATACTACACTGTTAAACACGCTTAACAGCTAAGCCTGTATACATACACTATAGATAACACTGACATCGTGTATATTAGCAAAATAACTTTACCCTTTCAGTGCGGGGATCGACTTTAGACGTCAGAATCTGATCTATATATTCTAAAGTCGGTCCCCGTACTGAAAGAGTAAACTATTTATAATGAAATGGTTACCATATCACTGAAATATCAGGAAGAATACATTCTAATAGACGAACCAGAGTGTCAATGACACAAGCTCATCCTTAATTATGGCATAAGTTACGAAATTCTGAAATCCATGAGGCAGTTCCATGCACAGCCACGAGCTCTTTTAAACAAACCAAATTAAATTAAAATAAAGACTGGATGAGCTAAACATCCGCTCCGTGTGCACCATTGATAGTGTGACTGTCGTTGTTGGTTGCAAGCCGCACAAGGATCAATTTAGTCAAGGGTTTCTGGCTATCGCATTTTTTTCTCGTCTAATTACTTTGGGTGGGGGCCTCTTTTTTTCATTTCAAGCTGGCATTACTGATCAAATTTGAAACGAGTGAAGAATACCTAACCCTTATAGAGCTACATTAAAAAATTTAAAAATAGATATAAATCTTGCAAATTCAATGCTAATTTCCCTTTTGATTTTTTTTGTTTGGAAGACAAATAAAATGGCTAAATAGCCCTAGACAAGGTTAGCACTTTAATCCTTACAGCGCTAAAATATTTTTGTGTAAACCATGGAGACCAAAGGGTTTTTTCCAATTCGAAATCATCATAAATGTCCTCGTTAGCTCTTTCTGATTATTTGAATACCTATGTTATGGGTGTACGGCCGATATACATATTTCTACTTTTACAGTGCGGGGATAGACTTTGGTCGAGAGAATTTGACGTCTACAGACGTCAAATTCTATCGACTAAAGTCTATCCCCGCACTGTAAGGGTTAAAACACGACCGGTTTGAATTTATAAATGCTATATTTGAGATTCATATCTGAGTTAAAATAAAAAGGATCTAGGCAGCTTAAAAGCTTCGCCTCACCATGCTCATTGATGCACACTATCTGATTTTCGTCTTATCATGGAGAAAGCAAAGACTTCGCTATCTACTTCGTCTTATCTATCATGGCTATAGCTTTACTACGCTGATGTCATTAAATTACATATTTCTGATCATGGTTCGTACAAGGCGTATTACAAAAACACTTCCATGTAATCGCACAATATATGATCTGTTCAGCAGACGGTTCTAGTATGGAGATATCTCTACGGTTCTAGTGTCCATACAACATGTTGGGTAGACTGCAGTCATAACTGCCGGGTCTGCCGCTAAGTGAGTTAGCAGCCTGGCCATGCTGGGTAGTGACGTCAGTGCTGCCGGGTCTGCCGCTAAATGAGTTAGGCAGCCTCGCCACGCCGGGTAGTGACGTCAGTGCTGCCGGGTCTGCCGCTAAGTGAGCTAGCAGCCTGGCCATGCTGGGTAGTGACGTCAGTGCTGCCGGGTCTGCCGCTAAATGAGTTAGGCAGCTGGCCATGCCGGGTAGTGACGTCAGTGCTGCCGCTAAGTGAGTTAGGCAGCCTGGCTATGCCGGGTAGTGACGTCAGTGCTGCCGGGTCTGCCGCTAAGTGAGTTAGGCAGCCTGGCCATGCTGGGTAGTGACGTCAGTGCTGCCGGGTCTGCCGCTAAATGAGTTAGGCAGCCTTGCCACGCTGGGTGGTGACGTCAGTGCTGCCGGGTCTGCCGCTAAGTGGGTTAGGCAGCCTGACCATGCCGGGTAGTGACGTCAGTGATGCCGCTAAGTGAGTTAGGCAGCCTGGCTATGCCGGGTAGTGACGTCACTGCTGCCGGGTCTGCCGCTAAGTGAGTTAGGCAGCCTGGCCATGCCGGGTAGTGACGTCAGTGCTGCCGCTAAGTGAGTTAGGCAGCCTGGTCATGCCGAATAGTGACGTCAGTACTCCCAGGTCTGCCGCTAAGTGAGTTAGGCAGCCTGGCCATGCCGGGTAGTGACGTCAGTGCTGCCGGGTCTGCCGCTAAGTGAGCTAGACGGCCTGGTCATGCCGGGTAGTGACGTCAGTGCTGCCGGGTTTGCCGCTAAGTGAGTTAGGCAGCCTGGTCATGCCGGGTAGTGACGTCAGTGCTGCCGGGTTTGCCGCTAAGGGAGTTAGGCAGCCTGGCCATGCCGGGTAGTGACGTCACTGCTGCCGGGTCTGCCACTATGTGAGTCAGGCAGCCTGGCCATGCTGGGTAGTGACGTCAATGATGCCGGGTCTGCCGCTAAGTGAGTTAGTAGCCTGGCCATGACAGGTAGTGACGTCAGTGCTGCCGGGTCTGCCGCTAAGTGAGTTAGGCAGCCTGACCATGCCGGGTAGTGACGTCAGTGCTGCCGGGTCTGCCGCTAAGTGAGTTAGGCAGCCTGGCCATGACGGGTAGTGACGTCAGTGCTGCCGGGTCTGCCGCTAAGTGAGTTAGGCAGCCTGACCATGCCGGGTAGTGACGTCAGTGCTGCCGGGTCTGCCGCTAAGTGAGTTAGGCAGCCTGACCATGCCGGGTAGTGACGTCAGTGCTGCCGGGTCCGGCGCTAAGTGAGTCAGGCAGCCTGGCCATGACGGGTAGTGACGTCAGTGATGCCGGGTCTGCCGCTAAGTGAGTTAGGCAGCCTGACCATGCCGGGTAGTGACGTCAGTGCTGCCGGGTCTGCCGCTAAGTGAGTTAGGCAGCCTGACCATGCCGGGTAGTGACGTCAGTGCTGCCGGGTCCGGCGCTAAGTGAGTCAGGCAGCCTGGCCATGACGGGTAGTGACGTCAGTGCTGCCGGGTCTGCCGCTAAGTGAGTTAGGCAGCCTGACCATGCCGGGTAGTGACGTCAGTGCTGCAGGGTCTGCCGCTAAGTGAGTCAGGCAGCCTGACCATGCCGGGTAGTGACGTCAGTGCTGCAGGGTCTGCCGCTAAGTGAGTCAGGCAGCCTGACTATGCTGGGTAGTGACGTCAGTGCTGCCGGGTCTGCCGCTAAGTGAGTTAGGCAGCCTGACCATGCCGGGTAGTGACGTCAGTGCTGCCGGGTCTGCCGCTAAGTGAGTCAGGCAGCCTGACCATGCCGGGTAGTGACGTCAGTGCTGCCGGGTCTGCCGCTAAGTGAGTTAGGCAGCCTGGCCATGCCGGGTAGTGACGTCAGTGATGCCGGGTCTGCCGCTAAGTGAGGTAGGCAGCCTGACCATGCCGGGTAGTGACGTCAGTGCTGCCGGGTCTGCCGCTAAGTGAGTTAGCAGCCTGGTCATGCCGGGTAGTAACGTCCGTGCTGCCGGGTCTGCCGCTAAGTGAGTCAGGCAGCCTGACCATGCCGGGTAGTGACGTCAGTGCTGCCGGGTCTGCCGCTAAGAGAGTCAGGCAACCTGCCCACATGGCAAAGCTTTACAACTTCGTTCAATCTGTCAGCATAGGTATATATTTATATATATCAGTAATTATATGTAATGTAGGCCCCTATATGTTTACATGCCAGAGACATGTATATATACAGGGGTCAAAGTATAAGTGCTTCTGATTGGCAGTACAGTCTACATATCTAATGAATTCATAGAAAAAAAGGTGTGTACCTAACATTAAAGGGACTGGCCCAGGCTAAAATCATAAAAAAAATCGGTGATTTTATTTCGGGTTCTTAATATGACCATATGATGTAAACATGTACATAGACTAAAACTGCAAATTTTTATAATTTTTGTGCTGCGCATTCACCAGTTAGGCTAGATATAGAGACGAAATTCCCGCATTTCCTATTTTTGACATGGGTGTCAATAATTAGAAATCAGGAATTTCGTCTCTATATCTAGCCTAGCTGGTGAATGCGCAGCACAAAAATCTATGTCTATGTACATGTTTACATCATATGGTCATATTAAGAACCCGAAATAAAATCACCGATTTTTTGGTGATTTTATCCTGGGCCAGTCCCTTTAAATCAATATTGGGGGTCACCAAACCCCAATATTGGATCAAAGCCTAGTACGAACATGACACAAGAGCGGACATGTATACAGGGGTCAAAGTACGAGTGCCGCCCAGTAGACACGATACAATCAGCCAATGTTGGTCTGGTGCTGGCCCAGCGTCGCAGACGTTGGGCCAACATCAGACCAAAATTGGGTCACCGTGCATAAGGGTTCCTGACTTGTTCTCATGGTTGCACAGTCTACATAATATAATGGCTTCATAGAAAAAAGGTGTGTACTCGGCAAACACGATACATTGGCCAACGTTAATGTAATGTTGTGCCAGCGTTGGGTCAAAATTACATCAACATCGTGTCAATGTATACGTGTTTGCAGGGGTACATTACACAAAGTTAACCCATAAATATAACTAGAGGGGAATTGTGACTTTTCAAGTAACAATAATATTTGGAGTTCTCAAGTAACAATAATATTTGGAGTTCTTGTGGTAGTCATTTTTAATTTTATTGGTTTATTTTTATTATGACAGATTGATTGGAATTTCGCGTATGAGTTTTTTGGCAGCCATTCTGAACTGGAATTTTAGACTTTAGACTTCGGACTTCAAATTTCAGAAGTCTCTACTGAGCTTTTGCACTTTTAAATACGTCATGCGGGGATCGACTTCAGTCGTCAGAATCTGACATCTACAGACGTCAGATTCTGCGGCCTAAAGTTTATCCCAGCACTGTAAGAGTTGAAAGTTAAATCAAGGCCGAGTGAAATCAAAACCACCGTTTACCAAATATTGAAGGAAAGCCTAGTTTAACACGCTTCTGACGTCAATCCCCGCACTAAAACAGAAAATATCTATAATGGCCGTAGACAGGTATCCAAATGAAGCGGAAAGAGCTAATTAATACATTTATGATGATTTCAAATTGAAAAAAACCCTTTGGTCTCTTGGTTTATATACAAATATTTTAGGGCCTTAAGGGTGGTTATGGGCCGACCATTTAATACCAAAGCGGGGGGTATGGTTTTTCCGTAAAAAATAAATTGTTCACAAAATTGGCACCAAAAAATATTTTGCTCTATAAGCATGATAAAGTGTGGGAAAAAAAAAATGTGTTCATTTATGTGTAAGAAAACAAATAGATTGTGTTGACAGCTAGCAGATCGTTCCAAATCTGTCGGAAAATGCCGTAGAAGGACAGAATAAATCCTCGCACCGCTCGGTAAAATGTTTTCAATCTCAACTCAACACATGAGCTTTTCTTGTGGGACAGAAATTTATTGGCTTGAATATGTCTTGGAAAAAAAAAGTTTGTCTGTGACATCTTAGCAAAAAAATTGTTTGTTTTTGATCAGGGAGAACAAAAGCTATGTTTTTTGTTGAGAGAAAACAAAAATTTTGGTTGGGAAGAAAAACCATAGCCCCCCCCCCCTCACCCCCGGTACTAAATGGTCCACCCCTTAAGTTTTATGGTGCCTCAAAGCATTTCGCATCCCTGAAAACTACATTGATCTCGTCCATCTATACGATATACCACTGAATACGACACGTTGAACAATTATTGTTGTAATAATGTTGGGCTAGCTTCGCAGACGATCGACCAACATTAAAACAACATTGCTAAAAGTCTTGTGTTTCTGGGATAAGAGACCTTTCTTTTAACTGTTCTAACAATGTTTTATATGGAAAATGTATTTAATTTGTCAGCGACTTTTGTGCTGATTTCAATTCTGGGCCAGCCTCGTAGACGGTGTATCAGCATTAAAACAACATTGGTTTACTTGGACATTTTCCCCTGTATGAGAATCCAGGGGGGGGGGGGGTAATTTATCTGTTTTTACTGACTGATAAGATTGTGTTCTTTTCTTTGGATTTATTGATTATGGTGCAACCAGCACGATTTAGCAAACAAACAGCTGAATACCAATGACCTTCTGACTCATTATTGAACTTAAATCTGGCTTGATATATTAATTATCATGATTATGAAAGCATTACCTGCAGTATGTCATTCCGCTGTCATGCTCTACGCCCACTAGTTTCTAATTATTGTTTGTTAACGGCAAACACCAGACGTTGAACCGATGATGGTTTAATGTTGGGTGAGTGAGTGAGTGAGTGAGTGAGTGAGTGAGTGAGTGAGTGAGTGAGTGAGTGAGTGAGTGAGTGAGTGAGTGAGTGAGTGAGTGAGTGAGTGAGTGAGTGAGTGAGTGAGTGAATAAATCCATAAATGAATGAATGAATGAATGAATGAATGAATGAATAAATGAATGAATGAATGAATGAATGAATGAATGAATGAATGAATGAATGAATGAATAGGGTCATAAGCCACCTTTGTACACATACAGACTAAAATATCCCTCATGGAGATGGTGAGATAAATCAGATGACATACATAATACAATTTCTATAGAATTATTTTTATTCAGAATAGTCCATACATAAATACGGCAGTGGTTCCTGAAGGCCGCGAAGCGATGGGGCCGTTTGACTCATCATGTTCCAGTCGGCCATAAAGAAGCGATACATTTTAAATGGCTATAATCATAATCTTTACAAGATATGTCTGCATTAAGCCTTTACACGCTAAATTATTTTATTTCAATTTTCACCCACGTCAAGTTGTGGCTCGCTACCGCGATCCACAACTTGACGTGGCTGCAAATTACAGATTTTTGTTAAATTTGAGGTCAAACAGCTACATATATTGACGTTGAAACACACCTTTTCTTCCCAACAGTGATTTCGCGTCCCAATAAAATGGTTAAAAAATGACTAGAGCCGTTCTTAACGCTTAACTCTTAAAGCCTGGAATTTTTTTATGAAAAACTATGGAGACCAAAGGGTTTTTTTCAATTTGAAATCATCATAAAATGGCAGCTCAGCTGTATATCTCCCAGGAGACTGAGTTGGAATTTGAATGATAACAGGCCTTGCTAAGTTACTTTCAGCGCATAGAAATTTATATGATGATGCGCTTTAAAAGTACACGATTAATAATAATAATAATAATAATAATAATTATAATAATAATGATAATAATAATAATAAATGTCTTAGTTAGCTCTTTCCGATTCATTTTAATACCTATGCTATGGGTCTACGGCCATTATAAATATTTTCACTCTAACATTTTGTTATGAAAATCATTGAGGCCAAAGGGTTTTTCTCAATTTGAAATCATCATGTTATGATGAATATTTTAAAAACCCTAAGCTTGTTTAAATGTGTAAATGGCAAGCCGGAATGTGAGTGTACATACCATGTCGATATGCCTGATTCACAGAACCAACCATTATAACCCAGCTGTACATATTGTATATATATATTGCTATGACAAATAAATCAGCAATGAATTTTTGTCAAAAAAACATCTATCTATTTATCCATCTATCTATCTAATCATCATAAATGTTTTAGTTAGGTCTCTCTGAATCGTTCGAAAACCTATGTTATGGGTCTACGGCCATTAGAAATATTTCTACTCTTACAGTGCGGGGATCGACTTTAGACGTCAGAATCTGACGTCTACAGACGTCAGATTCTGACGACTAAAGTCGATCCCCGCACTGCAAGAGTTAATGGCTCAATACGATAAGGGCGCCTGAAGGTCAGGAATCGATGTAGCCGCTTCATTCATCATATTCTGGTCGGCCATAAACAGATAAACAACCGATTAACAGATTAATGTTTAATGTCTATACTTGATCTTTCCAAGATATGTCGACATTAACATGATTAATACAGAAGGATAACTTTGTCAATACAGCAATTGAGGTATTACACTTGTTTCTACCTTTATTTGTTAAAAATCATATTTGAAAATTGTATCTTGTATCTTGAAACTTGTATCTGCCAGACGCCATCTTGGACGCCATCTTGGATTTTGCAATTTTCCGCACACCCGCTTTCTTAATTTTTTAAATATGACAATTAGTGGCATTTTCTAAGTTCAAAACAATTAAAACATATTCTGTTGCAATTAGTTCAAGGTCAAGGCAATTTTTTCAGCCGATTGACTGGACTACAACCTGTCATCTGATCTACCTGAATGGATAATCACAAATAAAAACCTTTGCCATCAAGAAATGTTTTATTTTTAAACAAATGATAACATTTCACGGTTTATTCCAACGCAATATATTTTGACTTGACCACACCCTCCTTTTCAAATCCTGGCTTTGACAGGCGCTGTTCCCGTGTCGGTTTAATGATGGGCCGGCCTGGAAAACCAACGTTTGACTGAGTTATTCAATAAATGTGGTTCCATCGATCTCTTACAAAATGTTACAAAAAAGTAGTGTGCTATTGAGGCCGGTGAATAATCTTCTGGGTCAATTCATAGGAAATGCGTCAAAGGGGAAATACAATACTGCAAACAACACTACATTCGGGGAAGTGACCTTTCAAAAATGCCTGAATGCGGGGATCACCTTATTTTCATCTAAATATATAGCAACTAGTCGCAAACATTCGCCACTGGGGCATACCAGAGGCTACATGAAGCTCGGCCACGCCGCGTAGTGTGGCTCTAGGAACCAGAGTATGTATACATCAGTACTTCGGTAAAAACCCTTTAAGAGCTAAGGCCGACCATAATCATTATTTGTTTTATTAAACCCTGGAGCACTGAACTATTCAATTTAAATTTTCAGTCACTTGAAGTTGTGTCTCGCTACCGCGATACACAACTTCAAGTGACTGAAAATTTGTTTGATTTATGAAATTTAGGTCCTGAAATATATCAGTGTTTCAAGATTGATATTTTACTTTTAACAACTGGTTCTGCAGTTGCTTATATAAGACAGAATGTCTACTGTAGTCGACATCAGTGTTCTAAGGGTTGACGGGTTACATCAGTTTTATGGAATGAAATGAGTGTTTAAACATCAACATTTGTAAATGGTTTTTATCAAATTAAACGAATATGAGTAGTTTTCAGCCACTTGGAAGTTGTGGGGGGCGGAGGCCCCAGGGTAGTGGTTAGCACCGCTGCCTTTCATGCTAGAGTTCGGGGTTCGGTTCCCGGGCTCGGCTGTTTGAAAGAAACAAAAATGTTTCTTCCCCATCCACGTGTGAAACTCAGTATTGTGGGGAGCTTCCGTGACCGAGACGTAGCGTGCTGGGCCTCAGACCGCCAGGGCTCGAATTTCGAATCCTGTGTCTGGAGGACAGTGTCATCTCATTCGTCTCACCATCCTCAGGAGGTTTTCCTGACCCAGTTTAGCCTATATGTGCACAAAGGTGGCCTAAAGCCTGATTCATTTCATTTCATTTGAAGATAAGGGTGATAATTAAAATAAAATCAGCGAGAAAAGGCCTAATGGATCGTAACACCCACACTTAACTTTTTCTCCCTTAAGTTTGTTTATTTCAAATGTCAACAAAAAACTATCAATTACCTTTTCTGTATGGTACTTACACGTAATTATTCTCACAAACGTCCTGGGCATTAATATAAAATACCTCATGAGCCTAGAGGGGGGGGGGGGGAGTGGGCGCTCATTAGAGTAGTTTTTACCGGCTATAAATTATAGTGTGCCATCATAATGGATTTTACTTTTAAATCAGGGGGGTGGGCGTCTATTGGAATAAATATGAAACTTACTTTTCTGAGTTAACAGAGTTAACGGGAGATGTGGATAGAATGTTGGTTTAATGATGGCCCACTGTCTACGACGCTGATTCAACATTAAACCAAAACTGTGTCCATGTCTGTATTTTGTTGGGAAATTAGGAATAACAAGTAGCTTGACGGATGTCTGTAATCTGTATCTCTCAGTACGAATGCACCAAGCACCATGATTTACGCCAAGAAATTTGACCCTGACAGCGTGGAGATCGTCTTTATACGTCAGAATATGACATATAAAGACGGTCTCCGCACTGAAAGGACAAACATATTTATAATGGCCGTAGACCCATAACATAGGTATTCAAATGAAGCGGAAAGAGCTACTTAAGACATTTACGATGATTTCAAATTGAAAAAACCCTTTGGTTTTTATGGTTTATACAAAAATAATTCAGCGCGTTAAGGGTTAACCCTTATCCTGCTAAGTTAATTTATATAATTTTTCACCCACTTGAATTTGTGTCTCGCTACCGCGATCCACAACCTCAATTGGCTGAAAATTACTCATGTTTGTTTAATCTGAGACCAAACTTTTACAAATCTTGATGTTTAAGCAGTCATTTCATTCCCAATAACAGTGATTTAATCGGCTAATAAAACAGTGTGAAAACAGAAACAGCTTATTAACTACTTCTTTCCACAAGCTTAAGTACAAAATACAATTAGGTACACTAAAAAATATAATTAACCCTTACAACGCTGATATTTCAGTAGGCCTACAAACCATGGAGAGCAAAGGTTTTATTTCAATTTGAAATCATCATAAATGTCTTAGTTACTTGTTTTCGCTTTATTTGACTACCCATGTTATGGATATACCAGCCATTATAAATAGTTGTCATTTCTTTCACCGCGAGGACTCAGGCGTCTGGCGTTTAACCCTTAAAGCGCGGGGACCGACTTTAGTCGTCAGAATCTGATGTCTGTCAGATTCTGACGACTAAAGTCTATTCCCGCGCTGTAAGAGTAAAAATATTTAAATTGACCGTAGACCCATAACATGGGTATTCAAATAAATCAGAAAGACCAGACGAAGACATTTATGATAATTTCAACCTGAAAAACACCTTTATTTGCGATGTTTTTTTACAAATTAATTTACCGCTTTAAGGGCTAAAGACGTTCCCCGCGGTGGTCAAGTACAGTAACATAATAACCACCCTGGTAACCATGGTAACTTGAAGTAAGTACAAATAGGCTACCCATGGATTTGGCTCCAACCCTGCATAAGTTCCCTGTCTTTGTACACATTGGTTTACAAAATAAGCTAGAAGGTGGTTCAACACAAGAATCGAAGGTTATGACTCAGCAGCAGAGTTTAATTTGTACAGACGGACGGACGAACAACTCTGTTGCGTACCTCCGGTCGCAAGCATAATAATGTTTAACAGATCTGCAGCTTAACCCTTTCAGTGTGGGAACCATATTTAGACGTCAAAATCTGACGTTTGACGTCTAAAGTCGATCCCCGCACGTAAAGAATTAAAAAATGCATCATGGCCGTAAACACATAACATAGGTATTCAAATGAAGCGGAAAGAGATATTAGGACATTTATGATGATTTAAAATTGAAGAAAACATTTTTAGTCTCCATGGTTTATATGAATAAGATTTTAAAAATTGACATGACAACATATGCTGTCCTTTTGGCATGTTTAGGACTTGCTTAAATTTGTTTCAAATCCTCACCCTCGCTTGCATGCATCACACATTTATTCATACATGTTCTATAAGTATGTAGCATACAGACCCAAGGTCTATGCCGAATGAATAAATAACCTTATAAAACGATACCCATAATGACCACCACACATGACAGTCTCTCATTATATCCCCAATATATTGTCATAACAGAGGTTTTCAGCCACACACAAAACGTGCATTGATTCCTATGGACACTCATAACTAAGCCTTTATAATCAGGTAAATAATAGGTTTATGTAACAATTTAACAATTTGGGTAACATTTTTTACATTTCACCTACATTTTACGCATTCTCGGCTCGTTTTCTCCCACTTCGTTGCGGGGACCTACTTTAGACGTCAGATTATCGGATTATGCCGGCTAAAATCAGTCCCGGCACTGAAATAATATTTATAATGGCCATAATATAAACCCATAACAGTGTATTCAAATGAAGCAGACAGAGCTAGCTAAGACATTTATGATGATTTCAAATTGAAAAAATCCTTTGGTCTCTTGGTGTACAAGTAATAAGTGTTCATCATGTAAACACCCAAGAAAGCTCCCTTCGCACTTTTCAATTAAAACTTATGAATGAATTTTAATTTTACCAGATAATTAATTTGCACATGTAACTATGAAGTAATATTATGAGGCAGAAGCTGGCAGTTTTAGGGTGACAAGGTGCTATTTTGACCCAAAAAGATTAAAGATGACCGCCATAAGCTGGTATGTTTCCTAACTGATGCACGCATGCAGTACGTTGAATATTAAGTGTATCGGATAAGCGACTTTGAAGTTATCAGGGTGACAAGGTCCTAATTTGACAAAAAAAGATTAAAGATGGCTGTAGTGACCCGGATATTTTTTGCAAACTTTCTAAAAAATTGATGCGAAAAATTGCTATTGAGTATATCGGATAAGCAGCTTTGAAGTTATCAGGGTGACAAGGTCCTAATTTGAAGGAAAACAAAATCCAGATGGCCGCCATGACATGGATATTCTCCGAACTTTCTGACAAAATTGATGCTGCCTAGGAATTAATACTTGCATGCAGTATGTTGAACACAAGTGAATCGAAAAAGTGGTTTTATAGATATCAGGTTGACAAGGTCCTAATTTGACGAAAAAAGATTAAGATGGCCGCCATGACCCGAATATTTTTCCGAACTTTCTGAAAAACTGATGCAGCTTGGGAATTAATACTTGTATCCAGCATGTTGAACACCAAATGAATCAAAATAGCGGTTTTGTAGATATCAGGGTGACACAATCCCAGACCAGACAATTAACCTTTTCACTACCATACATGACGGAAATTTCCGTCGTCATTCGTCAATGAACGTAACCATAAAATGACACAAATTTTCGTCAAATATATACTACATTTATGTATTTTTCGTCATTTGAAGCTGGAAATTGCGTTAGCAATTCCAGCTTCAAATGACGAAAAATATAACTCCTACACCAGTATATTTGGATCCTGGCATGCACCCCGGCCTGGAAGTCAAAGGGTTAATCAATTATGCATTTCATGTTACAGTAGTCATGGTAGTTAGAAGATGTATAACAACATAAATGCATTTCTGATACCACTTTATTTTACAATGCAAAATGTACGATCTTCGTCATATTATATATACTCCTAAATTGCATTGGACAAAGCCGTCAATCTGGTTCAGTTATTTTGATGTAGGCTTACACAAAGAAAAGTGTTATTGACTTCAGATTATCTATATTTGTACTTAAAGCCATGGCTATAAGACGTAATACATGGAGTATCGCCTGTATGTCCACTCACCTTCTATGTACTGAACATACTGAACAAATGGGTGGAGATGATTACAAATCACATATTATATTGCCGAGTCGCTGAATAAATAAAACATATCACCCACAGACATATTGCTGAGTAGCTGACTAAATGATACATATCAATTCATCAACCGCAGCAGATTTCCGTTTGCGGCTGGGACCCCCTCCCCTGAGTACAGGTAACACAGCTAACATAGGACGTTGATTGAGTGCTAGTTCAATGCTGGGCCAGCGTCTATGACGCTGGCCCAACATTGCACCAGCACTCGATGAGCATCTCATGTTAGCTGTGAAGCTATGTTATACAACGTTAGCGGTATATCGGTTTCCATGGTGATGTGGCACGCACGTCACAAGAAATAAGGGCGTGTTCAGTGGTGCTGTGTACAGGCAGAAGACAGTAACTACTTACATAAAATTTGAGTAGTTACTGCCTTTTGGCTTCAGAGGTAATCTGCTACAAGGAAGTATAAACCCGAACACACACGACGTTTTAGAAAGTGTAAAGGTAGACGGCCGTAACTGCTTATTTGATACGTAAGCAATTACAGTCTTTGGCCTGATATCGCAGAGTGGTATTCTGCTCTACACGGAAGTTAACAGTAAAGATCGATTGCTGGCATCGCGAGGCCCGAATACAGCCAGCGTAGCCAAAGAGTCAACTTAGAGGGACTGGCCCACGCTGAAATTTTCAAAAAATCGGTGATTTTATTTCGGGTTCTTAATATGACCATATGATGTGAACATGTACATAGACTAGAACTGCAAATTTTTATAATTTTTGTGCTACGCTTTCACCAGTTAGACTAGATAAAGAGACGAAATTCCTGATTTCTAATTATTGACAACCATGTCAAAAATAGGAAATGCGGGAATTTCGTCTCTATATCTAGTCTAACTGGTGAAAGCGTAGCACAAAAATTATAAATATTTGCAGTTCTAGTCTATGTACTTGTTCACATCATATGGTCATATTAAGAACCCGAAATAAAATCACCGATTTTTTTATGATTTTAGCGTGGGCCAGTCCCTTTAATGTCTAGAGTGGTGATCACTCCAGTCTGTTATACCCTAGATATACTACTATTGTCTCCACGGACCTCCTTGATTATACACACACCCGGCTACACTCACAACATTTTAATATTAACGTTGCGAAATCCAGCTGAGCTGCGTAAATATAGGTGATATATTGCTGATTCC
Organism: Flabesymbios commensalis; assembly: GCA_964017125.1. Classification (NCBI taxonomy): domain Eukaryota; kingdom Metazoa; phylum Annelida; class Polychaeta; order Terebellida; family Flabelligeridae; genus Flabesymbios; species Flabesymbios commensalis. The sequence continues at coordinate 4,466,651 of OZ024917.1, forward strand.
AATAAACCTATAATTATTATTCACCTGAATAATGGCGGCCATTAATGGCGGCAATCTGCATGCACGCATCCACGATAAAGGGAGGGGGGAGGGGGGTGCACCTCATTTTGTTCGCCAAATACTTTTAAAGTCACTTAAATAGGCTTAAATTTAGCAAACCCTCAAAACCCCCGGCACCCCCATTTCTTCAAGTTTCAGTCACGTTGGAGCAACACGGAAGTATGATGTGAGTGAGTGAGTGATTTAGTGAGTGAGTGAGTGAGTGAGTGAGTGAGTGAGTGAGTGAGTGAGTGAGTGAGTGAGTGAGTGAGTGAGTGAGTGATTGAGTGAGTGAGTGAGTGAGTGAGTGAGTGAGTGAGTGAGTGAGTGATTGAGTGAGTGAGTGAGTGAGTGAGTGAGTGAGTGAGTGAGTGAGTGAGTGAGTGAGTGAGTGAGTGAGTGAGTGAGTGAGTGAGTGAGTGAGTGAGTGAGTGAGTGAGTGAGTGAGTGACAGAAAGAAGTTAGAAAGCCTACCTGACTCGAAAATCGGATTAACAATACTATCTATCCATGCTAGTACACGTTTTGTGATAAAAGTTAAGTACACAGGTATTGTCTGAGGCTGTAAGCAGAAGATCTGTATTGTTTACTCAGCAATTCACCAATATGTCTATTGGACAGACTGACAAAACAGATATATATAAAAGTCATTACATCCTTATCTGTCATAGATAAATATGTACATGTACAAGATGGAGCTTACAATATCCATATATTTGCTCAGTAGTGAGGTAGTGACACACCAAACACAACACATTGAACGAATGTTGTTTTAATGTTGGACCACCGTCTGCGACGCTGGTCCAACAATAAAACAACATTGTTTCAATGTGTCGTGTTTGATGGGGATATGAGTGGGAATACAGGAAGCAAATTATCTAATTTTCATTCATTATGAGATGATTTAGTGGTTCCCACCTGGAGTTTAAAGAAAATGTTCCGATATAATCAAATAGCGTACTAAGTAGGGCCTATTATATAGCCTGACCACTGGCCCTGTGACTACATATCAGTGTTCAGGCTAAGTATGATATTATATACGAAATCAAAGTTCAGAGAGCCCTTATCATGCTTATTCTGTGAAACTCCTTTGTTTTCACCGAGCTGGCTAATACAATGAAGTATGGGGTAGGGTATTATATAACCTTGTTTTCACTGAGTGACGTCACTGCGTTTCACTGAATGAAGTATGGGAGAGGGGTGTTATATAATCTTGTTTTCACCGAGTGACGTCACTGCGTTTCACAGAATATTGTGTTCATTTCTTAATTAACCCTTCCATGCTAAGCACGCCTATAACTAGCCCCAGTGGCTGAAACAGCCACAGAAATCGTGAGACATTTCTTTGGACTGTCATATCTGAATACATCGCTGAATGCTCAGGTCGAAAATAGTTTCTTTAGAATCAGTAACATTTCGGTTCCATGCCCGCATGTTCAGCTCAGAGGTCGCACAGTCAGTAAAAAGTTGTGGACATTTTTCGGACCTTGGGGTCGAGATCGCTCTCAGTCACCGCCATGTTGAATTTTTCAGGTGAAGCAGTGCGGGGGTCGACTTTAGTCGGCAGAATCTAAAATCTGTAGACGTCAGATTCTAACGTCTAAAGTCGATCCTTGCGCTGTAACTGTAAGACTAAAAACATTTCTAATGGCCGTAGACTCACAACATAGGTATTCAAATGAATCGGAAAGAGCTAACGAAGACATTTATGATGATTTCAAATTGAAAAAACCCCATTTGGTTACAATGTTTTTTTACAAATTTATTCAGCGCTTTAAACCCTTTGAAGCCTGAATTTACCATTGTCATTTTCATCCACTACAAGCCGCGAATTGCAGTCGCAATTCTTGACCTGTAATGGAGGAAGATGATTTGATGTGGTTTAAATATTAAAGACAATTGCCATGTATTGGTAAACCAGTTTCATGGAAATTTCCGTTCTAAAACCCTTGGATGTAGGAAAATTAAGTCTGTTTTCAGGGATGTAAAATGATGCTTTAATGCATCGTGAGGGCTTAAAGGGTTAATATGTTTTATCAGCCGGTTACATCAGAGTAATTAGGAATGAAATCAGTGATCTTTGCATTGATGGGGTCATGTTTTAGAATATGAATATTAAATTAGGCCTAAGGTTAATTAGCAATTAACCCCTACAGTGCGGGGATAGACTTTAGACGTCAGAATCTGACGTCTAAAGTCAATCCACGCACTGTAAGAGTGAAAATGTTTATAACGGTCTTAGACCCACAACATAGGTATTCAAATGAATTGGAAAGAGCTAAGTAAGATATTTAGGATGATTTCTAATTGAAAAAACCCTTTGATCTCCATGTTTTATATGAAAATAATTCAGCGTTTAACCCTTTCAATCCAGAATTTACCATTGTCATCTTCACCCACTACAAGCCGCGAATTGCTGTCGCAATTCTCGCCTTGTAGTGGATGAAATGATTTGATGTGGTTTAAAAATTAAAGAAAGGTAAACCGGTTTTATGGAAATTTTCGTTCTAAAACCCTTGGTTGTAGGAAACTTAAGTCTATTTTCAAGGATGTAAAATGATGCATTAATGCATCGTGAGGGCTTAATGTACACACCGTGCCACCACTCACGCCCAACACCTCCCACACCCACATCTACACACAAAAAAGTAATTTCACACGTTTAATGGGGAGTTCTAGTTTAGTAATATTTAACGGTCGTTTTCCCGGTTATATATGACGCACACGCTAACATATGCCGTGTACACGTTTATATGACGCCCACACACGCAATATCTTCACATTAACGCTCGGGTGGCGTCATCCTATAAAATATAACGCCTTTTATTTACGTGCTGACCCTTAAAACGCTGAAATATGTGTGTATTAATCATGGAGACCAAAGTTTTTTTAAATTTGAAATCATCATAAATGTCTCAGTCAGCTTTTTCCGCTTCATTTGAATACCTATGTTATTGTCTACGGTCTAAATATTTTACTCTTTCATTGCAGAGATCGAATTTAGACGTCAGATTCTGGCGTCTATAAACGTCAAATTCTGATGTCGGTCCCGCGCTAAAAGGGTTAAATTCCTAACAAACAGGGGCTGCTGAACCAATGCTGGGCTAATGTTGGGCCAGCGTCGTAGACGGTGAGCCAACATTGACCCAGCATTGGTTCATCATATCATGATTGCAGAGTTGATCACGTGGTCACGAAGGGCAGCACAGTGTCCTAGCAACTTGACGTAATTAAAATGAAATGAGTGGTGTTTTAGACCACCTTTGTGCACATATAGGCTAAATTGAGCCAGGTGAACCTCCTAAGGATGGTGAAATGACACTGCCCTCCAGGAACAGGATTCGTAATTCGAGCCCTGGCGGTCTGAGGCCGAGCACGCTACCTCTCCGTCACGGAGGCTAGCAACTTCACGTAGCCGGTGAGTGGCTATATAATTGCTAGTAATATAACAACAGAGACACACTGTAGTCGCCATCAGTACACTAAGGGATAATTTGGGGACAAACTCGCAGTTCTAACCAATGTAGATTTAGTCGCGTGGTGTCGTGTTTGTGTTGTTATTTTTGTTATTCATTGTTATTTTTGCCAGGTTTGTAAAAACGCTGGTACAAACCATGCCAAGAAACACCAGATATTACCCAATGCTGGTTTAATGTTGGGACAGCGTCGCAGACTTTGTACCGACATTCAACAAACAACTTACTATTGGTCCGTGTTTTCTGGGCGTGGGGCCTATTAGGAACCCCCCACTGAGCAGAATATTTTGGCCCTACGCTGGCTCAATGTTGGGCCAGCGTCGCAGACGGTGGGCCAACATTGGGTCAACGTAGGGTCATCATATTGTGTCCGCCTGACTGTATCAGCAAGGAGGTCTGGGCAACGGAAACTGGACTTTAGACTTGATATATATAACAAGACAAGACAAGTTTATTTACACAACACAATCACCAGTCTTGTCTATATTGGTATTTGTAGACCCCCCCCCCCTTACACACTTACACATATTAACCCACTAAGCCCTCATGTCCCGTATATATGGGGATTGCTATATTCGTTTTACCCTGGGGAATCAAACGGTGAAGGTGCGAAAAAATGGTCATAACTTTTCAATGACTTTCGACAAATAAGCTCAGCATGCGATGTAGTATGTGGAATGTTGTCGATTCTAATTCTGTGAAACGCAGTGACGTCACTCGGTGAAAACAAGGTTATATAACACTCCCTCCCCCATACTTCATTCTGTGAAACACAGTGACGTCACTCGGTGAAAACAAGGTTATATAGGAACCCTCCCCCATACTTCATTGTATTAGCCAGCTTGGTGAAACAAAGGAGGTCGAGGTCATTGAGTAGTAGTAGTAGTAAATCTTTGCTTTAGGTCACTTTTCGGCACAAAAGGTCTTTTAAGTGACATTGTAATACGATAAAAACGTTGTAGTCAATTGATGAGATGAATGATGTACAGATGATGATGTGAGGGTGGGGGTGATAGGGCATGATGGGTTATTGAGCGCGTTTTCCTTCGCTCGCCCGATAAGGGGTTCTGGGCATGTCTAGGGGATATACCCCCAGATATGCCCAGACGGCCGGAGACTTGAGTTTCGCTGTACAATTTAATGATGAAACTCTTTGGCATTTTGCGCAGCTCCGCTATCCTCGGGTCGGATAGTCCCCAGAATAACAATAGGAAGGATCACTCCCTCTGGGTAACTCCATTCATCCCACGTGAGAGACCTAATTTCAAACACGCTATTGCCGGTTATTTAAGACTACCACAGCCTACATCAGCGCCAGCACTGATGCGGGTGCTGCATTGGCTCCGCTGTTGAACGGAGGCACCAGGGTACGCCACTGGCGATCCGCCCGAAGATTATAGCCAGATACGAGGAGGCTGCAGCTGCCCTTGGATGATGGCTGTAGACTAGTGCTTCCGTACAATGCCGTAACAGCATCCAACAGGCAAACAGATCCCTAATGACCCTCCCCGAATGGGGGCGAAAAGTACTACTACTAGCAATCATCCCAGTACCCCTCGAGGTCATTGAGTTTCACAGAATAAACATTTTATCGACCCGATTAATCGAGGCCAAGTCTTATATATGACCGTCCGAAGAAAGTTCATCCCGCGTTTTTGATTGGGCGCAATCTCTTACAGACTGGGGCTTGTAACCTGGAGGTACCAGGTTCAAATCCAGGTCGGGCCGGATATTTGTCATCGTGGTTGTGCATATACAGTGCTCCAAACTGTTCAAAGGCATGGAGTGTACAGTGCTGCCTATGATACTGTGCACTATAAAGAACCCTTGAAGTCATTCGAAATAAAAGTAGGGCATAGTCCCGGCCTCGGGCTTCCTTTTGTCGCGATATTGCCATGATTGTGCAGAAAGCGACGTAAAGCAATATTCACACATATTATATATATATGCATCCCATTCATTTTTTCAGTGCGGGGACCGTCTTAATACGTCAGAATCTGACGTCTACAGACGTCAGACTCTGACGTATAAAGACGGTCCCTGCACTGAAAGAATTAAAATATTTATAATGGTAGCAGACCCATAACATACATGTAGGTATTCAAATGAACCGGAAAGAGCCAACCGATGATCGACTGACGTATTTTTCAGCTGATCGGGCCAGCGTCCAGCAGATGATTGCTCGACATTCCCCATACATGTCCGTGCGACCATCGACTGGGTGCTGGCCCAATCAGCGAAAACATAATATGTCGGCCGATCATTGGACGGCGGCTGCATTTGATCTGTGAGGCAGGCTTTAGATGAAACCACAATACCGTATCTCAAATGTTATTCTTACCATATGCAAGTTTGGATCATCAGCATAAATGAATCGTCTCAAAAGTTGGCCCAATGCGTGATCCATTTCGAGCTGGCCCAACATAGAACCAACATTGGCTCATGATCCAGTGTTCGCTGCTGAATGCTGGGTTGAGGTATGGAACAAAAGACGTTGAGCCACCATTGCCCCAGCATTGGCTAAAATGACGTCAATGGTGGGTGGAGGTATCGATCTATAGCACGTGATGATTAAACATGCTATCTGGTCAGAGAGCCATCAATGTGTACGTCTGTACGTACAGTGTTGATGTTTCACTGCCTTTAATATAATACAGGAAAGTAACACATTACGAAATGCTATCCCAGTAAACACAAAATATGTGTATAACATTTGTACAATGTTGGACCAACGTCGAAGACGTTGGGCCGGCGTTGTACAAATGTTATACAAATGTTTTGTGTTTGCTGGGATGCAATACTGCCCATTCGCTAATAAAATTAGCGAAATATTTCTACATCAATAAGAATGTCTGGCGAGCGCCAAGTTAGAACATGGAGAAGAAAAATCACTATTCTATAATTTTCAAACATTTTTCCCCCTGTAATGTAGTTCCACTGAATTGTTGGTTACTATTATTCATTTATTTGAAGTTGGAATTGCTCCAAATAACGAAAATAACTCTAAACAGCTAAATATACGGTGCTAGCAAGGCAAGTGTTAAAAATAAAACAGAAGATGAAAATCATGAAAGTGGGCGGTTTCCTTTGTTTATTATCCAGTCACTTCCGGCATGCCATGAAAACCCCTTCGACCATTATATAAACAGCTAAATATACGGTGAAGGTGAAAATGGGTCGGTTTCCTTTGTTTTATGGGCGGGGGCCCTAGGGTAGTGGTTAGCACCGCTGCCTTTCACGCCAGAGTTCGGGGTTCGGTTCCCGGTCTCGGCGGTTTGAAAGAAACAAAAAATGTTTCTTCCCCATCCACGTGTGAAAGTCAGTATTGCGGGGAGCCTCCGTGACCGAGAGGTAGCGTGCTCGGCCTCAGACCGCCAGGGCACGAATTTCGAATCTTGTGTCTGGAGGACAGTGTCATCTTAATCATCTCACCATCCTCAGGAGGTTCTCCTGGCCCAGTTTAGCCTATATGTGCACAAAGGTGGCCTAAAGCCCGACTCATTTCATTTCCATTGTTTTATATTGGGAGACCAGTCATTATGATAATCTTCTGGCATGCCATGAAAACCCTCTCGACCCTCCCATGTACATGATGTATCATGTAGGCCCTATGGCAAATATTAACAGCTAAATATACGGCCCTGGAAAGACAAGTGTTACAAATAAAAACAGAAATAAAAATAAAACAGAAAATAAAAATGGGGTGGTTTTCTTTGTTTATTAGGAAGTCTCCCGCATGCTATGAAAACCCTCTGGACCCTCCCATGTATCATTTATGTGGAATATAAACAGCTAAATATACGGCACGGGAAATACAAGTGATAAAAATAAAACAGAAGATGAAAATGGGGCGGTTTCTTTTGTCCATTGACAAAAGAAACAGCCCCATTTTCATTTTCTGCCAGTCATAATTATGATAGTCTTCCTGCATGCCATGAAAACCCTCTGGACCTTCTCATGTATGGGGATAAACAGCTAAATCTCACCTGTCATTATGGTCTGCTGCTGCACGTGCTAAACTGAGTGTTCAGCGCCACTCAGTGACTGAGCACTGCCACTCAGCGACTGAGCACTGCCACTAAGTGACAGTGAATCGTCACTCAGTGGCTCACATACAATAATACTGAGGTGCCTTACTGCGAAATCCGAAACATAAGCACACCTGAGAACAGGTAACTGGCGACATGCTCGTTTACCTGCGAAACGTGACCCTCGCAGTGCACATTAAATAGCGTACGCGTTATGTACACGCAGGTGTGCACGTCTATTATGTGTACGCGAAGTGTAGGTATATAGGCATACATAATGTGCTGCTGGCAGGGGCGGATCCAGGATTTGAAAAATGAGGGGGGTTTGAGGGATTACCCACAACAATTTGAGGCATATTTTAGGCCAATTTAGGGGACTTTTTCAACGAATTTGGCGCACAAATAGGGAGCCCCCCTCCCCCCTGGATCCACGCCTGGCTGAAAGATAAGGGCCAAACATACCAGTGAACCGGAGACATTGTCTCAATGCCGGCTTAATGATGGGCCAGCGTCGTAGACGGTGGACTAACAATAAGCCGGCATTGGGACAATGTCTCGTGTTTGCTGTTATACCGCAGATCCCAGTAAACCAGAGCCATTGAGACAATGCTGGGTCAATGTTGGGAAGGTATCGCAGACGCAGACCCAACATTTAAACAACATTGGGTCAACGTATTGTGCTAGCTGGGCATGAAAACCTCACCTAAAGTAGGCGTGTCGTCATAAATCGCCGAGTAAACATTGTGGGCACACAATGCAATGGCACAATGCAATGGTACAATGCGTTGGCACAATGCAATGGCACAATGCAATGGCACTGTGCAATGGCACAATGCAATGGCACAATGTAATCATGGTAATGGTTCGTCTGATACTCCATTGGGGAGGACTGCAAATTTCAATATTTAAAAGTTTTAAAGATGTGTGTAACAGTGTTGAAACTGCCCAGCACGGGGATCGAACAACCGTCCTTGACATCGTGATGTCTGTGTGTCGGGCCGACATCACATACGTTTCAAACCGAAGAGGATGTTATTGTATACGTTGTGGACGCTCAGTTTGTATACGAGGGCCTTATTCAATTAGGGGTATATATATTTTTTAATAAATAGAAATATTTTTCGACGTTTGCGGCTAGAAATTGCATCAACTGAATGAAAATTATCAGCCGACAGCGCAGCAACAAGGAGAGAACACCAAAAATTATCAGCCGACAACGCAGCAACAAGGAGAGAACACCAAAAATTATCAGCCGACAACGCAGCAACAAGGAGAGAACACCAAAAAATTATCAGCCGACAACGCAACAACAAGTAAAGAACACCAAAAATTATCAGCCGACAACGCAGCGACAAGGAGAGAACACCAAAAATTATCAGCCGACAACGCAGCGACAAGGAGAGAACACCAAAAATTATCAGCCAACAACGCAGCAACAAGGAGAGAACACCAAAAAATATCAGCCGACAACGCAGCAACAAGGAGAGAACACCAAAAATTATCAGCTGACAACGCAGCAACAAGGAGAGAACACCAAAAATGATCAGCCGACAACGCAGCAACAAGGAAAGAACATCAAAAATTATCAGCCGACAACGCAGCGACAAGGAGAGATCACCAAAAATTATCAGCCGAAAACGCAGCAACAAGGGAAGAACACCAAAAATTACCAGCCGACAACGCAGCAACAAGGAGAGAACACCAAAATTATAAGCCGACAACGCAGCAACAAGGAGAGAACACCAAAAATTATCAGCCGACAACGCAGCAACAAGGAGAGAACACCAAAAATTATCAGCCGACAACGCAGCAACAAGGAGAGAACACCAAAAATTATCAGCCGACAACGCAGCAACAAGGAGAGAACACCAAAAAATTATCAGCCGACAACGCAACAACAAGTAAAGAACACCAAAAATTATCAGCCGACAACGCAGCGACAAGGAGAGAACACCAAAAATTATCAGCCGACAACGCAGCGACAAGGAGAGAACACCAAAAATTATCAGCCAACAACGCAGCAACAAGGAGAGAACACCAAAAAATATCAGCCGACAACGCAGCAACAAGGAGAGAACACCAAAAATTATCAGCTGACAACGCAGCAACAAGGAGAGAACACCAAAAATGATCAGCCGACAACGCAGCAACAAGGAAAGAACATCAAAAATTATCAGCCGACAACGCAGCGACAAGGAGAGATCACCAAAAATTATCAGCCGAAAACGCAGCAACAAGGGAAGAACACCAAAAATTACCAGCCGACAACGCAGCAACAAGGAGAGAACACCAAAATTATAAGCCGACAACGCAGCAACAAGGAGAGAACACCAAAAATTATCAGCCGACAACGCAGCAACAAGGAGAGAACACCAAAAATTATCAGCCGACAACGCAGCAACAAGTAGAGAACACCAAAATTATCAGCCGACAACGCAGCAACAAGGAGAGAACACCAAAATTATCAGCCGACAACGCAGCAACAAGGAGAGAACACCAAAAATTATCAGCCGACAACGCAGCAACAAGGAGAGAACACCAAAAAATATCAGCCGACAACGCAGCAACAAGGAGAGAACACCAAAAATTATCAGCCGACAACGCAGCAACAAGGAGAGAACACCAAAAAATATCAGCCGACAACGCAGCAACAAGGAGAGAGCACCAAAAATCACACCCTCCACAATACAGCGTGTTACGGGTTAGTGACAATCGCTCCATATCTCAAACATAAGATAAGAAGGTTTTGACCCACCGTCTGTGACGCTGGCACAACATTAAAACAACATTAAATCAACTTCAGCAACGCATCGTGTTTGTTGTGTAGGCTACAGCCCGAACTGCTGTGACCCAGCAAACACGAGACGTTCGCCCAAATCTCGGTACAATGTTGGCCCACCGTCTACGACGATGGCCCAACATTGTACCGACACTGGGTGAACGTCTCGTGTTTGCTGGGAGGCCTAAAAACGAGCACAGCCCAGCAAACACAAACATTTCAACATATGCTGTTTTAATGCTGGTCCACCATCGTCGCCGCTGGCCCAGCATTGAACCAGCATTGACTCAATATCTCGCAAATGCTACCTATTTATTTTCAGAGTAGCTTTTCAAATCAGCTAATATCTCGCCACACAATTCAAAATATATTTTCACAAACCTCCTATTTTTACTTTTTAACTATCCATAACCTGCTTTGGCCTCGATTTTGACACATGATCACGCTAAGGATTTGTGTGCCTCCGAGCTCGATCCGCTGAGGATGTAGGCGCTATAGAAGTTTTGTTGATGGATTGAATATATCAGCCTATTTTGGGAGTCTCTTTGCTTCACAGAACCTGGTGGCTCCCTCATGCATCTGACCGGGCATTTTAGGAGCCAAAGTGTATTCTATTAATTATTCACCACTCCGCTGCGGGGCATGTTTTAAAATAGAAACCATGCAGTTTTTGGCCAATCGATCTTCTCTTTCCTAAATCTTACCCTTGGTTGGCATGGATATTTGTATTGCATGACTCAGGACAATAATTGGTAACATATTGCGCGCTGAGCATCTACCTTACTTTCACATTTTACATGCAAATGAGCTTTCGGAGAATACTTCAACTGTTCAATGATTTTATAGGCTATGGCGAATGTTCAGCGAATATTCGGTGACTGAGCTCAGCGATGATTCCATGGCGAATGTTCGGAGAGCATTCACCGACAGTTTCAAATACCTTGTATAGGCCTACTTAGGCCTACAAAACACACACCTTGGGCATTGTATATACTTTGAACAATTTGTTTCCCAAAGTGAGGTAAAAACCTCGCAGACACTTAATTCTTATCCCCGCACATGATGCATGCATGCCCTTGCCACCTAATCTCCAAGCAGGAACTTAAATGATAAATTCATATCATATTGTAATGTATGTAAATTTGAATTATTACAATAATTGCCAAAACCGAGAACCGAATTGTCTGTATTAAAAATCACAATGAAGCACATAATCTAATATGATCTCCATGTTTAGTTAAACTTATTTGTCGTGGTCATACTTCAGGCTGGCCTCATCTTACTGGATAAATTGTTATTATTAGGCTCAAAATATCAATCAATCAATCATGAAACTTCTATTGCGTCTATATCCTCAGCGGACCGAGCTCAGAGGCGCACAAATCCTTAGCGTGATTATATGTCATAATCGAGGCCAAAGCAGGTTCGTCAACAGGGAGCCGGGCTGCTGAGGGGCTAGGGTAGGAAAGCAAGGTCAAATAGGTGAGATTTTAGTAATTTCCGGGATGTTAAGAATGTTTTGGCATTACGTATTGGCACAGGCAGGGCGTTCCATAAGGCTGGACCAGATATAGAGAAAGCCCTTGACCCAGTCTTAGTCTTTAACTTTTCCTTTACCGACTTCCCCCTCATAAAACTACCCCCAAAAACCGGCATCTTTTTCAAGAGGTAGCCTGAGGGCACAATACAGGTTATAGATATGCGCATGCGCGCATCGCACAAACTGAAAATGCAAGAGAACATTGCGTCCATGTCACTGACCATTCTGGTTGGAGACCACCGATGTAATAATATATCTACATCGCAGTTAATGCTTGTACACATATGGATTTCGCATAAATGCGAAATTGGTAAAGGAAGGTAGTTTTCGCATAAATGCGAAATTGGTAAAGGGAGAGTTAATACGAGGAACAAAAAAATAATTTGAATTTGTAGAGCGTAGATATTTTGAGCATTTCGGCCGAACAAGTAAGTCAGCCAGATATGCAGGTTGGTTGTCTTTTAGTGTTCGGAAAGTTATTGCGCATATTTTAAAATGAATGCGAAACTTGACAGAAAGCCTATGTAATCGTTTTAGAATTGGAACGGAACGACTAAATCGTGGGGCCTTGGTTACCACTCTTGCAAGGCAGTTTTAAACGCATTGTAATCTAGCGATATTCTTTTCTGGCATATTGTGAAAAAGTGAATTACAATAATCTAACATACTACTGACGAGTGCCACTGCAATTTGCTTGGCAGGATCTAAGGACACACTTTTTCGAATTCGACGCAGGTCACGGATGTGAGAGAAGCATGCCCTACATGTTTGGGATATGTGTTTTCGGAAATTCAGGCTGTCGGATACTGCACCAATATTTTTAGCTGATGTAGATGGATTCGTGTTCTGACCTAGAATTAAGCATGGGAAATTATTCAAGAATTTTTCTCGTTGAAATTTGGTCCCAATAAGAAGAAATTATTTCTTGGCAGGATTAAGTTTCAGCTTAGACCCTGTCATCCAGGCCGACACACCCATTAAACAATGTTGCAACTTCTTAAGAGATTCCTTAGCGCTTGAAACTGATAGAGACATGTAAATTTGAGTATCATCGGCATAAAGATGGTGGTTTATGTCAAAACTAGAGATTATAGCTCTGAGTGGTGTAGTGTATAAAGTAAAAAGCACTGGTCCCAGCACAGAGCCTCGCCAGATATTCCATACCAATCAGAAAGTCTATCTGTTAATGTAGCATGGTCAATGGTGTCGAAAGCGGCTGACAAGTCAAGCAAGGTTAGAGCCGTAACTTCACCCTTGTCCATACTAATAATGATATCGCTATGTCCTTTCAGTAGAGCTGATTCTGTAGAATAATGTTTCCTGTAGGCCTATTGTAATGGATTAGATAGATGGTTATTTTTTATATGAGCTTGCAGCCTATTGGCTACAATCTTTTCTAAGATTTTGAATTTCTGGTTTTTGCACTTGTGGAATATTCTATACTTTATGTGGAAATTTGGAACGGATAGCTTCAATTTTATCCACAAAATACCTAGAGAAAATCAATGATCACAAAAGTGATTTTACTAATGTGAATTCTGGCAGAGCAGTAGGTGGAATTCTATGCAAAATGTTATTTATTTTATTACAAAGGCGACGGGGACTGTCCGAATTTTCTGCAATAACATCAGCTAAATATTTCGATTTAACTTTTGTCATCATTCTATTACACAGGTGGCATTAATGTTTGTAACGAGGACGATCTAGATGTGTGCGAGATCTGCGCCATGTTTGTTCGAGATTGTGGCGAAGGGTTTTAGCCTTCATTATTTCCGGAGTCATCCATGGAGTTGATGGTTTTCTGGGCAGAGTCTTTGTACTTACAGGAGCGTGTTTGTCTAAAATAGAGCTAAAAACAGAATCATACTGTTGACAGAGTGCTGAAAGTTCTTTCTTTGGTTTCTTTATTAGAATATCTGAATGAAATGATTTATAATAAATTTTGTTTATTTTTCGAAACGATATTTTTTCTTTGCTTCATTTCGTCTCACAACGCTCAATTTCTGCTATGACCACCAGATGGTCCGAGATACCTGCTGCCGGAAAAAATGATTTGCTAGAATTAGAAATATGTTTGGTGATTAGCAGATCTAGCCAATGACCATGAACATGAGTTGGAAAATTACCATGCTGCTACCAATCGAACCATGTGAGGATTTCATTGAATTTGTTGGTGTTTCTATTGGAGTTATCTAGATGTTTGTTGAAATCTCCCAATATATACAAATTGTCATGCAGTGAAATTATGTTCTCTAGTAGATCTTGAAATTCATCAAAAAATTGACATGTACCGTTTTGAGGCCTATACAGGCAGACAACGAAACCACTGAACGAATTGTTTCCGATACGTGCAGAGATCGCTTCGAACGTTTTTAATGAATGTCAGTTTTTAATTGGTTAGACACCAGTTCGCCTACACCTCCTCCTGCCCGCTGATCTGCGTGAGGTTCGTGAAAAAACGAATAGCCAGGAGGTGAGATATCAGCTGTCGTTGATTTCGTTTCATCATGTTTTAATCATGTTTCTGTCATTGCCACAAAGTCCAGATTTTTAGATGTTACATATTCGGAGAAGGGGGCAGTTTAATTAGGTTTGATAGATCGAACATTCATTGTTGCAATTTTGCTTCTTTCATTTGAGCCGGAGGAACCCGGATTTAAGCTGACATCTCCTGCCAGTAGAAGTGAGATAGCCAACTTAAAAGATGGTCGAGAAGGTGGTAGTGGAAGTAATTTCTGATTGAAACATACATCTAAAAGGGGTAATTTTGCTTGACCAAATTAGAAAACAAGATGTTTGTTAATGATGAAGGTTGGTGACAATTTGTTTCAAATATGGTTGGGCCACAGGAGGCCACTTCATCGTCCTTATGTATGAATGACACTGCTGTTAGGAAAAGAGTGAAAGAAAAAAAGAGACATGATTTTAGAGATGGGTTGATGTTTAAAAAATGTGTTGATTGACGGCGGCCACAATGCAGCACGCCTACGATATCTAGGATACCTGGGGAGAGGATACCTGGTTATGCCTGTTAAATGTCTATTGTTTGATCGTCAGCAGCTTGCAGGCCCGGCGGAAGCAAAGTAGAAGTGGTCCGGCTGTGATACAGGCCTGTTTTAGGGGGGTCAGGGGGCATGCTCCTCCTGGACAATTTTGAAGAAATTAGTGCTTTTTGACATGGACCGGTCGGACCGCTTCCGCCGGCCCTGCCTATCAATGTATGTATTAAGTTTTACATGACGCTGTATTGTTTTGACAAATAATACTTTCATAATTTTGAGGGGGGGAAATACCCCCCCCCCCTTGATCACAGATCAGATGTCCAAATTTCTACGAAAAAAGCTCGAAATTGTGTCGTGAGATGATCGCTCGCATGTTTACAAACCAAAAGAAAAAAACACAAAAATTGTGAGTCACACTAAATGGAATATCATTCCTTAGAGAAATATAAATAATAACAATGTTTTATTTATTGTTTCACATTTACTTTTGTTACCACATGCTGGGTATTGAAAACATCATCATGCTTGAAACATTACAAAACAATACATGTTGCCACAGTAATCAGCGCTTGAGATTAACCGTGGTCATGTTGCATTTGTCCAATTCTACGAAGAATATCTCCGGACCAATGCAATGACAGCTGGATGAGAGTAAGGTTAAAATATGGTAAAAGAGACTATTGGATTGAAAGCATGTTTTGGATGGAAAACTACAGCAATTGTTTTTGGTGAGCTTCCTATAAAATACAATATTGATACTTCAAGTGGATTAATTCATTTTGAAGAATAAATATCCAAATAAACAAACTCGTGATTCAAAAGAAATAGTGTCATAGTCATGTTAACCCATAGTAAATAATATTATTTTAATCGACTTGAAATAATGTCTCGCTACAGTGACCCACCACTTCAAATGGGTAAAACTTAGTAATATATGTACAAGTTGAATACAAACATATGCAATTCCAGCAGACATACTGTTCATTACACCTTTAAATGTTTACTTAAAGTGAAAAAAAAGGATGAAAACGGTTAAATAGACGTTATTAGCACATTAACCCTTTCAGCGCGGGGAACGACTTTCGATGTCAGATTCTCACGTCAAAAGTCGATCCTTGCATTAGAAGAGTAAAATATTTATAATGGCCGGAGACCCATAACATAGGTATTCAAATTTATGGTGATTTCAAAAACAAACCTTTGCTCGCTATTGAGGGTGCACATGGGTCCTGGAAATTATGGATTCTTCCCAACTCACTTTTTACTCATTTTTTGGGCTCGCTATTCGCTTTTTAAAAGGGAAAAATGACAAAAAATATAAATAAAAAATAGATAATAATTTTTAGGTCCGTATTTTACACTATTTATAAGCTGAAATCATCTATGTTCGGACCCTAAGACCAGGCGATTCGCCGTTCATTTGATTCGTTTTTTTAACCCATGTGCTCCTTCTCTATTGTTTGTATAAAAATATTTCAGTGTTGAAAGGGTTAAAGCAGTGATGACGGACGTGAGTTTACAGGATAAAAGCAAACGCGAGATGTTGACACAATGTTTGCTTAACCCTTTAACCCTTTAACCGCCGGTGCCGCATATATTCGTGTTTTTATTTTTTATTACAACAGTAAGTACCACCTTTTAAATATGTTAAAGATAAAATGTGACATCAACCAGCAAGATTTGAAAAGAGTTGACCTTCATTTAAATTTAAATTTGTCAAATCTGAATAATTTTCACTCACTTGAAGTTGTGGATCGCGTCAGCGAGACACAACTTCAAGTGGGTAAAAAATCAGATTGAATAATTTGGCGGTTAAAGGGTTAAGCCCTCGCGATGCATTAAAGCATCATTTTACATTCCTAGACTTAATTTTCCTATAACAAAGGGTTTTAGAGCAAACATTTCCATTGAACTGGTTTTCCAATACATGGCAATTTTCTTTAATTTTTAAACCACATCGATTCATCTTCATCCACTACAAGTCGAGAATTGCGACAGCAATTCGCGGCATAAATGCGAAATTGGTAAAGAAAGGTTCTGACACAGTGACCTCCATTTTTAAATGTAATAGTTCCAATAGGACCACAAGTTTACGCCTGCTGAAAATGGCCTAGTTTTCATAGGCACTTGAAATATTCGTCTCAATTTCAGGGAATCCGAGTTTTCTGGTAATCAGCATGAGTGTCGTTTTTACACAGCTGGCAGTGTAAACAAAATGGCGGTCAGTGTGACTGGGCCTCGCGCAGTAAATGAGTTAGGGGGCTCAGTCATACCGGGTAAGTTTTCGCATAAATGCGAAATTGGTAGAGAAAGAGTTAAACACGCACGATGCATTAAAGCATCATTTTACATCCCTGGACTTAATTTTCCTATAACAAAGGGTTTTAGAACGAAAATTTCCATTAAACATCATCTTCATCCACTGCAAGTCGAGAATTGTGACAGCAATTCAAGGCTTGTAGTGGATAAAGATGACAATAGTAAATTCAGGCTTGAATGGGTTAATGACACTGGACCAATATTAGGCCAACATTGGGTCAGGGTATGTTGTCTGCTGGGAAAGCTTTATGGGATGTCACACAAACGGTATCCTAGTTAACACGATATGTTGACGCAATGCTAACCAGTATATATACGAAACATGCTTCAGCCATCGCGAAAGGTACGGACACTTCGTTCCAGTGATCTCGATCAGCTGAATGTTCCACGGGTCGGAACATCAGTAGGCAGCAGGGCCTTTTCTGTTGCTGCACCTAGACTTTGAAATGAACTTCTTTTAGAAATGGCTCTGCGAAAACACAAATTAGTTTCCGGAAGAAATTGAAAACGTATTTTTTTGGTCAGGCTTTTCCGACCTAAATCCTCGGTGATCTGGTTGGCCCAGACGACAAACGCAAACGATTTTTGGAACTATGAGTCGGATTACAAATATGTTTGTCGCGCCTCTAAGCTCGGATCACTGATGATTTAGGCGCTATAGAAGTTTATTATTATTATTACTTTATTGTTGTAGACAATGGGCCGACATTAAACAAGCATTGCGCTGTTATTACTGGGATGACATGGTACCGTATGGCCATTACGATATTCAGATCTCTATAAATAAGAACTTCCTCACAAATTGACTTAATTTATATTATTCATAGTATATAGGAGAAAATAACATAGGTTAACAAATGCCGAGAGTACATTGAAAACTATGAAATGTTTTCTGTAGCGTATTTACAGGGCCGTGACTCCGCATGGCTATACACCAGGGGGGACTATACTAGACACTGCAAACTCGGGACGTTTAACCAATGTTGTTTTAATGTTTGGCCGACGTCCACTAAATTAAAACATTAAAACAGCATTGGGCCAATGTCTCGTGTTTGCTGGGGCGGTTTTCCATGTTATGCTATAAGGCAGTCAAACTATATGTGTAGATAGTAACTTTCACGGGAACATGAGAAGTCGCCTCATTTTCAACTTGTTTTTCTAATTTTAACCCTCGTCTTGCTAGAACCTTTTATATACACATCCAAGCAAGTTTAACTCTTAAACCGCTAAATTAAATAATTTGAATCTTCAGCCACTTGAAGTTGTGTCTCACTACAGCAACCAACAACTTCAAATCGGGGAAAATTACCTATAAGTAGAATCCCGTTATAACGTGGTAGTTGGGGTCCAAAAAACGGGATCGCGTTATAAGTGGATCGCGCTATGGCGGGACGACCATTCTACCGCGCGGCAGTGGTAGATGTTATGTGCTAGATATTTATAACACTGTATTTATTACAAATGAACGGAATAAATAAGGAATTGGAAATATAAAATATTTAATTTATCATTTATTGGCAAAATCAATTCAATAAATAAATTGTGTACAATATTTTTGAAGCGATGCTGTCTGTTTCGTGGTCAAAGCAAATATGCCAGTTCGATTAAAAATTCACTCTATATATAACACTAGGGTGGGCAAGTTATTTAGTCTCATGATTTTCTAGTTGAACGCAATTAGAACCTTTTGGCTACTCGCGAGATATGATGACATCTTGGGCTCCGTGAAATCACTCCATGTTTAGTTAACAGAAGTGCGACTTTAGGCGAGAATGAAAGGTGTAAGGGATCTACACCGACCCTGTGAATGCTATGGGATCACACAAAGCCTGATTAGGCTAGACGTTTTTATAACAAATACACTCTTCTGTTTCATGCAAAAAATGAGGTGTATATAATACTTTAAACTAAGCCAGCACTGGCCCAAATTGAAAATGTTATGCCAGCGTTGACGCAACAATTAGAAAACTGTTCATCATGTATGAATGTGGACTATATCACTGATTATTCCAGTGTGCATGGACAAAACCTCGCACTATCTCACGGGCATCACGGTGTTATGCGAGATAGGGACGGGCTGAGCGCTCCTCTCACCAATCAACGCTTTGGAACAGTTTGATTGACAGGTATTACGAGAGGGTGGGCTTTGTATCGTATATTCACGAGGCCTTGAGATTCGACGAGATTTGCTAGAATTATATTGTTTCCCATACTGTACCTTATTCTTGAGGTCACAATAGATATAGGTATAGTATAGCGTCATCGGTTCAACATCGTGAATGCCCATTGCTAACCACTGCTCTAGCGCTAAATGGTCTACGCTCTTGGAATAAAGTTTACTTGATTTGAGATGTTGGCCCGGCATTGTGCCGTGATCACCTGCCTTTTGTATACAGAGTAAAGAATGGGCTGTAAATGTTGCCTAACGTGCCGTCACAATTGGAGACCTGTTAAGCTCCAGTACTGTTAATGTACACAGACGGCCAGACAGTTAATGTGCCAGCGGTGATTAATGAGAGTAAGGTGTACTTATTAAATGTGTTACATACACGCAACAAATTGGTATTGTCCTCCTTGCTTAACGCTGATCGGCCTTACAGAGCGAGTCGCCTGGTCCACGGCTACTCCTTGCCACAAGCATAACATCGCACAGGTGAGTTGTTGGACAGGAACAATCATCAACACTGATCAAAAGATCTACATGTCATTCCTAAATTAGGCTATTGGCACTAAATAGTCCCCTTTGTTTAAATGAGCATATACCAGACGATAATTACTATTTCACGATGGTCCATAACAGTATCATCACTCAGAATCATTTATTCACCATTTCCATACCGCGGTAACTTGATCACCTTATACCGCGGTATAGGCCTAACAGTATCATCAGAACTCAGAATCATTTAGTAATAATAATAACAATCTTTATTCCGTACTCTTAGTACATGAACACCTCTTTTAATATTATACCGCGGTAACTTGATCACCATATACCGCGCTATAGGCCTAACAGTATCATCAGAACTCTTTTATTCACCTCTTTAAATTTATACCGCGGTAACTGGATCACCATATATACCGCGGTATAACATATATAGCGCAGTTGCAAAACTGTATACGTCAATTTGAGACCCAGCATTTGCAAATCATGATGTTTCAACACACATTTCGCTCCCAATAACTGAATAAAAACGTATTCCCTTACAGCGCAGGAATCAACTTAAGACGGCAGATACTAAAGTTGATCCCCGCATTAAAAGACTAAAATATTTTATACAAAAATATTTCAGCGCTTTAAGGATTAAAGGGTTAGACTAAGGATTAAAACCTTATAAAAATAACACTTGACATCATTGTACAGAAAGACAACCAACAAAATCAGGATTGATGCTGAGCTGGTGAAAAATTGTATATTACTCAACATATATACAGTTATATACATGTATTGACGATATTTACAGTGAAATTACATACAAATATACAGAACCAAATAATAAAAGCAGCAATAATTAGTTCATTTTAATCCTTGAAGTGCTACGTTTACAATTTCAATTTACACCCACTTGAAGTTGTGTCACGCTACCGCGATCCACAACTTCATTTGGGCGAAATGGCTTATATGTTGTTATGTGATACATGTGTACATTAAATATAATGTAATTTTACATATTATTCACAAATTATGCAAAATTTGCCAATCTAGCTATTTTAATCCTCATTTCTACCTCAAATTTTCTTATTTGAAGAACAAACGAACAAAATGAAAACAGCTTTTGTCTAAAGTCAGGGTCATTTCATTCTTGGGAATATAGTAACCCACAAATAGATGAAATTGGTAGTTTAATGTCGACAACATTAAACCAGCATCAGCTTAATACCTTCTGTTTGCTGGTTACTATTGGTCTACGAAAGCAGAAGAGCCTTACCAGTTTTTTGGTACAGGCCTATATTTCACAACTTAATTTCTTAAACATTATCAAATATAGGATAATTATATTAATATACATAGCATCATCTGAAACAGTCCTTGCACACGAAACCATCCTGAGCAATATTGTCACAAAAAGCAGTAACTGCTTACTTACGAAGGAAGCAGTTACCGTGTCTTGCACAGAAAAATTTAAATCATCCTGTGCATACATACCATTATATTAACAAACTATATAACTATTGTATTAAACAAATAGTTAATAAATGTACAAAACCAGCAAACATGAGACATTGATCTAATGTTGATTTAATGGTGGCCTAACATCACAGACGATGGGCCAACAATAAACCAACATTGGGTCAGCATCTCGTGTTTGCTGGGAAATAGATGCACGTAATTCAACCTCTTAAAACAGTGCAACACCTTTTAGACACTACAATTAAAACACACTACATTTTCTAACGTTCACTGATCAAAGTGTTGATACAAATATATTTATTATTATAAAATATCTGTGTAGTGACTGTCAGGATTTGAACCATGTTAGAAACTGTTTCAACACTTGTTACCATGCCACCCAATATCAGCTCTCCTGGTAAACTATTTCAACTGTTACCATGGCACCCAATGTCTGCTCTCCTGGTAAATTATTTCACAACTGTTTCCATGGCACCCAATGTCTGCTCTCCTGGTAAATTAATTCAAAACTGTTACCATGGCACCCAATGTCTGCTCTCCTGGTAAACTATTTCAACTGTTACCATGGCACCCAATGTCTGCTGTCCTAGTAAACTATTTCAACTGTTACCATGACACCCAATGTCTGCTCTCCTGGTAAATTATTTCAAAACTGTTACCATGGCACCCAATGTCTGCTCTCCTGGTAAATTATTTCAAAACTGTTACCATGGCACCCAATGTCTGCTGTCCTAGTAAACTATTTCAACTGTTACCATGACACCCAATGTCTGCTCTCCTGGTAAATTATTTCAAAACTGTTACCATGACACCCAATGTCTGCTGTCCTGGTAAATTATTTCAACTGTTACCATGACACCCAATGTCTGCTCTCCTGGTAAATTATTTCAAAACTGTTACCATGGCACCCAATGTCTGCTGTCCTAGTAAACTATTTCAACTGTTTCCACGGCACCCAATGTCTGCTCTCCTGGTAAATTAATTCAAAACTGCTACCATGACACCCAATGTCAGCTCTCCTGGTAATCTAACATCATGCGGCAAAGAGTAGTTACTACTTTCTTGGAAAGTGAACCATCTTTTCTGATCACCTTTTTTATGTCAAAAAAGCTCTGTTCTCAGTTCAGTGCACAGAGTTGAAGTAAAAGATTGGCGAGAGATGTCAACCCATAAATGTGTTGAGCGATTTCAAATTTAAATAGTAACAGCAAACTAACATTTGTTGTCAGCTTAATCTATGACACAGATACATGGAACTTATGCCATGACATATACCAATTACATTTTATTAAAGTCATTCAATTGGGATGCTCTTTTCTTCAGTGTTAAAAAGCATACTTCCAGACACGACAAGATGTTGACCCCATGTCTGTTTTTGGTCTACTGTCTGCAGGTCTATGACATAATTTATTGGATCAGAAGGGGCATGGCGTGACCTATCATTTGTCAAGTAAGGTGCGAGTTTGTTTTTCATACACCTAACCTCCATCAATTTCAATTGCTTAATAAAAATATGTTTATACAAAAATAAAAAACTGCATCAATTAACAGAGACCAGAATTATCAGTTAGTTGTGCAAACATAGCTAATGATGACACAACGTAGACAATCAAGCATTTCACCATAGGCGTGAATGCACAGCACCAGTGATTTGGTGTTATCAAGCATTTCCGATAATTTTAGTATTCTGGTGATTATTCAAAGGGGCATAGATCCTTCTGGATACTGAAACAGGCTCGTCATCAGGAGGGGAGGGGGGCGGGCGGGTGTTGTTTAGTCAAACAACCCTTTTTGCTCTAAATTATACTTTTTGACATGTTAAATTGTGAATTTTGAAGTTCTGAAATACCCATGGCAGTAAATTCCCGAACACCCCTCTTCAAAAGTCTGGTGACGGCTTGTGAAAGAATATCTACACATGAATCGTAGCATGGTGTGCATGAAGGGCAGCAGATATTTGTTTCCAGATCTAGTATGCGAGGATATCTTTGTGTATCTGGGACTCAATCTGTTCATGTCTTCATAACTTCTGTATATTATCTCCTCTTATCACAAGTACCACTTCTTTTTCAGTGTTGTTCTTGTCTCTGGAAGCTGCTTGTAACCTTGTCTCATTTCAGCTCGAGTAGACACTTGATAACACACCTGCAAATATCAATTATTACAATTATTTTATACATTATATTTAATATCATGTATTTATATGAAACTAGAAATATAAAATAAATTAAAGCAATCACCATTATCAACCTTACACAGATTTTAGCCAATGTTTGTCAAAGTGACTCAACTTGCCTGGCATATCAGGAATTGATACATTTTATTTTATATTGTTAAAATATTGAAAGTAAAGTTTTTTAACAATAATTCAATAACTGGCAAGGTTTTACATAAATTAGGTGCTGGGTACGTGATTCAAAATTCGCGACCATGTGGTCAGAGACCGAGTACGCTACCTTCCGGTCACGGAAGCTCCCCACAATATTAAATACTGATGAGTAAGCGGGAGAGAAATATTTTTATTTCTTTAAGACTAAAGGCCAGAGTGGGGTTCGAACCTGCGATCTCCGACTTTCCAAGTCTTTAACCACTGCACCAGGACTTACGCCCTATTTTTTGTAATAGATAATTTTGCTTTCAGTAATTTAAGAATAACAGATGCCATATTGGATGTCCTCCTAATTTATTTAAATTTTCACACACTTAAAATAAAGGGTTACCGGTAATAAATAGGTAAATGTGTTAAAAATCTGTTATTTGTCTTTGATTTCACTTGTCTGATGTGTTGAGGAGATCAGAGGGGTAAAGATGGTGAAGTGAGTGCTTTAATACCTTAGTGAGAATATCCAGGAAATGGTCATTTTTCCTGCACGCTCTTATTGTCGTCACCAATTCACGAATGAACCAGCTGCCTTTGTCTACATCACGATATGCCTTGTGACCTGAATCAAATAAACATACTAATTAGAAATAAAACACAGGACTACAAGAAAATATATAGACAATTTCCCCATAATTTCAAGTCAACCATGTCCAACCTGCAAATAAAAAGGCAGAATAATCATAATATGGATGAAGCAGTGTTTCTTGTGGCCATTTCTAACATGGCCCTTCACCATGCTGCCCTTCGTCGGCGCCATTTTGCCCTTCATGAACGCCAGCTGCTTTCTGAACATTCAGAAAACACCATGCCCCTTTGATCTATTGTCACGTCCCATTTAACCTCACCCAGGAGATTATTGTAACTAGGGGAAAACACCTTGATCATGCTTGCATCCTAGTATTGTGCGTTCATACCTATCATGTAATGTGCTGATGTCGACATGTACACATTTGTCATCATTCACTGTTGCAAATTAAATGGATTCAGTTGTGTTATGTCACAAGAAAAAGCGACTCATGGGTCTATGTAGCAACAAATAATTTGACGATGGTTTTGTTTTGCTCCGAAAGTAAATTAATTGATCTGCTCTTGTCAAATGTGGTGATTGTTCTGCATTTAATAAAATATATTTTATTGGTTTTAAATGTTGTTCTCTTGCTTTTTTTATTACATAAATATATTCTACTATCGATCGTGATTTTATTTATTCAGAACACATTTCTTTTGTTTGGGAAGCTATAACCATGATCACAGTAGTCGTCACATTCGAAATATATCATCAACAGCCCAATAAATAAAGATATAATCTCAGAAATAAATTTCTTGCCCCTAAATTAGTAAAAATGAGGTATTATACAAAATTTTATGAGCATTTGATCTTTAGTTCGACTTGTAGGGATTTTTTGGTGGCCATTTTTAATTTGCCCCCTAGCGGAGTTATGCCCCGTCGGCCACATGTCTACCCTCGATTTTTTTAAGGCTAGTAGTCACTTCAGTCAAATCCGCTGAGAAATTTGGGGGACATATAAATGTATGCAGGTCTATATGACAGGGACTGGACTACTCTGTGTAATTTTCTAACTTATCTTAAGTACGGCGGGGGTACTGGAAATGCCTAGACCGGGTGCAAGTGATACATGATAAGATGCCCTCAATGCTAGGTGGCGCATTGCCCCTTCTGAACACTAGATGAAACACTGATGAAGTGTAGTACAGTTGAAATAGGAAAACTAAAAAAAATACTTCTTTGAAGGTCTCATACGGAAGAGATAAAGCCAGACACAGGATACTCTTATGTTTTCACTTTCGTGATCTTTTAGGCCTTAGCACCTTGCCAAATGCATACACTAAACTCAGAGAGGTCGGATAACAGATGATAAAATTAGGCCTTAGCACCTTGCCAAATGCATACACCAAACTCAGAGAGGTCGGATAACAGATGATAAAATTAGGCCTTAGCACCTTGCCAAATGCATACACCAAATTCATAGAGAGGTCGGATAACAGATGATAAAATTAGGCCTTAGCACCTTGCCAAATGAATACACCAAACTCAGAGAGGTCGGATAACAGATGATAAAATTAGGCCTTAGCACCTTGCCAAATGAATACACCAAACTCAGAGAGGTCGGATAACAGATGATAAAATTAGGCCTTAGCACCTTGCCAAATGCATACACCAAACTCATAGAGAGGTCGGATAACAGATGATAAAATTAGGCCTTAGCACCTTGCCAAATGCATACACCAAACTCATAGAGAGGTCGGATAACAGATGATAAAATTAGGCCTTAGCACCTTGCCAAATGCATACACCAAACTCATAGAGAGGTCGGATAACAGATGATAAAATTAGGCCTTAGCACCTTGCCAAATGCATACACCAAACTCATAGAGAGGTCGGATAACAGATGATAAAATTAGGCCTTAGCACCTTGCCAAATGCATACACCAAACTCAGAGAGAGGTCGGATAACAGATGATAAAATTGTTCAAACCTCATCGAATATGATAACTCCACATTGTTCAACTATCTGATAATTGATCAGCATATGTTCTATGTAAAAATTAGTAAACTTAGTAAAGAGTTCTTTACATATCTTGCATGCTTTATTCATCCAGCTGGTTTCGACAAATTGCTATCATTTATTTACAGCTGCTACAAAACAATGTATCATACCTGAATTGGATATGAATTTAACTCTTACACTTTACAGCGGGAGGATCACTTGTAGACGTCAGAATCTGTTGTCTGACCTGATGTGCTTAGTCTACAGACGTCAGATTCTGACGTCTAAAGTCGGTCGCCACACTGTAAGAGTAAAAATATGTATAATGACCATAGACTCATAACATAGGTATTCAAATGAAGCGGAAAGAGCTAACTGAGACATTTATAAAGACATAATATTGACAAAATCCTTTGGTCTCCATGGTTTATACAAAAATATTCCAACGCTTTAAGGGTTAGTAAATTATGTGATTTGTTGATTTGTAATAAAATATACAAAAATTGGGACAAGATAAATAAAACCAGTGGGAAATCATAATTACAAATATTGACAAATTAAATATTTCACATATTAAACAAAATTGGTGCACAGTCAATATCAGAATCAACACATAATTTATGTTAACCCTTTCAAGCCTGAGTTTACCACTGTCATCTTCATCCACTACACGCCGCGAATTGCTGTCGCAATTCTCGACTTGTAGTGAATGAAGATGATTTGAAGTGGGTGAGAAATTGAAGAAAATTGCCATGTATCGGTAAACAAGTTGCATTGAAATTTTCGTTCTAAAGCCCTTTGTTGTAGGAAAATTAAGTCTGTTTTCAGGGATGTAAAATGATGCTTTAACCCTTTCGAGCCTGAATTTACCATTGTCATCTTCATCCACTACAAACCGCGAATTGCTGTCACAATTCTCGACTTGTAGTGAATGAAGATGATTTGAAGTGGGTGAAAAATTGTAGAAAATTGCCATGTATCGGTAAACAAGTTGCATGGAAATTTTCGTTCTAAAACCCTTTGTTGTAGGAAAATTAAGTCTGTTTTCGGGGATGTAAAATGATGCTTTAATGCATTGTGAGGACTTAAAAGGTTACAACCAGAGTGTCTATAACACAGAAGCCCATCCTCAGGCACAAGCTTTTTTCAAACAAACCAAAACAAAATTGTAATCAGCTAAGAATTGAAGGAGGAGAATAATTTCTTGTGAAAGGTCCGAGAATTTTTTTATTATTATTGTATTTCTTTAGACGCTTGTATCCAGCTGCATAGCCGATCACAGCGCTTACAGAATAAAAAGTCACGTGTGCTAAAAGTTTCAGTATCTTATTAAAAACAAGGCTAAAAACTTGGGACAATCAGAGTAATCTATATGCAGATTGGAATAGGTGTGTTTTCAATGTCTGTTTAAAAGATCGCAGTGTGGGAATTGTCCTGATGTTCAGTGGCAATTTGTTCCAAAGTTCTGGGGCACGTGTACCAAACGCCTGTTTACCAACAACTTTGGCACAGGAATGAGTGCCAAATTTATTAGGGCATAACCTAATTAGGAATTAAAATTTTTGAAATCTGTAGGGAAGCACAAGCTCTTTAAAACAAATCAAATAAAATTTAAATCAGCTAAGAATTAAGGGAGGAGAAGTCTTTCTTGGGAGCAGAATGTCTATTAATTAGGTCATGAGTTAACTAATAATTAAAAAATTCTGAAATCCATAACGAAGTTCTATGCATAACCACGAGCTCTTTCAATCAAACCAACCAAATTGAAGTCGGCTGAGAACTGAGGGAGGAGAAGCAATTCTTGTGAACTGTGGACAGACGACAGGAGACACACGATGGCATTAGCTCACCCTGGGCCTGAAGGCCAGATGAGCTAAAAATATTTACCTATAGATTCAATACATTTTTAACACATACAAGTAGTTATATATTTTACCAGAGACAGTTGCCATAGCCCACAGTTGATCTGATTCTTCATGTATGGGGGTTTCATCATCTATGTCTGTATCCGTCAGAGGGGGATCATCAGGGGCATCATCAGACACTATCTTTTCTGCTTCTTCCTTGGTCACTCCTGCTGTTTGATGACCTGAATTGAAAAAATCACAACTTACCTAGTCCCAGAAATCCATTGGTACTACCTGATGGTAAATCTGACTAAAAGTTATTCGCAAATGTGAAATATAGGTTGCTCCTTTAAGTTCAATAGAAAACTAGATTTGCTTGAGGGGCAAAGTTTGCGTCTCCACCCGTCCCACATAGATTTAGCAACCAAAGTACATTAATTATAAAGAAATACAGTACTGTCACCAATTTTTAATCTAGACACGTATAAATGTGATGTCAAAATCACACCAAAATCTAATCAAATTCAACATATGGCCAGGGTAAGTTGCTTCCTTAAGACAAATCGGTGAAGGCAGGCTTCAAAGTCCATAAATGTCAAAATATAGGGTTTTTTATGGGTTTATTTTATAAAAATAAAGGCTTTTATAGATTTATTTGACATAAAATTAAAGGTTTTCATAGGTTTTCCAGTGAAAATAATGTACCCGCCGTGTGAAAATTCATACTTTTTTACTTTTCCAAAGTGATATCTACCATATTTCACTGAGCATACAGTATAGTACACACCTCTGAATATACAGTATGATACATGTATATAGTGCCAAAAATGCATACTTTTTATACAGGTCTGTCCATCGACATTTATGGGTAATATGGTTTTACATGTAGTATGGTCTTTCAAACGTACTTTGGCAACAAGACAAACTGTTTGTCGTAAGCGAGCGATGTTATATATTATTTATAGAACAAGACTACATAAGAAAAAAATAGAATTTGATTTAAGCAATTTTGTGTAGGGTTATTAATGTAGTCCTAGGCTAGGTCAAAAATCAAGACACAAGACAACTAGGTCTAAGAGACTCAGTCTAAGAGGAAGATAAGAGCTAGACAGTCTGTCAGAGATTGCAAACCTCCATTGAAATTAATGATCCTTTAGAATCAGTATCGCGGTAATGGTCTACCTATCTGGCACAGTTTACCCGATATCAGGCCAATCGAGGTAAATAATGGCTGATTTACGGTCATTTTGAATTCGATAGAGACTAGTTAAAAAATTTCAGGTTGCATCGTCCCCCAAAACCTCACATTTTGTTTTATAGTAATGGGATAGCATCTAACAGTTTGCAAAATATTGGGCATGTGAAAGTAAATAGTGGCCGATAGGCGGCCATTTTGAATTTGATTGAGTCGAAAGTTTTTAAAAGGCATCCTCTCTGGAAACATCACATTTTGTTTTATAGTAATGGTCTAGCTATCTAGCACGGCTTACCTGATATCAGGCCTATCAAGGTAAATAATGCTGATTTTCTGCCATTTTGAATTCGTAAGTTAATAAATTTCAGGGTGCATCCTCCCCCGAAAACTCACATTTTGCTTTATAGTAATGGTCTAGCCATCTAGCACGGTTGACCAAATATCGGCCATGTGAAAATGATTAATGGCCTAAAGGGCGGCCATTTTGAATTTGAATAAGTAAACATTTTTCAAGGTGCATCCTCATCTGAAATTTCATATTTCGTTTTATAGTATTGGTCTAGCCATCTAGCACGGTTTACCAAATACCGGCCATGTGAAAGTGAATAATGGCCGAAAGGCAGCCATTTTGAATTTGTTCAGGTCAAATTTTTTCAAGATGCATCCTCTTCTGAAATCTCACATTTTGTTTCATAGTAATGGTTCAGCTATATAGCATGGTTTACCCAATATCAGGCCTGTCGAGGTGAATAATGGCCAATAGGCGGCCATTTTGAACTTAATCAAGTTGAAATTTTTCAAAATGCATCCTCTATTGAAACCTTACAATTTGTTTTATAGTAATGGTGTAGCTATCTTGGGCGGTTTTCTTGATATTCCGCAATATGAGGCCTGTCGAGGTGAATAATGGCGATAGGCGGCCATTTCAAATTTTATCGACTTGAAATTTTTAAAGATGCATCCTCTCCTGAAAGCTTACAATTTGTTTTATAGTAATGTTATAAAATAGGTCAAAGTGCTGGGTCAACTTTAAGGTCAAGGTCCAAAAACCTGAAAAGGCACAACTAGGGACCTTAGAGAACATGTATGTGCAATATGACTGTAATCGGCCCAGTACTTTTCGAGATCTGCTCCGGAAACGAAGTGTGTGTCAAAACGGCTAAATAGGTCATAGTTCTGAACCAAAAGTAGGCCAAAGTTCATATACCCCAAAAGGCACAACTGGACCCCCTAGAGGTGTTGTGTGTAAAATTTGAAGACAATCGGACAAGTACTTTCAGAGAAATGCTCCGGAAACGAAATGTTCACGGACGGCTCAACGCCGTAACATCATCATTTTCTCCTCTGCGACCATGCATATTGAATTAAGATTAAAAAAAATTTACCCTGTCTATTATCAACCTGGAAGTAACCCACATACCAAAAATTGTTATCCTAGCTTATTTTCTTGCAAAGTTATAGGCAAAAGAAGAGGTAAAAAACAGAACGGAGGTAGAATCCATAGCTCCCTCCGTCTCACCTACGGTGACGGCGGGAGCTAAAAATATCAGATATCAGACAAGGTCTAGTGAAGAGTATGCTGAGCAAAGCGAGGCTGGAACTTTTTTAAGGGGTAATGTAGCTTAAAAAATTATTTATCTCAGACTAATTTGAAGACTTATATTATATTAGAAGCATTTCTTTCTAAAACACAGAAAGTTATTTGACACAAACACATTCCCACAAGTGAAATATAGTTCAACATAACGGGGTTTTTTCAAGCAAAATAAAAATATAGGTTTTCATAGGTTATATAGGCTATTTTCAAAAAAATATAAGTTACTTTTTTCAAATATAGGTTTTTTAGGTTTAAAGGTTTTAGTTCAAGCTCTTGGGAGTAGCATTCGTTGGCCACCTTGAATTTTGTTTAAAAAAGTAAAAAATAAATAAAAAATTCTCCAGACAAATTTCTCAGGGTCAGTGAGCAGATATCCAAAAAATAAAATTTGAGCTGTACGACTATATTACCAAATTTTGATAATACACAATGTAGCCAAAATGAGTGAAACTGAAACATCAGTTTTTATTATCATAATCACACCAAAAACTAATCAGCACATGTCCAGGGTAAAATTTTCCTTTGAAACAAAACCATGAAGGAGTTCAAGCTCTAGAGAATGACATAGGATTTTGGCGGCCATCTTGGCTTTTGTTGAAAGAAGCTGAAAAACGCCCCCAAAAAAATTCTGGGCGAATTCCCTAGGGCCTATTCTCATTGAGAAATAATCCGAGCAGGGGTGTATAGCTGTATTAACAAATTTTGATAATAGCCAAAATGAGCAAAACTGAAATACCCGCTAAAATTCTGAAATGTATACTAATCCGAGCAGGGGTTCTTGAGTGAGAGCAGAAACAAGCTGTGGCGGCGGCGGGCGGACTCACCAAAAACAATAATAAATAATAAGAAATGCTTACTTCCCTGGCACGCTTGCACTATAAAAGCTTTCGGTTTATTAATGAGTGAAGGGCATCCTTTTGCATTAAAATAATCTTTAACTTCTTTGAGTGATAATTCATTCCAATCAGTTCCTTGGACAGTATTATCGTTTCCATGTGACATAATGATAAGAACAAACGCATCAGCATTTTTGTGGTCTTGGTTTTCACTCTCTGCAAGGAGTAATTTTTTCATATCCTGTCAAAAATAAAACCACTGAAAGTGTAAAAACAGTTATGGGATGATATACAAAGGATACATGTAGTTTGTTTAAAGGCATAAAGGGTGATCATAATTTTAAAAAGTTTGCTGTACAGTCAGTTTGAAGCACTGTTTTGTTTTATATTGTTGCTGACATTGTCAGACAGTGAGTTCTTGACTGATATTCTGTACCGCAAATTCCTTAGTCGCAAAAATAGACTGAATGGCGTATATTCAATAAATGACATGAAATAATAAGAGGCTAGATGGCCACCATAATTCTCCGCCCCAGCCATGTGATGGGTGCATACTTCCCTAAACTCACACATTCTGTTTTACAATAATCGTCCATCTATCTAGCATGGTTTGCTATGTATATTACGCATATTCAATGATGGTCTGAAGTCAGTGATTTTGAATTTCATTGAGTTCACATTTTTCAGGGCATATCTCTCCCTGAGAGGTACTTTTGTTTTATAGTAATGAGCTAACTATCTGGCACGGTTTGTCAGATTTTAGGCATATTAAAGTCAATGATGGCCAATAGTCAGCCATTTTGAAAATGATTGAGTTGAAAATTTTCAGAGCATATCCCTTCCTGAAACAGTACATTTTGTTTTATAGTAATGGTCTAGCTATCTGGCACGGTTTGCCAGATATGCCAGATATCATGCTTATTAAATTTATTTATGGCTGATAGTCGGCCATTTTGAATTTGATGGACTTGGACTTTTTCAGTGCATATCCCTCCCTGAAACCGCATATTTTGCTTTATAGTAATGGTCTACCTATCTGGAGTGGTTTGCCAGATATTAGGCATATCAAAGTTAATTATATCCGATAGGCAGCCATTTAAAATTTAATCAAGCTGAATTTTTTTAGAGCATATCTCTCCCTGGAACCGCACATTTTGTTTTATAGTAATGAGCTAGCAATCTGGCACAGGTTGCTAGATATCAGGCATATTAAAGCCATAATAAACCATTTTAAATTTCAAAGGGTTGACATTTTTCATCAATATCCCTTCTTGAAACAGAATACTTTGTTATATAGTAATGGTTCAACTATCTGGCACGGCTTGTCAGATATCAGGCATATCAGGTAGTTAATTGTGGCCAATTGGCAGCCATTTTATATTTTATCAGAGTAGAATTTTTCTGGCCAAAGGTTTTTTTTTTTATTTGAAATCATCATAAATCCTAGTTAGTTCTTTCCGCTACATTTTAATACCGATGTTATGGGTCTACAGCCATTATAAATATTTTATTTCTCTTAGTGTATGGACAGTCTTTATACGTCTTCATACCTATAAAGACGGTCCCATGCTGAAAGGTTTAACCCTTACAACTCTCAAATATTTTTGTATAAACCAAGGGTCCAAACAGTTTTTTTCCCATTTCAGGTAAGCCTAAATTCTTTAAAGTGTGGGAATTGACTTTAGACGTCTATTTCTGATGTCTAAAGTCAGTCACCATGCTAAAAGGTTAAAAAACATAAAAATTTGAGATTAAATATGTCTCTGAATTATATGGATTATTGATTTACACAAATTGCATCTTGTAAAATGAAAGGTTTAACCCTTTCAATCCTGAGTTTACTATTGTCATCTTCATCCACTACAAGCCGCTAATTGCTGCCGCAATTCTCAACTTGTAGTGGATGAAGATGACTTGAAGTAGGTGAAAAATTAAAGAAAATTGCCATGTATTGGTGAACCAGATTCGTGAAAATTTTCATTCTGAAACCCCTAGTTGTTGGGAAATTAGTCTGTTTTCAGGGATGTAAAATGATGCTTCAATGCATCGTCAGGGCTTAAAAGTTTAAGATATGAATTGCTTTCACCACATCTCATGATCATTGTGAATGAGAATAAATAGCTGGGTACAGGAAAGGGTCACCAATTAAGCTAAATAAATCCTACCTCACTCTTTAAATCGTCCTCAACTACAACATTATAATGCAGTTCTTTAAATAAAACTTCAAGAAGATCTTTGTCCACATCTGCTCCCCTCCTCTGTGAATTTCTCCCTTTATCCTTGGCATCAAAGTACTTATTACATATAATTAAACAGCGGCGTGGAGTATCTTGTCCCATGTGATAAAACTGAATCAAACAATACAAAAACTGATTAAGAAATTGCAGTTTCGGTAGATAACACAGAATTTCAAATTCTACTTGTTTTGTCAAAATATTACCAACCGAAGATGTTAATTCTCATGCGGATCTTAGTACCGGGGGGGTTGGCCTCATTTATAAAAGTGCAGCTTACTGGTGGATTATTTTTGTCTAGGGGCTGGGCAGGGCATGAGGTCATCAATTGTCCCGACATCACATGTGTATGGGCCTGTCATGTCACCATGGAAACAAACATTGAAAAAGAAGGATACTGATCAGAACAAGAGGTAAACAAATGGGTTTAAACGTCAAAATATAAGTAGGCCTAGATAACAATCTGAGTGTAGATGATAAGTATGATAAGTACCTTGAAGTATGGCATACAAGCACATTTTCAAAAGATGACTTTTATTTTAATTATGGCAAAAAATCCATATATTTATAACTCTATTAAGGATTATTTTATGCTGAAGAAGAAATAATATACTTGAAGTTATTTCAACACTTGAAATTTGTCAAATAAATATAAATAATAGAATAGTTAGGCTTTATAGGAGAAGTGGGTGACAGTTGGGGAAAAAAAAGTAAAAGGTTGATTCACAAGGACTACTTTTTTGTAATTCAGAATGTTCAGAGATATATTCCACGCAATTTTTCCATTTAATGGGCCAGTGGAAAAAAACAAAATCTGCAAATCAGCGAAACTTCCACATAGCTGCTTTATACCTGATTATATATTAGTTACTTCAGAGCAACCTTTGAACAAGCTAAGAAAAGGAAAGAAAAGTAGCTGAATTATCTTATAATTCACGACAAAAGCATATGCTTGGAAGTGGACGGATCTAAATAAGCATTTATCGTGTAACTATATGAAGATTATTATAATATTATTTGATACACCATAAAAATCACAAATAGG
Source organism: Flabesymbios commensalis (assembly GCA_964017125.1). Lineage (NCBI taxonomy): Eukaryota > Metazoa > Annelida > Polychaeta > Terebellida > Flabelligeridae > Flabesymbios > Flabesymbios commensalis. Next base: position 4,501,610 of record OZ024917.1, read on the forward strand.
ACTGACGAATCACACTTCTCATTCAATACTCAAAAGATTCTCGTAAAATTATCTAGCGTATTTAAGTTAGACCATTTGACATGTAGTGAATTGAAATTATGACGTCCCTCTATAAACCTATTAAACAAATTCTAGAATGTTATGAAATGGTCATAACATTTGAAATATTTATTGTCCTTTTACGCTGTTAGGATTTGACAAGAGAATGGCTTTTTGCAAAATTTAAGGGAGATAAGTTCAGAAATCAGCGAAAGTCATGTGATCCTGGTTGATCAGTTTTAATCTGACTTTGGTTATATTTTATATATTATATGTGTTACTTACATCTGAATTGTGTCCAATGTTGGGCAAGTAACCTGTGCTGTTGAGTGGGGTACCTGCGTACGTAAACAAACATATTGTGAAAAAGACACATTTAAAAGGTAGTGGGTGGGGTTTTTTTTTTGGGGGGGGAGGGGAATCTGTAATGCATCAAATTAGTTGAGATTTCTAACAATCAGATGCTTAAAGTCCAATTTAATCAATTCATCAGATTATTTATTGTACACATACATTGGCAAAAAAAAATTGAAAATGAAAATATTATTTTTATTTTATTTTGGTTAAATCAATGTCAGCGTATGATAAAAAAAATCTGGCCTTATCTACAAATTAATTTTTTTAACTTTTTGTGTGGTTTATTAGAACTGAAAATTATTTTAAATTTATAGCAAAATATTGTAAGAATCTTATTTTTAATGTCTAAAAATTCTTATCCTTTGTTTAAATAAAGAACCTCATAAATCGTACATTTGTTTTCGCTTGCACCACTGCATTATCTTATTTTCTGAAAAAGGTGCGATGCAACTGATATTGTGCAGATGGGTCAGATATTACATAAGACCTCATAACACACGCATCATGTTCAAATATTTCATTATAGAACATCCTGTGGAAAATATAAGGTCTCGAGATCAAACAACATACTGAAATTGAGAAATAAGGACTTACCGTGAAACTGAGCAGCTGGTTGATGTCCAGATTCAGACTGAAAATAAAAAAATACTTTCATTATATATAGAAATCAAAAAAAAAATTATAACATTTATAACTCTTTGTCTACATTTGTTTTACAAGCACATTGAGCAGAAGATTATAAATAAAATCTACATTTGTGGCCATTAAATAATGTATGGAGAAAAGGTATCTTCAGAGAAATATGTTTCTTTAAATCTTTAGAAAAATATGGCTTTTTAATTACTTCAAATTTCACAACAAAACACAGCTTCAAAATTTATAGAATAAAACAATACTATTATATTATAAACATGAATATTACAAAATATTAATATTTCATGTTACTAACAAATGTATTTATTAAATGAAGATAATTTAATACTACATGTACCTGAGTCACACCTAAAGGTCTGATGATTGCAGTTGGTCGTATCCCATTAGCGTTCTGTAGTGGAGAGCTATCAGTCTGGGTTTCAAGTCTTTGCTCAGTAAGTATAATGGCTAAATAAAAAATTGCTCCGATGAAAGCTCAGAAGGTATTTTATTTGATGGAGGACCATTTTTTGTCAATAAATATTGTTTAACGCTTACAGCATGGGGATCAACTTTAGTAGTCATAATTTGACATCAGTAGTCGTCAGATTATGACATCTAAAGTCGATCCAAGCAGTGTAAGAGTGAAAATATTTCTACCGGCCGTAGACTCATAACAAATGTATTATAATCGAGCAGAAAGAGCTAAATAAGATATTTATGATGACATCAAATTGAAAAAAAAATTTGGACTCCATGTTTTTTTAAAAATGATTCAGCGCTGTAAGAGTTAAAATAAGTCATGTGTGGTGCATAGATGCTGTGAGGAAGATTGAAAGGCTAAAGATGGAGAGTTGATAATAAAGGAGTGTGATGGGCGCCACATCAGCATTTATAGAATATATGTCATACAGGGCTGATGTCGACGACACAATAATATTTCAGTGTTTTCTTCAGCTCTCGTGAATCTAGTTTTTAAAAGTGAAATATCTCTTAAATCTATGGCACCGTATAGATAGGAAGGGTATTCCCCCTGGCCCAGGGCAGGGGGACACCCTTCCTATCTATACCTGTGAACCTAGTTTTAAAAGTGAAATATCTCTCAAATCTGCGGCATTGTATAGAAAGGAAGGGTATTCCCCATGGCGCAGGCCAGGGGGAATACCATTCCTATCTATACTTGTGGACCTAGTTTTCAGAAGTAAAATATCTTTCAAATCTGTGGCATAAATATTTTTCATAACCAAAATATCTTAATACCAAGTAAATTTCACGTACTTGCAGTTGTGGATAGCGGCAGCAAGACAACTTCACATGGGTAAAAATTGAATTTAATATATCAGAGCACTAGGGTTTAAACACTATTATAAGACATTCATCGTAGTTTTTACCCGCAGCTCCTGGTGCTGGACCTGTATCCATTACATCATGTCCATTGGGAGGCTGCAAAATACAGTATTAATTAAGTTACAAATGTGAAAATCTGTTTTTTATTCAAATTCTTCATATCAGCAGAAATAAATAAAACAAATGATAACCATATGCAAAATAATCCGAGCAATTCATATTACAAATTTAATAAAATCTCAGTCGAACACTTGTTATACACACATGAGCTTTATCATCAATTATAGTTTTTAATTTTTTATAAGACAATAGAGAAATAATATTTAGCTAAAACATGTAATCATGGGGTTGCTAGTTTAGCTGTGATAGAAGATGACCTCGTGTCGTTTTAAGCTGTTTTATTAGCCGACTGTTATTGGGAATGAAAGTATGTTCAAACATCAAGATTTGTAAATGTTTGGTCTCAAATTAAAGAAATATGCGTAATTTTTACGTGCTTGAAAATTTTCAACCACGTGAGGTTGTGTCTCGCTACTGCGATCCACAACCTCACGTGGTTGAAAATTTAAATAAATTAATCCTTATCCTGCTACGGACGTATATATATATATATTTGGTTTTAAGCATATTTACAGTTAATATTTACAGTTAATTAGAATACCCCCTGAGGTTACATGGAGGGGGGGATTATTAGAATAGTTTTTTAATGCCTATATAGTGTACTATGACCGTAAATTTTTTTTTCAAATCAGGATAGTGGGCGTTTCTTGGAATATGGGCGTTTATTAGAATAGATACGGTTTGTAAAGATTAGATTTGATATGTGCTATATATTTGCTTACCTGTGATGGTTGATTGCTCTGTGGTGGTTGATTGCCCTGCTGCGGGATGTGAACATTCGGGTCCAGCTCAAGAGCGAGAGCAAACTGGCTTGTTGCCACTAATGTATCCACTAAAACCTGTCAAGTTTCAAAACGATTATAATTTTGTCACCTTGGAGTTTAAAGAAACTGGTTTACCAATTCATGTCAATTTTCTGTAATTTTTAAACCACATCAAATCATCTTCATCCACTACAAGTTGAGAATTGCGACAGCAATTCGCGGCTAGTAGTGGATGAAGAGGACAATGGTAAATTCAGGTTTTAAAGGGTTTTAAAAAAGAACAAGAGCACACTCGACAATAGCCCGCCGCCATTATTGAACTTTAAGTCATTATTGCGGCCACAAGGTCAAATTATTGTTGTAAAATGCGAAATATCGGAATAAATCAGCCATTTTGAATTTTTTTCAGCCATTATTGAACTTGTCCAAGAACTACTTATTAGTAACATGCATAACAAATTTGAAGAGGATATGTGAAAAACTTTTCAAGTTATCGCGCCCACAAGGTCAAATTATTGACGTAAAATGAGAAAAATCACAATAAATCGACCATTTTTTTTTTTTTTTCAGCCATTATTGAACTTGTCCAAGAACTACTTATAAGTAACATACATAACAAATTTGAAGAGAATATGTGAAAAACTTTTCAAGTTATCGCGCCCACAGGGTCAAATTATTGACGTAAAATGAGAAAAATCGCAATAAATCGGCCATTTTTTTTTTTTTTTCAGCCATTATTGAACTTCTCCAAGAACTACTTATTAGTAATACGCATAACCAATTTGAAGAGGATATGAGAAAAACTTTTCAAGTTTTCGCGCCCGCAAGGTCAAATTATTGACGTAAAATGTGAAAAATCGCAATAAATCGACCATTTTTTTTTTTTTTCGGCCATTATTGAACTTATCCAAGAACTACTTATTAGTAACATGCATAACCAATTTGAAGAGGATATGTGAAAAACTTTTCAACTTATCGCGCCCACAAGGTCAAATTATTGACGTAAAATGTGAAAAATCGCAATAAATCGGCCATTTTTTTTTTTTTTGGCCATTATTGAACTTGTCTGAGAACTGGTCATTAGTAACATGCATAACAAATTTGAAAAGGATATGTGAAAAACTTTTCAAGTTATCGCGCCCACAAGGTCAAATTATTGACGTAAAATGTGAAAAATCGCAATAAATCAGCCATTTTTTTTTTTTTTGGCCATTATTGAACTTGTCCGAGAACTGGTCATCAGTAACATGCATAACAAATTTGAAAAGGATACGTGAAAAACTTTTCAAGTTATCGCGCCCACAAGGTCAAATTATTGACGTAAAAGGTGAAAAATCGCAATTAGTCGGCTATTTTGAATTTTTTTTCAGCCATTATTGAACTTGTCCGAGAAGTGGTCATTAGTAACATGCAAAACAAATTTGGGAAGGAAACATGAAAAACTTTTCAAGTTATCGCGCCCACAAGTAAATGTAACCGCCGACGCCGACGCCGCCGAACTTCAATTGCAATAGCCCACCTTTTTTAATTAAAATTAAAAGGCGGGCTAAAAAGCATTCAACCCTTACAGTGCTGAAATAATTTTGTATAACTGATGGAGAACACTGGATTTTTTTCAATTTGAAACCATCATAAATGTCTTAGTCAACTCTTTTCGATTTATTTGAATATCTATGTTATAGGTCTACGGCCATTATAACTTTCAATTCTTTCAGTGCGGGGATCGTCTTTAAACCACGTAGAAACAATGGAGACAAAAGGTGTTTTTTACAATTTGAATCACCATAAATGTCTTAGTCAGCTTTTTCCGCTTCATTTAAATACCTATGTTATGGGTCTACGGCCATTAGAAATATTTGACTGTGTGAGGACCGACTCCAGAAGTCAGAATATGACATCTATCTGACATTCTACAAATGTAGTAATCTTTTACCCCCTTGAAGTTGTGTGTCACGGTAGCGGGACAACTTTAAGCGGGTAAGAAAAAAAATCTTAAAACTTAGTACTTTAAGTGTTAATTAACATAGATTACTTAGGATAATGAATTTGCTAAAAAAAACTTATTAATTGATTGATTGATTAACCCTTTAAGCCCTCACGATGCATTAAAGCATCATTTTACATCCCAGAAAAGAGACTTCATTTTCCTACAACTGACGGTTTCAGAAGAAAAATTTCCATGAAACTCTTTTACTAATACATGGCAATTTTCTTAAATTTTTCATCCACTACAAGTCGAGAATTGTGACAGCAATTCGCGGCTTGTAGTGGATGAAGATGACAATGGTAAATTCAGGCTTGAAAATTTTAATGAGTTACCTGAAAAGATTGTCTGCCACGGGCTGAAAGGACTCGCAAAAATTCGCTGTTGGTATCAGTGGAGGTTCTGCCCATCTGTGGAAAAAACAGGATATTATAAGTTGAACAGAAAACAGTAGGGGCATGCACAGGGGGGGGTCAGAAATCCAGCAATTTTTTTTTAAATTCGAGTTCCGGATGCAAGCCCCCAGAACCCTCTCATTTTTCTATATTTTACCTCTTGACCTTCCCCCTCCCCCCCCCCCCGACGAAAAGCTGCGCATGCCCCTGAATAGAATATAAATAACCACTGGATTAACCATGTTAACCATTTGCCACGTTATCTCAAACCCGTTAAGCCCTCTTGATGCATTAAAGCATTATTTTACATTTCTAAAAACAGACTTAATTTTCAAACAACCAAGGTTTTTAGAATGAAAATTTTCATGAAACTGGTCTACCAATACGTGGTATTTTTTCTTTAATTTTTAAACCACATCAAATCATCTTCATTCACTACAAGTCGAGAATTGCGACAGCAATTCGCGGCTTGTAGTGAATGAAGATGATCATTGTAAATTCAGGCCTGAAAGTATTAATTCGAGATTTCACACACTTGAGGTTGTGTTTCGCAATTCAGTGCTGGTTTGTAAAATAAAGATGTGTGGAAAACATTTATATTTGCACTACACTGAGTGTCGCCTAATTTCAATACATTGTGAGAGGCATGCAGTTTTTTTCTACGCCTCAGCTTTGATTCAGGTGTGTGATTGTGTGCACGTGCAGTTGCACGCCTGATATCACCAGCACTGGCTCCTGCAACTCACAGTTTCAAGTGGATGAAAACTAGAAGTAAGTGAGAAGGCTACCCCTCGCACATTTCAAATAAAAGTTATAACGTTATTATAATTTTACCAGATAATCAATTTGTATGTAATTATCAAGTAATATTATGAGGCAGAAACTAGCAGCTTCGGGGTGACAAGGTGCTTTTTGACCCAAAAAGATTAAAGATGGCCGCCATAAGTTAGTAGCCTATGTTTCTTAACTTTTTGAAAAATTGAAGCAGTCTAGGAATTAATATTACTATGCAGTATGTTGAATATTGAGTATATCGAATAAGCAGCTTTGAAGTCTTCAGGGTGACTAGATCTGAATTTTGTCCCCGGTCCCTGGCAGGGGGAGCCATAATTGCTATTTTTGCTGTTTATTCGATACCAAACATTTTGAGAATAGCTCTCGAGCTTTCAACTATTATTTTCAGTCATTTGGAGTTGTGTCTAGCTAACTCAATCCACAACTTCAAGTGACTGAAAATTACATGGAGCTTCCGACCAGGCTTACTTACCATGATGACCTCTCTATGAAGGCTTACTTACCATGATGACATCTACTTCCTGATCAGTGAAGATTCCCTTCTCTTGGAAATATGCCATAAATAAGTTGTCGATGCGTAGGTTTCTTAATAACTTCACCTTGCTCTTTCTCAACCTCTCAGAGTGGTATTCTGTACAAATAAAGTACTGCTCAATAACGACTGCTTTGGTAATGTCAATATTGTGAATTTACTGATTGAATTCTAAGGCTGGCAATAATCAATAATTGTTTGTTAGCAAGGTTTCTAAAATATGGTGTGAGTGTTATTTCTTCACCTCTTTCACACATTATAAATTTATCTTTACGTTTAGGCGGTGTTCCAGATGAAATGAAAACGCTGAGGGTTATACCCCTTTACAAAAAGAAATCTAAAACTGACCCTGGGAATTATTGTCCAGTGTCCATTCTTACCATTGTCTCTAAAATTTTAGAAAGGGTTACATACAATCAAATTGAATCATATATGAAATCAGAAAATTAATTTTATTCTTTTCAATCTGGTTTCAGGAGCTCTTTTTCAACTGACACTTGTCTGACACACCTGACAGATCAAATTCGCTTTCAAATGGACAGAGGTTTTTATACTGGCATGGTCATGATCGACTCGCAAAAAACATTCGATACAGTCGATCATGATATCTTGCTTCAAAAATTGAAGGCTCTTGGTTTTGATCCTCTGGCCATTAAATAGTTTGAATCATATTTGAAAGGCAGGAAGCAAAAAACTGAAATTAATGGTATTTTTTCTGACCCCAGAGTGGTTCCTTGCGGAGTACTGCAAGGATCCATTCTTGGGCCATTACTATTTTTATTATATATTAATGACATGGAGGCTGCTGTCTCATGTCAACTCATTCTTCATGCTGACGGCTCAGCCCTTTTAGTTTCTGGCACGGATGTCAACAAAATTGAGGAACAACTTGGCAATGAACTTTCTTCTCTGAATGGATGGTTGGTCGATAATAGACTATCCATCCATTTAGGGAAGACAGAATCAATACTTTTTGGTACAAAGAAAAGACTTGGTATTTCTTCAGAAATGAATGTTACATGTGGTGAGACCATGGTAGCCTCTACAAAAAGTGTGAGATATTTGGGAGTAGATCTGGACCAGCCTTTAGATGGTGATTATATTGCGGAGAATATTCTTAAGAAAGGCAACTCACGACTCAAATTCTTATGGGGACATGCAAAATTTTTAAACAAAAATTCAAGGAAACTTTTGGCATCATCTTTAATTCAATGTCATTTTGATTATGCATGCTCCACAAAAACTTCAAATTCTTTAAAATTAAACTATCAGATTTGTCCTGAACTGCTCCCTAAGGATGCATATTGGTTTCAATGAATTCAAAATTATCAATTGGATACCTGTTTCGGAACGCGTTAAACAAATTAAACTTAACAACATGTTTAGAATATTTCATGGAACAGCCCCAAAATATTTACGAGATTCATTTTTCATGGTCAGTCAACATGTCAAGAACATGACAGATACACCAGAACAAGTGTGCAATCCCTGGGGGGAAATGGGGCACACACGGTTTGTGTGTCTTTATGCTTGACTAGGGGACATGGGGCACACACGGTTTGTATGTCATTATGTTTAACTACTAGTAGGGGAGATGGGGCACACACGGTTTGTATGTCATTATGTTTAACTACTAGTAGGGGAGATGGGGCACACACGGTTTGTATGTTGCTATGCTTTACTAGGGGACATGGGCACACATGGTTTGTATGTCATTATGTTTAACAAGGGGACATGGGGCACACAGTTTGTGTGTCGTTATGCTTAACTAGGGGACATGGGGCCCACACGGTGTGTATGTCATTATGTTTAACAAGGGGACATGGGGCACACAGTTTGTGTGTCGCTATGCTTAACTAGGAGACATAGGGCACACACGGTTTGTATGTCATTATGTTTAACTAGGAACATGGGGCACGCATGGTTTGTATGTAGTGACATAGTGACATGTTTTGTATGTCACTATGTTTAACTACTAGTAGGGGACACGTGGTTTGTATGTCATTATGTTTAACTAGGGGACATAGGGCACACACGGTTTGTATGTCATTATGTTTAACTAGGAACATGGGGCACGCATGGTTTGTATGTAGTGACATAGTGACATGTTTTGTATGTCACTATGTTTAACTACTAGTAGGGGACACGTGGTTTGTATGTCATTATGTTTAACTAGGGGACATGGGGCAAGCACGGTTTGTATGTCATTATGTTTAACTAGGGGACATGGGGCACGCACGGTTTGTATGTCATTATGTTTAACTAGGGGACATGGGGCACACAGTTTGTGTGTCGCTATGCTTAACTAGGAGACATAGGGCACACACGGTTTGTATGTCATTATGTTTAACTAGGAACATGGGGCACGCATGGTTTGTATGTAGTGACATAGTGACATGTTTTGTACGTCACTATGTTTAACTACTAGTAGGGGACACGTGGTTTGTATGTCATTATGTTTAACTAGGGGACATGTGGCACACACGGTTTGTATGTCATTATGTTTAACTAGGGGACATGGGGCACACACGATTTGTATGTCATTATGTTTAACTAGGGGAGATGGGGCACACACGGTTTGTATGTTGCTATGCTTTACTAGGGGACATGGGGCAAGCACGGTGTGATGAAAATGGTAAATTCAGGCTTGAAAGGGTTAAACATGCTTGAAACTCTCGATATACGGGCCCAGCAGGAGAAGGGCTAAGGACTTTCGAAGTTTTCAAGCACCTGTACGGACTCTGAATTATATAAATACATACCTTCAGCTTGCTCATGGTTCATTGGTACTTCATTACGTATAGGGTCAGGGCGGATCACTTCTATTGGCTTTTGTATGCCTACTATCATCATTTGCAGTACACTTTCTTTCCATCTTGTGTGCTGTGTGTAGTCTGCAGGTATGTCAATATTCATTTCCATTGAGTGTAAGTGACCCAGAGGACCAGTGGGCTCTTTAGCTATTCTCTGTGCCTCTTCATCTACACCGAACCACAGAGGAATAATTGTTCCGTCGATTTCTTCCCTGTTCTCCTGAATCAGAGTGGCCATCTGATTCCAAAATCTCATCCATTTTTTACGCAGAAAAGTTGGAGTAATTATAACAATGACGTGCTGTGCTCTTTGAATAGCGTTTATACGCCACATCAGTTTGTTATCACCAGGAAGAACATCTCTGTCTTTATAGTAACCTCTCCATGGTTTAACACGATAAACCTGTAATTGTTGCTCTAAATAGTCCACCAAGTGCTTAGCAACACCCTTTGCCTTCTTAGCATCTTCAGTGTAGCCTTCATCATCATAAAATACAGTGAATTTTAACACCTTGTCCGTGCGAGCCATAGCTTCAAATATTATTACCTCCACTAGATCATGTAGATGGCGTTATGAATGTACTGATACCTGAGAAATACAACGATAATATTTGAATGATCAACTCTTTGATGCATTAAAGCATTATTTTATATCCCTAAAAAAAGACTTAATTTCCCTTCCATGAAACTGGTTTACCATGAATACATGACAATTTTCTTTCAAATCAAATCATCTTCATCCACTACAAGTCAAAAAATGCGATAGCAACTCGCGACTTGTAGTGGAAGAAGATGACTACATAGTATATGCTCTTATGTATCTTCGTGCAAAATGTTTGTTAAAAGTGATTTTTTTGTTTATTCCCATTTGGAACACAGTAGTGATGAGAAAAAAAAGGGATTGCATTTTTTTCTAACTCTTTAAATCTATAAAAATTGACTAAATCTAAAATGGCCGCCATGTTTTCAAGATATTATCTATTTCAACATAACTTTTGAAATAATGAACACAAAAACATGTATAATATATCGATTTGTATAGTTTTTAAGACGAGAAAACTGATAACACCATTATATTTTAAAAATAAACAGTTTAAACTTGATTTTTTCAATTTTAACCAACAAAATGTAAAAACATAGCATAAGTTATCTGCTACGTGTCCGAGAGGTTGAGTGCTAGACCTTGAACAGAATTTAGGCTACTGTGTGGAGGGCAGTGCAAATTAAGATACATCTCACCATGCTCAGGAGGTTATACCCATATAGGGGGTGGTGCACTCGGTGAAAATTTGGGTGCGGTGTGCAGACAAACCCTTAGTCTTGAATATACATTTTTGGCCAAAAATATACCTTTGAATATACACATTTTTCCGAAAATAACTAGGCCATATACAGTTTCTGGCGTAAGCATACCATTTATTAGAACTATACAGATTTGGACAATAACACACACTTTCTGAATAGACACAATGCTCGCGAAAGCCTAAAAGTTTTAACAAACTATCTGTCACTGTCTAAAAACATGAAAACCCTCTTTTTTGCGCAGCACACTCATCTAGGCCTAATGTTCAAGACACAGCCTTTGAATAAACACATGATACAGCTGGGTTATTTTATTGACCTTTGAATATGCAGTACGTGTGATTTTCATACCCTTAGATATACCACAATTGTCACCTGTTGAAAATACAGAAATCGGTACAGCTCTAATACACCATGTACACGGAACGTTATCGTGGTTCAGTTTAGTCATAATTTATATGTGCAAAAAAATGTCCGAATACCCCAGTCATTCGTTCACTTATTCACCCATTTATCCCCCCCCCCCCCCGATGATATATATTATCAACGAATTTCTGAAATATGATTCAATTAATTACCATTTTTTTAATATTACATAAACATTATCTTCAATGCAAGGAAAAACCAAAGGCAGTTACTAAAATTACATTCTGACACAAACTAAACTTCAGTTTGCAAAATTATTGTGTTTTTTAATGACAATATATAACAATAGTGTGGAAGTTTAAAAAATCTGTGATTCAAACGTCAATATCACATTTTTGAACCTCCACTCGAGTTAGGACCTCAAACATGGCGAACATAAAGTTATATAATTATATTATTAAGAATGCTGCCACAAAAACATGTGAATGTTACAATTTGTTTTTAATTCTAGCAGTCAAAGAATGTAATAATTATGACAAAACTTATTGAACTGTTATGCTTACCACTCCGAAAACAAGTAACTTGATTTACTTTATGTTAATAGCATCATCATATGTGCATAGATTCATGCAATGATTGAATAATCAGTGATTTATAATTATAATTACATCTGCCTGATTCACATACTTCATTTATCTGATATTACAATACCAGTCAGAATTTGTAATATATTGCTGCTTATATTTTCGGAACCATCCTTTCACTAAATATATATCGAAAAATATAATTAAAAACAAAGTATGTTTAGAGTGTTTAGGAGAGTTGTTCTCTGGCTCAACACTTAAAAAAAGGATTCTACTCTGTACGTACTTTGGATTCACGTTTCACACACGTTTCTCTATTACATATTATAACTGCATCTCTAAATCTATTTTGTATTATTTGTTAGTGTAATATTGAAGTATCATTGAATTAAATGTACCAATAACGGTTTTCATAAGTTTATTGACATAATTACGTATATCACATAATTATAAAATAAAATATAAATTTAGGGATAATGACCTAAAACAATCATGATGATAGCTATAATAGCTCTTTAGATAATAATTTTATTTCTTTCAGATTAATTTTCTTTCATTTCAGATTAACTCATTTAATTCTCATTCAAATTGTATAATGCACCGTACATTTATTGTTTATGAATAATATTCTCCAATAAATTATTATGATTTATCGTAGTAGGGCACTCTAACGCTAAGTAACTCAAGGCCAGACCCATACACGGCTAAGGTCATCTTAACTTCAAACACACTAAATGTTGAATACATTTTTCAGACATACGTGCCACAAGGATACACTAGGCCTGCTCTTATCTTACATTCCAGGAATTTCACAACAGCAATGCAAGATGGTGCTGCCGCCTTTTGCCATCACCATAATATTATGACCAATGTTAGTTTCAACTCTCCCAAATTGGAAGAAAAATATAGGCCTAGCTGCAAGAATGAATTGGATACTACAAATGAATAAAAATATCTTTTGAGGAGGATAGTTTAGATTGTATGACAACTAAATGCCAGAAATGCGTAATAATTGTTTTATGTACGAAGATCTATTATCGAACTTTGCAATGACCTTAGGTTGTCCTTGGCATGATATTTGTTTGTTACTGTAAAGGCCAACCCTGCAATCTTTATTTTCTTTAGCATACCCTTTTCCATTAATGAGTACAACATTACTTTTTTTGCGTCAAATTGTGCAAGTAAACTGCTCGAGGACGGGTGTGAGAAAAACCAGTATGGTATGACCTTGTTCTGTCAGACCTTTTGCAAATAATCTATATATAGCACAGAGTTATTAATAACTATAGGCATATGTTGACCTATGTAAATATCTAAATATGACAAATAGTTCAGTTATTCTTCCACTTTTCTAATTTAGTACGTAGCATGACATCATTTAGCATTTTTGGCCTCCAGAAGTGTTAGTAGCGCATTTGACGTCTTGCAATTCAGAATTATGCGCAGAATATACCAGATTTGAATTAATTTCTTAAGATTTTCTATGATTTAACATTGAAATTACATTATAAAGCATCCATCGGGAAAGGGACCATCAGTGTATCTGAACAATTACGGTTGGTTCATATTCTAACCTATCATGCAGTTAGTTATGTTTATGGGTGATGTATAGGCTTACTACAAACTACTAGTAAGTCATTGCTTTACGTCACTTTTCGGCACAAATGCTCTATAAGTGACATTGTAATACGATAAAAACGTTGTAGTCAATTGATGAGATGAATGATGTACAGATGATTATGTGAGGGTGGGGTGATAGGGCATGGTGGGTTACTGAGAGTGTTTTGCTTCGCTCGCACAATAAGGGGTTCTGGGCATGTCTAGGGGATTTACCACCAGACGGTAATGTGTAAGCTTAGGGTACTACACGCATATAATGAATGTATGTGCTGGTATGTAACTTACTTGGGAATATATATAATAAAGCTTATCGTAGCATTTTAGGCAATATAATGATGACGAATGATGGTAGGATTTGTTTTATTGTAGTTCCTGATAAAAATATTATGGAAAATATAACTTCAGTGATTTCATGGCAGCCATTTTGAATTTCATGTTTTACAAAACATCCACAAGGATGAGAGCTCCACATCCGCCCAGATATCACAATATGGGAACCAGCCAAGCATAATCAAAACAGAAAAAAAACTATCAGCAAAAACAATGTTAGCCGCAGTTTCACTGCGATATCCGGATGTTTTTGCTCATATTTGCATAAATATAGACTTTATAATATTTTTTTCTAAAAACGATTGAAAGAATTGGCTTTCTCATACCTGAAAACAAAAAGAATAGTCATATTATTTATGTCTCTAGCGTATGTAGTTGCAAAATTATTCGTAAATATGTTTATTTTTATATACTTTGGCGGCCATCTTGGATTTTGCCATTTTAGACCTTTTTTGACCTATAAAAAAATGCAATCCCTTTTTTTCTTGATCTTCATGATATTTTGAGTCAGAGTCAAGTGAAAAATCAATTTTAACAGACAAATTGCACGAAAGTGTTATATGTGACATATGAGCCTACACTAACATGGTGAATTCAAGCTTGAAAGGGTTAAATAGGCCAATAGAAAGGGTTTTAAGTGTAAGTTGATCAATCTATGATCAGACTCACCAGTGTTGATAATATTAGCCGGTGGGAGAGCAACCTCTATTCAGCAGGGCTTTCCCCACGCCGCGCTGTTTCATCCCAGCGCCGCGCTGACAAAATGTTAAAGAATTTTTTTTTATATATAGAGGACTAAACCGTGGAAATTATGTGTGCCAGAATGCACCATTTCAAGACTTTAGTTTGAAAATTTTTTGGGGGGCATGCCCCAATACCCCCACTAGGATCGCGCGTCCCTATCGCGCGCGCTTCGGGTATCACTGGTTCACAACACCGACAGCAGATTTTTTAAAACTCCCCCGCTCTATTTTTTTTCTGGGGAAAGCCCTGTTTAGATGGTGATGTTAATAATAATAAGCCCTTAATTACTTATAGATAGCATCTCCGATGTCGTCTAGCGATATCATTAATGAGGGCGCCCTTATTTCTGTGGATGAAAAACATAAGAAATTTTGCTAATTTTCACCAATTATTTCCTTTAATTTTTGTTATCATAGCTATAATCAGGTAAACTATAATCATGTTAATGATCATTTCACTTGATATTGAACAACTTTTAAAACCTCTGATAGCCTAAAGTTTAATTAGTGTAGTTTCATTTGCTGTACATAATACTCAGTCTGTCTCAGTGTTAAAATTATGGTCACTTGTCAAAATTCGCAGGACAAGGCTCCCCCAGAATTCAATAGTGCCTGTGGGTAAGCCAAGGCCCTATTCCATTATAATACTAAATCTGCGTTTCATACCCAAAGCCTCATTAAGAGCAAATTCTCAAATCACAGCAAGTTCATATACTTGAGCGACATCTAGGAGTTAATAATTCAAAGCCCTTAGCCCTGGACCCTACTTGTTAGCTTGCAAACAAACTGACTGTATTACTGCTGGGATGTGGAAATGGCCTGACCCCAAGCTTGTATTGACACCCAGTAAACACAAAACTTTTCTATGACTCTATGTAATCTTGGACCAACGTCAAAGACGTTGGGCCCACGTTGTATAAATGTTAAATGTTATACAAATGTTTTGTGTTTGCTGGGCAGGAGGACTTTCTCTCAAACATTGTACATACATGTATCCAATGTTGGGCCAGCGTCGCATACAGTGGCCTAACATTAAAACAGCATTGGATTAATGTCTCGTTTGAGTAGTATCTTGTAATCAGTTCAGTGGCTATATTAATGCCGTCAAACTGTACTCAATAGGCTACTGTTGGCCTACACTAGCTGACCGTCCCAGGCATGCGCATTTTGCAGTTGAATGATTCTTTAGGTCACCGGACATTGGCGATCCACAGTAAAAAAAATGGACCATTACGGTGTATAATATCCTTTTAGCAGATCGAATGTCCGATAATTGAAAACTAGTCCACTATGTCCACCAAAATTTTGTCTGGTCCACCATATAATTTATAAACAATTCGCAGTGTGAGTGTCCAGGGTTGGCAATATTACCCGGCCCGGGTTTTCCAACCCCGGGAAAACCCGGGCTGGGCAATAATGTTTTTTTTAGCCAAAGTGGGCAATAATAACATTTTTAAAAAAAATACTAGAATATCACAAAGTAAACATAATGTTGTCACAGCACGCAATAATAGGCAATAATATTAGCCAACTGTAAAAGAAAATGTTTTTTTAGCCAATGTGGGCAATAATGGGCAATAATGAAAAAATACTAGAATATCACAAAGTGAAAAGTAAAAAAAATATTGTCGAAGAACGCAATCATAGGCAATAATATTAGCCAGTTGTTAAAGAAAAGCGATAAACGAAAAATAAATGACGAAGTGTCAATTTATAATTGTGCAGTCCTTTAGGTACTGAATGTGTGCCATGCACGACTGCTCATACCGTGAAACCATTTCGGTTATAAATTTGCTAGTTTTAGTGCTAAATTTAAATAACTAGTATCGATCTACAGTGCCTTTCAGTGAAATGTACAAATCAATCGTTAAAAGCTTAATTAAGAATATTATTTTACTTGTTATACCATCTGGAGGGCTAGTCGAATGTACTAAATGTATTTTTCATGGATAATCTCAACATTAAATTTATAATTGTGTAGTCCCTTGGGTACTGAATGCGTGCCATGCATGACTGCTCATACCATATAACCATTTTGGTTCTAAATAAGCAATTTGCTAGTTTTAGTGCTATATTTAAATATTTGGTATCGATTTACAGTGCCTTTCAGTCAAACTTACAAACCAATATTCAAAAAAACGCATACGGATATTATTTAGATAAGAAAAAACATTCAGCGACGTACTGCACTAGGTTACGCAATCATAGAGACGTCCTCTCAGTAGCTGGGCTTATGGTTTTGTAATGTGTAGACGCCCCCAGACGGAGAACCCTATTGACAATAGGTGTGAGTGCAGCGCTCCAGAGAAACACATAATTCGGCCGGCATTGAGTTAATACTCACTGTGCACCAGATTTTGACCAAATGCTGTTTTATTGTTCCACCAGCATCGCAGATTGTGAAACAACGTTGAGACGACATTGATTAAATGTATCGTGTTTGTAAGGTAAACAAAAACAACCATTGTCCACGATGAACATGCAGCTTTGATCCCAGAAGACGACGTGTGACCCGGAAATTAGTGTTTGTGGTCTAGGGATCGTATTTATATTATTTAAAAGCCTGTCGTTATGTTCCTCCTTTCTCAGTTTATAACAAATAATGATTTTCTTTTAAATTGAATTTGACAAGATCATTTATTAGTGGCAGTGTAGGCCTATTTCCTCATCCAATAATAAATTATATTTGATAAGAAAATAAATTAGATGAGAAATTATATTAGATATATACTCCGATAAGGCGTATACTGAATCACGGAACGGAACGGAACGCAGAGAATCACGGAACGGGACGAAATATCAGAATCACGGAACGGAACGATTCTACCCAGATATGAGCAAGAATATTGATATAAGCTGACGACAACATATTAGAAAAAAAATATCTATATTAATGTTATTGTTGTAGACTATTTTAACACTTTTAAAATTAAAATAATAGGCCTACTGTATAAATAATATGACAGCCTCTACCGAGAGCACTCAGCTAATGCACTGACAGTCACACTCACAGCAATAACAAATACGATACTAACTTCTAAACCCCCTACATAGGCTAGTCTGCTTTTATTTCTTATTTATAATATTTAAGCAAATATTAACGATCAGTGTATATTATTTTATTGTATTTTGTGTATCCAAAGTAATATACTAAGTATAGAGCAAACAAGCAGAATCACGGAACGGAATGATTCTATATCCAGATATGAGCAAGGACATATTAAGCTGACGACTAATTTATTTTAAAAAATATATATTTATTTATGTTATTGTTGTACGTTATATTAGTTGCACATATTTCAAATAAATAAATAAAACTATATATATATATATATATATTTATATAGGCTTAATATATGAAAGTCTACCGAGAATCACGGAACAGAACGAAATATCAGAATCACAGAACAGCAATGTAATGTTAATTTTGCAATGGTTTAAAAAGAAATCAAATTCCCAAATAAATGTGTGCTCAGTGCTTAAAATATTGTCACATTTAGGCGGGAGCAGATCAGGTATCAGATCAGGTGATATTATAACTGTGATAACTGTTAAACATGTCAAAGCGTTCGTGTTATTGGCGGGGTATGTGTGGAGTATATCATACAAGCAGGATTAACACGTCAGGTGCGGCTGTTTGTTTGGTCAAAGTGAATAGATGAATACAGACAAAGTAGTTTCATACCATTGTCTACAATCCATTTTTTTATGTATATTAGGCCCTACATATTCTAAAGATTGTCAAGTAGTGATAAAATAACACAATAATAAGCTATTAACCCTTAGTGCGCTGTACGTGGTAGTAGGTAATTAGTAACAAATCACATGGAAATCACATATAACCTACATGGTAGGCATATACAGCATAAATATAATAATTTATTAATTGAATATAATAGAGATGTTATGATATAAATATAATAGTGGGCCTACTTTAAACTTAATAGAAAGATAATATAATTTTTCAGTACACCATCATGAATGTTGACATTAATTTGATGTAATGACAGATGGGTTATGAAAGGAGTTGACCCTTTTCTTGCTAGGTTATCTGTTTCAAATTTTAACCCAGCTAATTTAAATTAGTGGTGTTTCCGAGACACACAAATTCTAGTGGGTTGGAATTAATTACAGTTGTTTAATTTAACATCAAACATGAGCAAATCTTCATGGTTAAATAACCGTTTCATTCACAATTTAAAGCATTGATTTAATCAGTAAGTAATAAGGTAATATTAAAACGGCGATAGTCAATAATGTCAGGGTTACACGTTTGAGCAGGTGAGTAGGGGAGACTGGGGCACCTTGAGACTGAAAAATTCAATCCCCCCCCCCAAAATAGATTTAGTTTTCGAAATCAAACATTTTGACGACACATATGGATACAGCATCCAGTGGGGTATATTTCAGCACGAGATGAAAATTTTCAGAAATGTGTAACCTTACATTTTTCAACAAAACAGATTTTCAAAAAAATGTCTGAATGTACCCCGTACTCGGGCACCTTGAGACACCACCTGGGGTACCTTGAGACGCCATATTAGGTACCTAAAAACAACGTGGATCTAACTAAAATCAAGATTTGAATACTACATATACCTGTAGCTAAAGCCTGCAGTTGGCTAATGTTAGATGTTGCAGTAAAATATGTGCCTGAAAAAAAGTGGGGGCACCTTGACACACTTTCGGGGCACCTTGAAACAGATTTGGGGCACCTTGAGACAGTTTTGGGGCACATTAAGACAGCGTATCAAGGTGCCCCACCCTGACTGACCTCACATCTGATGTCATAGTTTGTGTGTGGGGTGTATTTGAAGCAAGCCATTATACATTAGTTATAAAGTGATAACACAGGTGTAAGATACCACCAAAATCATAGGGAAATCAAGTATTATGTGATCTATAGAAGTGAACCAAATATTGATGATCCAAAAAAACTGGACGTAAGCTTACATGCATACCAAGCATGTCCAATAGCCATTAGCAATAGGGTGGAAAATAAAAATTGGTTAGTTTTGGTACCATTGACCAGATGGCGCACAAATCGCAAAATAATTTCTGTGTCAAACAGGCCTGTCTCAAGGTACCCCATGTCTCAAGGTGCCCCAGTCTCCCCTAGATCTGACACAAGCTGAGTTGTGAAGGGGGTCACAGCTCGGAGTAGGTGAGCAGTACTCCAACAAAGTCGCAGTGAACTATGAAAAAGTAATTGGTAAGGATAAAACATGCTCGATAGCTAAACAATGGGGAGGAGGGGGGTGATTATAGAAACACCAAGTAAAAAGATGAATAAGGTAACATTTGCCGATAAAATAAATAGCATTCCTTTAATGTCTTCACCTGATGGATTGGTAATAATAAGTGTCAAAATTTGCGAGATGACTTGCAATGTCCGTTTACTACTGAAACCGATGAAGTAGAATATCAAGATCTAATTCAGAACAATTCATCATTTCAAAACTTAGCTAATGAAGTACATAAATTACCTAACAATTCAACAAGTGGTGATGTTGGTTATACAGAAAAACAAATTAGGTATTGGGTAAAGTTACCATCTCTGAAATCACAATATAACGACAAAAATATAATAACTTCTGGACAGTGGTTGTCAGACAGCTAGTGTCAGCTAGTGTCAACTGCCCTGGACTAACGCCGCCTACTGTTCAGCTTCTCCGAGGTGTGACTTGTCGATTCTTCTCACCTGTCAATAAACAATTACAATCATGTATACCAATGTTCCTTAACGTATTGTCAACAATGAAGTGCTATGTATTGCTATTCTGATGCACCATAACGTTATTTTTATGTAGGCCTGTTATTGTTATTCACTATGTTCACCATTTATTCAATTGCAATGTATTATAATGTATATTGTGTTCTGGTCAATAAAACTATTATTGTTGCTATTATGAATTGTCTTCCATATCTTCAGTACTTTTATTCCACAATAAAAATTGTTTTGAACAGTAAATTAATATATTGCAGTCTAGTAATAACAAATGTTACTGAGCTACATATAGGCCTATGCTACTGACATTAGATTAGCCGGGTGCTAATAAAGTTATATTTAGCACTGTAAATAAATAAATAAATATATTTAATAATTTTATAATATCGTACATTATTGTGTTGGTATATATTACTTTGGATTTGTTTGTTGGTGGTTTCAAAGTAATTTCTGTAGGCCTATCATTCCGTTCCGTGATTCTGATATTTCGTTCCGTGATTCTCTGCAACTATTAAATTAGACTACTCGGGTGTTAATAAAGTGATTTCAGCACTATAAATATATATTTGATTAATTTATTTTGAACAGTAAATTAATATATTGCAGTCTAGTAATAACAAATGTTACTGAGCTACATATAGGCCTATGCTACTGACATTAGATTAGCCGGGTGCTAATAAAGTTATATTTAGCACTGTAAATAAATAAATAAATATATTTAATAATTTTATAATATCGTTCATTATTGTGTATTTTATATAATACTTTGGATTTGTTTCTTGGCGGTTTCAAAGTAATTGCTGTAGGCCTATCATTCCATTCCGTGATTCTGATATTTCGTTCCGTTCCGTGATTCTCAGCGTTCCGTTCCGTGATTCAGTATACGCCCTTCGATAATAACCGAGAATACCAGCCTCAAAGGGTTCATCAGCTGCAGTGTGTGTATAGACATGAAAACAACATGTTGTTGAGGTAATTTTTGCCATAAACCACTTATATTCCCTCCCACAGATTTCACTTAAAAATATAAAATACGTTGTTGTCAATATCAATTATATATATAAAAGAAAAATATTATGACATCGTGACTGATAATAAATTAATATTTTTAATGCAAATAAAGCAAACATAGGTATCAGGGGGTATGAATTAAAATTGTATGAAATTGAGAATATAGGCAGCCGTCCAATATGATATGCATATGGCACTGCTTTTTGGGCGATAAAGGCTCAGATCGGTACGCGTCGCCAGATACAGGCCGAGCTGTATCGGCGACAAGTACCGATCTGAGCCTTTATCGCCCAAAAAGCAGTGCCATATGCATTTTATCGTACGACCACCCACATGTTTAGCTGATAATTCAATTATTTAGACTACAATGCGTCAGTAAACGTAAATAATTCGCAACCGCAAAACGAATTGTTGACAAGTTTTGGTCGATACAGGAAGTTATCAGTACAAGTCTCGTGGTCGATAACACCTGTGGGAGTCCGATAATGCCCATTATTGCCCATTAAAACCCATATTTATGCATATTGCCCATTATTACCCAGTGAGCCGGGTAATATTAATATTACCCGGGTTTTTGACAACCCTGTGAGTGTGAGTGTCTGTAGAGTGTACACCGTTCTTTATGTAAATTTTGTCAACTGTTCAGTGACAGTGAACACCACACACTTCCATCGTTACGATACATCATGACTGTAAGTTACAGTAGCAGTTCAAAGCCAAACGGCTGACTTTGCAGAGCAGTGACCGTGTAACGCGTTGACAAGTTCTGGCTGAGGCTGAGCTACCCACGGCCTGTGGGTGGTTATACACTCGAATACGGTGAAGTTATAACGGTTAACCTGGCCACTGACTCTCTTGACTCACAGCTTTCGCCGAACCTTTTTTTTTAATCAAATGATCGTAAACTAGAGATGAATACATCACAAACAGGCCTATAATACGTCATCACAAGTAACTTAAAAAATTATAACCTGATAAATCTGACATGTCTGACTCTGAGCAACCAATCTAAATAAAACTTGTTTCACTGAAAAGTGCCTTATAATTTAATATTAATGCTTAGAAAAGACTAATTATCGCTCGTCCAATTTTAGGCATTATCATCGATATCCATCATGTCCATGCAGAATGTCTAGTCTAGGAATCACGTTAATTGATAAACTTGTGTATTTAAAAAAAACATATTTAGGCCTACATAATAAATATATATAGGTCTATTTGTAACCACCGTCCATTTGTCATCCACCATTTCTTGTAAAGTTATGGAGGAGAATCCCTCTGGGAGTATTTCAGCTGTGCTAGATGGGGAATTCCCGTTTCTTTGATTCTCCCATCCTCGACAGGCGGAGCCATTGATCAGCTTAGCGACTCTGCTGGGTTGAGGGTGAAGACCAGTGAACTATTCCAGCAAACAAAACATATGTATAACATTTGTACAATGTTGGCCGACGTTGTACAAATTTTATACAACTGTTTTGTGTTTGCTGGGTTATGGCCTGGCTATGCTATGGCCTAATATGTCTCCGAGCATATTTCAAAGACAATTATCCCTGCCATCACTGGGGTCAAGAAAAAGAGAAAAATAGGAAAGGAAGAAGATAAAAAAGAATGAGGAGGAGGGGAGCGAGGAGGAGGAGGATCGAGGAGAAGGAAGAGGAGGAGGAGGATGAGGAGGAGGAGGAGGATCGAGGAGGAGGAGGAGGAGGAGGAGGAGGAGACGGAGGAGGAGGAGGAGTTAACTGCGTGTCTTTATTATTTTCTGACTCTATATGGGTCTGGTCACACTAAACTAGGCCAAAAGTGTTACATGATAAGACAAAATTAAAACATAATAATATATTATATAATAATTATATATTTTTTTTTGCATTTCCTGATAGTACAATATCTGTATAGTTTGTTGTTGAGAAGTTGCAAGTCAATTCGCTCGATGTGGAGTTCAGGAAATGTTTTTTTCTGAGCCTGGTGCTTTCAGGGTCACGTACGTGATGCTTCCATAATTCTTGTTTAAAATGGGGGATATAATAGTTAAGCTGGTGAAATTGATGTGAAGAGATGATCTGATACAAGGGTGATATGGTAAAACAAACAGGGTCGACAGAACGAGACACCAAGGGGGAGAAACATACCTTTGACACCTCCACCCCAACTGTACTCAAATGTGGGACTTTCTTTTACATTAATACTATGTTACCTTTGATATATTGTTGGTTTTCATATAATAATGTTGCCAGTAGTGAGCTGATCTGGGCGACCACAGGTGAAGATGGAAGCAAATTACTGAATAAAACAAGGAGTGTAGGCCTATTGTACATATGTGATGTTTGACAAGTCACGTACGTGATTCTTCTCAGCACGTGACTGTTGACATGATTGTGAGCGTCAGTATCAGAGCTATACATTTACTCTCGACAAGTGATTGAAAATTTCAATAATCACATACGTTGCTAGCAGTCAAAGATCACGTACAAGACTCTTCTGCTATGTCAAATGTCACATACGTTTTTGACCTTCCTGGACTTAACCTTTCATAAAGGCAACAATTATCGCTCAGGCATAATATAAATTTACCAGTCATATATAGGTTAATCGTTTGTCCTTGAGCTGATATATCTAATCTGTACGCCCCACCTCCGAGGTCCCAAGCAGTACTTGAACAAAAAATAAACATACGTTTTTTCGGTAACGTACGTGATTTATTGACACCCACAACTTAAAACCTACATATCTCACACATGGCAGCACGTTTTGATTTGGTAGCAAGGCTGCTTCAAAGAAGCATTCGCCAAGTAACTTTTGCACACCCTTGCATAGCAATTGACTCATGTAAGAAACGGTGATGTGTGGTTCAAGATTGTGGTAACATACGTGATGCTCAAAATGGTTTGCATCCCTTCAGAAACAATTAAAAGTTTATTGAAAAGCCAAGCCTTATATAATACAGATAACCTTCCATCGAAATAAAACTTGAGACTTCAGAGTACCAGTTTTTATATCTGTTATCTCATTTCAGAGAAATTACACAAAATGATGATTACTTTCTTGAGAGATCAAAAATCTTTAACTGAACGTCACATACGTTAACTTTGTGTTCAGAACGCATAAAAACAATGTAAAAAACAGTATATTACCCCCATTGTGGTCCTAAATTCAACTCTGATCATTATTCCACATAATTTGATGAAAAGCAGCCAAGTATGCGGTAAACAGAGACCTTTGTTCATCCTCTCAAAATGTGATGTCTGGCGATGTAACGTTTGACATAGGGAAAAACGCACTTGTCATGGACATAATATAACAACAAAGTCACAAAGAATGAGCCAATTTATGACATTTTTAATGTTAAGTACTCTCCACAGTGTCTATTTCCTACCCACCAAATATTACGGTGGTGAAATAATTATAAATATCGATAAATTGTTCAAACACGACAACCCTCAGAATCAGCCACTGGCCTAGTTTAGTGTCACTAGACCCATATGCCTAATTAGGCCTAATTTGAAGTATCTCTTAGGCCTATATGATGTAGGTTCATGCATTGTGTAGATTTAAATATATATAGCCCTAAGGCCACTTTGTTTAATATCTCTGTTTTAGGTCAGAAAAAATCAAAAATCTAATGAGGGAGGGCGGGAAAAAAAACATTTGAGAAAAAAAACCATTGAACATATTTTG
The DNA here is from genome assembly GCA_964017125.1 of Flabesymbios commensalis. NCBI lineage: Eukaryota > Metazoa > Annelida > Polychaeta > Terebellida > Flabelligeridae > Flabesymbios > Flabesymbios commensalis. Next base: position 4,526,748 of record OZ024917.1, read on the forward strand.
GTAAAATTGGTCATATTACTGGGAAAGTTAATGAGGGCGACAAAAAACATAGCCGGAAAAATATTTTTTATTTCTTGAAATAAACATGTTTTTTTTCGAAACCTTTTTATTTATCTCCCGAAATTGACTGTTTTTTTCTGGAAATTGGCAACAATCTAATGCGTGCGCTGAGCAGAAAAAAAACACATGTTTTTTTTTGGTAATGCGCGGCCTAAATCTAATGTGCGCGCTCATCTAAAACAGATAAAAAAAACATAGTGGCCTAAATTATGTAAGTAGGCCTAGCAGGTTTTTATTTTACTCTTTCAAGGAAATGCTGGCAAATGTCACACGTGATTAGTTACTGGCATTAGCATGTCTGAAAGGTAGGCCTTGCCTACTGCTTTTCATTTAGAATATTGTATCTCTACTTAACCCTTACAACGCTGAAAATGTTTTATATAATCCAAAGGGTTTTTTTAATTTCAAATCATCATACCCAGCAAACATGAGACGTTGGCCTAACGCTGGTTAACTGTTGGCCCACTGTCTACGACGCTGGCCCAACAGTAGGCCAACGCTGGCCCAATGTCTCATGCTTAATTGCTGGGTAATTGTCTTAGCTCTTTCTACTTCATTTGAATACCTATGTCATGGATCTATCGTGGTCTGGGGCGAGGGTTACCATAGACGTTGCTGAATGTTCGACAAGTCAATGGTCGCGACCAACGCCTCAGGCCCCGATCTTGATTGTGGTGTCTTGCCCGGTCAGCAAGCGGTGGTTCGCTGCAGAAACTCAGTCAAAGTAGAAGATTTTCTTAATTTATTCTTTATTCATTCCATATTCGTGCAGACATTGTCAGATATGTGTGTGCTACTTAGTCCCGTGCGACAGGAGGTGGCTATCCAGCCACGAGGCTGAATGTGTGTGACGCGGTTACACGTCTGACTTCCGAGAAGGCCAGTGATAGAATGAGCTGGGCCGCACATGGCGTGAGCCGGGCGGAAGTGCTGACCCGTTGATCAGCGATTCCGTCCGGCTCGAACTTAGCGCGATGATCTGCTAGTTAGGTCGCCACATTACCCCCGGGCTAAGTGACAACGTATATCTACAAAACTATGCTTGTGGTTACCTCAACGGCAGATATCGTAAATTTACGGTTAACTACGCGCCGACCAAGTAGCACCGATTCGTACCAAAATATCAACGTCATAACTATAAACATGTAAAAAGCCAAAGACGTGATACAGCGTGGGTTGTTGGTGAGCTATAGTGAGTGCGGCTATGACCAAATCTTTATTTATATCCGATCCTCTTAGCAAATGTCCTTTTAACTGGCCCAAAACTCTTAACTCTCATCCAACTGACTAAGTTACTTAACATATATGAGAATAGTGAAAACTTTCATTATTAATTTAACAATGATTAATTTGTGCCAGGCCTGGCACAATTTATATATATAGTTAAGTTAAATTGTACGTGCACTGGGTCCACAGTATATATCATTAGGAGCTATATCGCGTGAACCAGCTGCACAAATCACGCTGGTGTATGGATCTGTCGTCCCACACGTGTTTGAATTGTCGGCGGATTTATTGTCACTCTAAGGCTGTGATTGGTATTACTTTTGTTGTGATTTCCGATGTGTTTATTCTGTTGTGTTTGAATCGGCACATTTTTTCCCAAATGCAAAGAATTCGTGAATATGTTCGAATACCATCGTACCTCCCGTTCGCGCAAGAAGTCGTGGCATTTTTAACATGCGGCGCCTTGTACAATGTCGCCTTCGTATTTGACTGTTCCCCAGGCTTTTCACCTCGTCAGCTAACCTCTGGAGCTGTCCCTTTGTCTTTACCGTAGACTGTCCGTTCAAACTTTGCTTCGTGCACACTCGGGCCTCAGAAGGCGTCGACGTAGCAGTACTTCTTTTTCCTACCACGGCTGTCTGAGGTTCGTGAATTTTCGCCATAGGCCGTATAGCCGTAGTTTATGACATCGCGGTCAATTGTCTGGTCTGTTCATCTTCAGGCATGCGCTCCATATGCGCAGGTTTGACACGGTCTGCAGTCACTGTCTCAACCTTGCCTTTGATTAATACTTTGTATACTCGAAACGCTCTTTGCGACGACCTTATACGGTCCGTCGTAAGGGGCAGTCAGCGGTGGTGCAATTGAGATTCGTCGGAAAAATACATGTGAACATGTGTCGAGCTCCTTATATTGGAACATATCTTTTTGATTTGTGTCTCGTGGGAGGCTTAACCGGAGACGCGAAATGGCTACGCGTAACCTATCTGAATAATTTTCTAAATCAGTATTGGCGTCCACGGTATAATTCTCCGTAAAGTCACCTGGGAGACGCAATGTCATTCTGTATGCCATTTCGGCGGCCCATCCGCCTAACGTTTCCTTGACCGCCGATCGTATGCCGAGCAAAACGGCCGGAAGCGTAGTTGTCCATGGGTTCGGTGCCTCGTGCGCCATAATGGCGGCCTTAAGTTGTCTATGAAAACGCTCAACCATGCCGTTTGATTGAGGGTGATAACTCGTACCGAATTGATTACACAAGGTATCCCATAGTCTGGATTCGAACTGGGCCCCTCTATCCGTAGTAATCGTGGCAGGAGTCCCGAAACGAGCTACCGATCTGCTGAAAAACGCGTCTGCGACCGTCTCTGCTCTAATATCTTTTATCAGTATAGCCTCTGGCCAACGTGTAAATCGGTCGACGCATGTCAACAAATACTTAAAACCGTCGGAATAAGGTAAGGGCCCGACCAGATCGACGTGTACATGATCGAATCTCTCAGTCGGTTCCTCGAACTTTCCGAAAACTGGTTTATTATGACGTGAAACTTTAGCTGCTTGACAGCCTGTGCAGTATCTGCACCAATTTGCTATGTCAGTGTTTATCTTTTGCCATACAAAACGAGAATTAATGAGAGGTTTCGTGGCTCTATGAGAAGGGTGCCCTAAACCGTGAAGGGAATTAAAAACTTTTCTTCTAAACTTTTCGGTTACGTATGGTCTTTTACGTCCTGTCGAAATGTAGCACCAGACCAATACATTATCTAATGTCTCTTACAAGCGAAATTTCATATTGGACGTCGTTGAATGTCTCAAACGTATGAGTTCTTTGTCAGAAGCCTGGTCCTTGCTCAGGTTTTTATAGTTTATGGCTGCGTCATATTCAATAACTGAAACTGTTGATCGCGATAATGCGTCCGCTACGAAATTCGTTTCGCCCTTCACATATCGAATATCGGTTGTGATCTCTGCTATGAAAGTTAAATGCCTCGTCTGGCGTAAGGATGGTCGTTCTGTCGTAGAGTTCATGAAGTAAGTCAAAGGTTTATGGTCAGTGTTGACATAAAATTCTCTACCCTCCAAGTTATGTCTAAAATGTTTAATGGTACTATAGACTGCCAAAAGTTCCCGGTCAAAAGCGCTGTATCGTGTCTCTGCTGGTGATAGCTTTTAGCTAAAAAATGACAAAGGTTGCCATACATTATCAATACATTGTTGTAAAACTCCACCAACCGCGAAATCACTAGCGTCACACGTGATGTTTAAAGTGCCGACTGTTGCGGATGTACTAATAAAGTTGCGTTCGCTAGTATTTGCTTCGATTCGGTAAATGCTACGTTCCCATTCTCTGTCCAATGTTATTCGAAATTAGACTTAGGCGAAAGTCTATACTGACCTTCGCTGGCTTCAGTCAACAAATTATTCAATGGTGTCAATTTCTCAGCGCAATGAGGAATAAAACGATGGTAATAATTTACCATTCCTAGATATCTACGTAATGCTCTCTGTTTCTCAGGCTTCACGAAATATACTATCGCGTCCACTGCTGTGGGAAGGGGTGAAATGCCTTCAGGACAGACGTATTGTCCTAAAAAACTCAGTTCAGGCGTTCCGAATTGACATTCATCCGGTCAATTATTATTCTGTATTCGGTTGACCGTTTGAATAGAATTTTTAAATGTTTCTTATGTGTCTTATGGTCAGGGCTTGTTACTAACAAGTCATCTAAATAAACAAACACGAAATCCAAACCACGCGTGACATGGTCTATAAAACGTTGAAAAGTTTCTCCGGGATTTCGTAGCCTGAACGGCGTTCATGTAAAATTGAAAAGTCCGAACGGCATCGTAACTGCGGTTTTATGTACCTCTGATGGCTCGACTGGTATCAGGTAATATGCCCTCACTAAATCTATCTTCGAAAATATTTTGGAACCAGCTAAACGCTGTGTAAAGTCCTGTATATGGGGAATCGGTACCTATCTGGAACTGTTTGAGCATTTAGGCTGCGGTAATTGCCGCATGGTCGCCAATCGCCGTTTTTTTTAGGGACCATGTGTAGTGCAGACGACCATTCGCTGTCGCTGGGCTCGATAACCCCTAATTTGATCATTTCATCAAACTCTCTCTTTGCGGTGACTAATTTATCTGGCGCTAGTTTACGTGGTCGCACAAAAACGGCATGACCTTTATTTACTATCTTATGCGTTAATCCGTGTTTTACTGTCTCGCCTTTCATTGTAGGTCGTGTCAGTTCGGGAATTGATTTAATAATTCTGTATACTCGTTACGAGTGCTATCTATTCGATTCAGTGACAACGATTTAATTGAAGATAATGTGGCTGGTATCGCTAGTCCGGTTCTCATGTCACGCAGGCATCTGCATGATAAATCTACGAGTAGATTGTAATGTATTAACAAATCAGCCCCTAAAAAAGGGACTTAACGTCGGCGACGATAAATGTCCATGAGTATTCTCTTTTCAGTCCGACGTCGACAATACGTTTACTTGTACCGTATGTTGCGATAGTCGAATTATTTGCAGCGACCAAAGGTAGACTATCAGCGTCCACGGTCCCGTTAGCGCAAGACCGCTGATAGCCGCACCCGTGTCGATCAAATATCTACATTTATTACTTTTATCCATGACGTGTAGTAGCCTAGAGGGAAATAACTTAGAAGTTTCAGTTATCACGCAGTCATGTCGCGTCTCGTTCGGCTCGCCAGACACAAGAGTCGCCACCTTACGCTGGCTTAACAGTTTAAAGCGAAGACACAGGGGTCTCTGCACAAACGCGCCTTATCACCGAATCTCTGATGATAGTAGCAGATCAGTGCATCGTCCGTAGCCGTTGGCTATGCGGTACCGGATTGCGGCGAGTTCGGCGGCGGAGCGGGCGAGCGGGGATTTGGTACTTTTGTGGTAACAACATCCTGTTCATTGTTTTCATTACTATTATTATTTGCAGCCATGCGAGGTGTAAACGGTCTTGCATTAGCATTAGGGAAAACAATTCTATATTCTGTTGTTCTGTCTCTTCTGTGAGTTGTCTGCTGCTTATTGTTATATTGGCTTTTGATGTCCTGAAGTTTCTAACTTTTTTAGTCTTCTGGAAATGTCTTCCATTATTCCAATAAGTTTTTCACTGTCATTTACCCTTACCTCGGCGACTCCCACACTATTGTCTTTCGCGTCGTTTTCTGAAGCTATAGCTCTGTCGGCCAAAACGACCAAGCTCTCCAATGATATACAATCGGGTGTGGTTGCTAAATGTGCCCGAATAGATGCAGGCATCTGTCGAATAAAAGCTTGTCGTATCACTGCCTTACCAACTACTGCCGTCGTCCCAAATCCAGCGGTCTTCTGGAGACGTCGAAGAAAACGTGAAGGAATGTCCATGCCCAGCTTCTCGCCTGATATGACCTTATTAACTCACTCATTTGTGACTAAGGAATGGCTGTAACAAAATATCTCTAAAGTTCGATGCGACTTCTTCGGATAAGGCTGCACAAGTCAGTCTATACCGTTCATCGTCGTCTGTTATGTCGTGAAGGTCGAACTGGGTCTCCAGCTGGTTAAACCATAACTCGACGTCGTTCACATAGAATGGTGCGATTTTAAATTTTGGCAAATTCTTTGATTGTCGTGATGATCTGCGATGAATTGGGGAGGGGCTTCTTGATGATTCGCTCCTCGATAATTCTCGCCGTCTGTGTTGCCTCGCGACTCTTAAAAAATCGTCTTTCACTCGTCTGAATTCTTCGTCGTTTTCTCGAGCTGTTGATGCACTAGCATCGCTCATATGAAATAATGAGTCTGTATCACGAGCACCTCTGGGATTCAATTTCGGCGAATCAAAACCTCGACTGGCGCCTCCTTCGGCCATTTTGCAATATGTTTTGAAATTATTTAACTGATGAAGCATTTAAGTCTACGGCCCATAGGCTAACTACGCAGAACTTAAAAGTTTATTGAAATGACATGCTTCTTAACCATGTCAGGTTATATGCATAACCACCCTCTGCCGCACAAAACAGTAGCACTGCAAAATCTGACACATCTGACGTAGTCTTGTGATGAATTATCGAATCTTTTTTTTCTAGGTTATGATGAAATGTCTGTTGAGTGTGGGGTTGTCGAATGAAGTAGTCTTTATAAAATGGCTTTTTACTTGCACGTTTTATAAAAAATAGATGTGTCATTGTCAGACACGTAGCACAATATTATAGTAATACATAAGGATTTGGATCCAACAAATAACATGTACACATGCCAATAAAATTGCTAACATACTGCTAAAATGTATAAGACAACTGACTGTCCAATCTGCGAGAAAAATATTTTCCCGGAGACTGGAAAGTGAAATATGATAAAATACTCGAGTCGGAATAGCTGTCAAATCGTATATTTCAGACCGTAAATTCTCAAAATTATTATTCCAAATTCGAATAGCGACTGAGGCTAGTAGGTGTTACAATCAAATGATGACACCCGTAATGTTTTAATAAACTTTTGTTAAAATATATAAATATGTTTAATTTCGCTGACAGCTTCTCACTTGAGTGGCATAGTATGAATGTCTATTTCAAATATTCTCCCGAGAAATACACACGAAAAATACTTCTTTTTTTTTCTAAATCTCTTTGTGTCTATTCCTCTTAAGAAAACTCGTACGACCTCGTCATAATCGTTCGTTTTGTTATTCGTTTGCTCGAGTCGTATAATGTATCTCTACAGCCATGTCGATGCTGTATTAGTCCGATATTTCCTAGAGGTGAATGTCTGTTGGCTCATTGACATATCATCAAAGGTCTAATTTGACTTTTCAATGCGCTGTCATCCTGCAAAAATGACATCGCTTGAATTGTTTGTAAAAAAAATTTCATTTACTCACGTTTCGCAATAATTTCTTTGCGAAACACATAAAAATGAGAAAAATTCCAATCTCTCAGGCAAAGACCAATGTAAAATTCTATTAGTCTTGTAGAGATAAAAATATTTTAGGTTTTGTCGATTAGAATTGTAGTCTATAGACTACACGTCTGCCGGCTATCCAATATGGATGCCGCACCACGTGTGTGGAAGATCCCGATCTCGCCGCGGAAAATTGTGTCGTTTTAATTTATGTGAATATCAGTGAGCCCAGACATCGTATGAGAGCAGCTAATTCTAGGGATCGCTACCACCACCTAGCGGCTGCTAGCTTACCATCACATAGAAAAATATAATTTCTGCTTCCACTGAAATACAATATTGTATAAAATGTAATGAATTTTGACCTATTGTCCTAAAATTATAGGACAGACCAATTAAGACCTTTTATTCATTCAATATGGATGCAATTGTGTAAGAAATGGCTTTGTTTCCTAATAAAAACGTCACAAGTCGAGATATAATTTTGTTGCGGAAAAATATTTTTCGTGTTTCACAAAAAAATATGGCGGGTATCCTCGTGAAAACCGCGTCACCCGAATGAGGTGCCAAAAACGGTTTAATTGACTAAAATTTCAAAATAGCATCCTCTCAGTCGCCGACAGTGGCGTAATTAAGAGAATAACCTTGAAATCTGTTATAATATAAAGGGTAGACTATTCCGTCTAGTATGCATCTAAGTCTAGGCTGGATGTCTAAAATCCGCCATTTTTAACGCGAAAACCTCTGTTTGTGCAATTTTTCTGACTAGCCTTATGGCATTTAGTGTACATTTAGACCCGAACTTTTGCGTACCTTCATGGAATGTAGATTCATTCTATGTCCCTTAAATATAAAAACTATCCAATTCGCACTTTGAAAATGCTGTGAGACACAAAAATGCAGATCTGATCTATTTACCGGGTAGAAAGTTGCGTGTCGGATCAAACGTCGTGGGTTACCATTAATGATGTGGTAACCCAAAATGCTGGCAGAAGGTTGTGTGTCGAATCAAACGTTGGTGGTCTCCATTATCGTGGTCTGGGGCGAGGGTTACCATTGACGTTGCCGAATGTTCGACAAGTCAAAGGACGCGAGCAACGCCTCAGGCCCGATCTTGATCGTGGTGTCTTGCCCGGTCAGCAAGCGGTGGTTCGCTGCAGAAACTCAGTCAAAGAAGAAGATTTTCTTAATTCATTCTTTATTCATTCCATATTCGTGCAGACATTGTCAGATATGTGTGTGCTACTTAGTCCCGTGAGACAGGGGGCGGCTATCCAGCCACCCGGCTGAATGTGTGTGACGCGGTTATACGTCTGACTTCCGAGAAGGCCAGTGATAGAATGATAGAATGATAGAATGTGATTGAATGAGCTGGGCCGCACATGGCGTGAGCCGGGCGGAAGTGCTGACCCGTCGATCAGCGATTCCGTCTGGCTCGAACTCGGCGCGATGATCTGCTAATTAGGTCGCCACAGATCTACGGCCATTATACATATTTAATTATTTTAATGTGGGGATCGACGTCAGAATCTTACGTCAATAGACTCCAGATATTCTGACGTCTAAAGTCGGTCCCCCCACTGAAAGGCTCAATACATAGTCCTAAGCTTACTGATTAATTTATGTAGGATAAAATGTAAAATGTTTGCAGAATAATTGATTTTAGTTATGCTTGTACGAGTAGGCTAACCGGGCTTGAATGGCCTAATCTAAGCCTATATATCCCGATCTGTTCAGTGAACACTAATCCGCTAATTTCTCTACACACACAATGTCTATTATCAGGATTATATATGTAGGGGAGACTGGGGCACCTTGAGACTTGGGCACCTCGAGATAGGCCTGTTTGACAAAGAAATTATTTTGCGATTTGTGCGCCATCTGGTCACTGGTACCAAGGCTAACCAATTCCCATTTTCCACCCTATTGCTAATGGCTGTTGGATATCCCTGGTGTGTATGTAAGCATAGGTCCATTTTTCACATGAAAAGTACTTTTTTGGATGATCAATATTTGGTTCTATAGATCACGTAATTCTTTATTTCGCTATGATTTTGATGGTATCTTACACCTGTGCTATCACTTTATAACTTATGTATAATGGTTTGAAGATGTGAGGGAAGTCATGGTGGCACCTTGAGACGCTGTCTCAATGTGCCCAAAAACTGTCTCAAGGTGCCCCAAGTCTGTCTCAAGGGGCCCCGACAGTGTCTTAATGTGCCCCCACTTTTTTCAGGCACTGTAACATCTAGCATTAGCCAACTGCAGGCATTAGGTACAGGTATATGTAGTATTCAAATCTTGATTTTAGGTAGATCCACGTTGTCTTCAGATACCTAATATGGTGTCTTAAAGTACCCCAGGTGGTGTCTCAAGGTGCCCGAGTACGGGGTACATTGAGATATTTTTTTGAAAATATGTTTTGTCTAATATATGCTGTTTCCATATGTGTCGTCAAAATGTTTTATTTCGAAAATTAAATATATGTTTGAGGGGTTTGAATTTTGCCGTCTCAAGGTGCCCCAGTCTCCCCTACATCATTAAAATGATTAATACCACCCCTGATGTATTAGCTGTTGACAAGAAAACACTATATGTTGATGCAATGTTGGTTAAATGTTGGGCCGGCGTCACAGACGGAGGGCCACCATCAAGCCATCATTTTAATGTATTTTGTTTGCTGGGTAGGCCTAACAGAGACTGGGTTAGAAATATCCTCATGTGTCACGTACGTAGGCCGACGTACGCAGTTAACAACATAGATGGTCTACAGACGATCATTGATATCAGCACATGTTCATTGAACAATTGTGAGTAACTTTAAACTAATCAGTGGAAATATTAACTACTCTACTGGAATTTTTTATGTAAACAATTGATTGTAATACCACTAAAATATATAAACTACGCGATAAGAAGGGCTAGTTTGAGAGAAGGTTGTCTGTCTTAAAACAGCTGGCTTGTTATGCTTCACAGAACCATAATATTTACATCAATTCCGGCGGACCCCACTCCTGTGGACGTTGATTATGCTGCACATGCGGGCCGTTGCATTGAGCACTTATCGGGTGCGGGGTTGGAGGAGTTGCCCTGTTTAGCAGATCTCTCCACCCTGCCGCCGATTCACTATCTCATTTCATCCCCGTCTGGGCGACGGTACACAAGCAACATGACTCCATGATGTTCTTCATGCTTTATTAATATTAATTATGATTAATCTATAACGCTGTGCACTGATTCATATGGATGGTGATGGAAGTTGGAGCGCGGCGGCCTCGGCCTCGTGGCTGGCTCTGCAGGGGCAGGACAGACGTCTGTCTGCCCCGCCGGCTGGATCGCAAGTGTACGCGTGAGCGGGAAAATGTCTGCAGGGCTAGCGAGGGTGAAACTGTTCGAAGAGTTCCGGAAATCGAACAGCTTCAGCCTCACCAACCTAGGAGGGGCAAGACGCTTGTCCCCACACACTCACCCAGCAAATCATGACGACCCATCTACTTTAAGGCGACACAATCAGGCCAAAAATCATCCAAAACTCAAAATTTTATTTTCGCTTCCTGATATGTCCATAATTTATGAACATGTCCATGGACTAGAATTGTATATTGAAAATTTGCAAATACTACGTCTAGACTATAAACCCATTAAACTGGTTAAATTAAAGTTGAAAAATTGCATTACATGACAGATATGGTCTAACTTTTGAACTATAGAATAGTTTTTGATTGAAATTTCATGGTATTCGGGGGGTGACTGGAATATAGTCCTTGCAAAGAAAATCGGTTGAAAAATCGATTTCATGAAAATCGGTTGAGAATTAACTGAGAAATCGGCGAAAAACATGCGATACAAGTTATTCTGACGTCTATTTTTTTGGTTTGGATTGCCAGATAAAATATGTTTATCTCAGCAAGCACGGGGCATTCACCCGATGCTGTTTCAATGTTACATTGAAACAGCATTGGGTGAATGCCCCGTGCTTGCTGAGATATAAAGTACAAACCCAACACCATACATTTAATTAGCCAAATGCTTATTCAACCTTTTTTTTAATGTTTCGCCTACTCCTCCATCCCCCCCCGTAATAAAATAATGGTTAATTAACAACAAATTTTAGGTACAACTGTGAAATCACACAACTTATTTCTGCTCTCTAATATTGTATTTTACGTCTTTGCAACGTACATAAACATGATAGATTTTCATTTATATTTGTTTTATGAATGCCGATGGATCTTTTTCATCATTACCTCTCTTGAGAAATACAACATAAACATTATATAAGGATATCCAGAATAACAGATCCACTCTTTCGAAATTTTCAAGGAAATTATACTAATCTAAAACATATACATCGTTTAGGGTTATTGAGAAAATGGAAAAATAGAAAACCTGAGTAGTTGTGGTACAAATGGTTTTAATATAGTTTAATAGATTATTTTATTATTTGAAGGAATGACGTACAACCAATTTGACAAAACAACGGAATCATGAGGTTTTATGTACAGATATAGATGTTGGGTTTGCGACGTACACAATCAAATGTAGTGGCAGCTGCCCGGGAGCACGCTCATCTCCAACTCTAAAATACTAATCATTTGTGTAGCATCATGTGTATTTATCGTGTGTTTCTTCACTCATACGATAAAGGATTTTAAGCATGTGCAGAGCGGAATCCCTGTACATAAGCAAACAGTCGGAATAATTACAAGCGCCATTAACATTCCGATTTCCTAAACTCCAGATAAATGATCTGGATCCTGATTTACGTTTCAGCTGTGATAACACAAATCCACTGTTATCTTAGTTTTACAACTACTATAGTATTCAATTACTTTCTTCGACCTCATAAATGTACTTGCGGAGAGCAAAAATGATAATTGTATATATCTACAACAGAAACAAAGATACAGATTTGTGTTTACTTTTTGTAGCCATTTTGAAAAATGTTTATATTTTGAATTTGAGGCCCGGTCTAGCTTGTGTCTTTGGATAAATATATATGACGCTACGCTAAGTTCTCAGCAAAGGAATCCTTTAATTGCATTATGAATCAAACGTCACCCAACTCATCCACATGAAATACCCAAACAAGCTTTTCCCGCCCTTGCTCCTCAATATAGTTGTTCCGGCTCCATGTTGATGAGCTAGCTCTAGCTGGGATAATTATGGCACATGGATTTACGCATTCTGACCTCAGAGATTATATCTCTGATACCACACACTCATTTCGCCGTATGCACGCATGGCGATTGACCAGATTTATCAGCCGTTAGTGAGCGTTACCACGTGATTTTATAACCATTCCTATAACCACGGAACTATTTTGGTGTTCACTTCAGCTCATTACTTATCCTTTTTTCAATATTTAATTTGATCTTAGAGTTTGTTACAGATAAGGGCTATTTATTATGTTTAGTAGTGGATAAATTGAACCAGCACAATTCGCATGTCATTCAGTAATTTATATTTGCCAGTGTTTTGAAGCCGATTGTAAATTCTGTCAGAAAAACGTAAACATGGACCTTCTCACAGCAGCGCGTAGGCAGAAAAAGTAATCCTTTGAATGTTTTCTATTTCTATGTGAATATAAACTCATATGTGGCAGAGTAGTGGTGTTTTATATTTGCCATATATATTCAGAACACTCAAGCGTGTTTATAAGCCTATAGTTGTTATATCAACAAAACTGCTCAAAATGAGCAGTTTTTGTCGAAACATGGCGTGTGGTTACAGAGAGAGAGCGGGGTTGACCTGAGCGACATCTATGTGTGGAGAATGGGATTTACGCGCCTCTGAGCTTTTTGCCCATTAACAGTTACTCATATCTGTGCAATATTTGAATGAAAATAATGCCAATTAATTTAATTTCATTTTCTTTATGATTTTTTTAAGAAGAAACGAAACAGCTAAAAACGGCTATTGCCACGTCGTGACGATTAGCACTTTAAGTTGTAACTGATGAAGGAAATGAACACGTTGGTTTTTGTCATCGCTGTTGGATCAGTGTTTGGCCACCCTCTACGACCGCTGGCCCAACATTGACCCAACATTGGGTCAACGTCTTGCGTTTGCTGCATATATAAGCCATGGTGAAATTAGAGTAGCCCATCTATATATGTGTAGATAACATTACATTGACAATGTGATAGCACAAGTAAAACGAATTACATAGTAGAACGCGAAACATGTCGAATTCTAACATACCGGAAACAGCTGAATTTATTTTAAATCACCTCTATTTTTCATTCATTAGAAGCTGTCAGTCGCGCAATCAATGTCAGCTTATGATAAATGGTTTCAATGTACCCCCAGTAATGAGATGTGTGACCCACATGTTATCGTCCATACCGAATAATGTAAATAATAATAGTCTTTATTTCGTACTATTGGTACATAAACATATTATACAATAGGTGCAATGTGTAAGTGAATAATCAAATCCAAATGATTAGTACATTATATATCAATGTACTAATCATTTGGTTAATGATCTAAGCAGAAAAAGGATATTAACTCATTCAGTTCTTTCTAGTAAAACACATAATTATTGACTTTTTACGCAGCCAGCGCCCCCCCCCCCCCTCCCCCCAGGGTTGAAAACCCCCCCAAAAAAAATGACCACCACATTTGATCGAAATAGACTCTAGGATGCTCCTGTAAAAGCTTTAGATTGTGACATTATTTTGAATTTTTATAATATTATTAACATTTAATCTATATTATTCTTTTAGTCATTATTATTGAATATGCCTATTTTAATTGATATTTTACTTCGATCATTGTTTACTCAGCTCCTCGAGATTTTAACACTATATCTGTCGAATTGTTTAATTACCATGTTAATAGTGTATAAACAGCTTGTTTTTTTTACAGGGAAGTGGCCTCGTATAGGTACTGTCACCTGTCGCCACTTGCTTCTATATGTACAGTGTTATTCATGTATATTTTACATACATGCATGCCTATTTGTACTTATAGAAAGCTTAATAAACAAAAACAAAAAGAAAAATGACTAACCGATATCATACAATCGACTAACCAATAATCCAGCACAACATATTTGATCAATTTTTTTTTAAATATGTTTGAAACGTAATTTTAAATGTATTTAAATGTATTTTAAATGTATATGCCTGATATAGGGGTGCATATCAGGACAAGGGGCATTCATCATTCATAGATACCGGTCGTGGTTAATGATAGTTTCTGCTTATTAAGTAACTGACACAATTTGTTGGTCAGACAGAAATTATACAGGTAGGCCTAGTTATTGTAACAGTTATCATGTAACAGACTTTGCAAACTACATACAGTTAACATGTCACATAGAGGCTTATTCACCGGCGTCAATAATTATCCGAATAGGACTAGGTCGTTTTATGTGAGTGATTTTGTGTCAGTACTACGTTATTATAATGAGTATATCTAGCGGGACAGAGAGTACACATCGCATCTAGACATACAGTGAGTCATTCCTCATGCAGTATGTATGTATATATATATTCAGGATAATATAATACTATTCTATCTGAGTCTACTCCTCATACAGTACATATCTATATATTATCAGTGTACCGTTAATAGAAATGTTGCGATATTACATTAGTTATATTCGCTTATTTTCGGTTGTAGCCATAATATACATTTGTTGTGTTCCGATTTATATTTTTACAGCTAAGCAAGTAGGCCCCTATAATGATTAAGCATGCCGTTTTGTCAACTCGTACTCTAGCTTAGAAACCAGTCTTTTCGTGTCTCACGTGTATACTGTAAATCTGGTAATATTCGAGAGGTTTTAATTTTCGCGAATTTCGCGAAGAGGACAAATTCCCAAATTCAAGAATTTCGCGAAATTTTTTATTATAATAGCGCTAATACAGCAAAATGAAAATTCGCGAATTCTAAACCTCGTGAAAAGTCCCAAAATAAAAAATTCGCGAAAATTTAAACACGCGAAAATTACCAGATCTACAGCATTCACCTTGAGATGTGAATTTTTGCCGCAATTCTCACCTCAAAATTAATGAAAATGATTCATTTTAATAAATACTTCAATATATATTATCAAAATGAAAATTTAAAACATCTTTATATTGCGATGGAAAGGCATAAACCTATGTTTATTCAATTAACCATTTAAACGTCAAGCGCGATTGTAGTCGAGTTTAATATATTTTCTTAGCAGGATGATTCACAGTTATTGGGAATAAGTGTTTAAACATTAAGATTTACACAGGTTTGTTCTAAAGTTGAAGAAAAATTGGCAGATCCAGAAGGGTGGCGCAGCCAGCGCCTCCCCCCCCCATCTATTCAGGGTCCCAAAAAATTTTGGCCGAAATATACTCTAGAATACTCCATTAGAAACCTTAGATTTCCAAATTTCAGATGGAGCATGCCCCCTGACCCCTCTGGAGCATAAAGAGGCTGGCTGCACCAGCTCAGGTTTATAAATTGTTTTAAAAAAATGGTCCCCTCCCCCCGTTTGTCAACTCCTGGAATTGCCACTGAGCGATAACGGGTTAAGGTCAATTATGCCCTGTTGTCTATACCAAGCATTTATTTATTTAAATATATTAATACAGGGTGTATTCATATTAGCCACGATACATACACCCAATGTTGTTTCCAATGTTGGCCCAACGTCGCATATGTATCGTGTTTTCTGGTTAAGATACACTCCCCTGTTGTTTTATTATTGCAGTTATTGGGAATGAAATGATTTTAATATATTAGGCCTTATGTTGGTTTGCGAAGATAACCCAACTTTAAAACAACACATTTTCAATGCATCTTTTTCGGTAGGATGCGCATATGAAAGTAGACCCTTTCCCTACTAGTGACGCTTGTCTCGCGTTTGCTGGGTAGAATCTCAATATAATGATCCTTTTTCTTACATAGCAATTACATTCAATAGTTTCAGGTGGCCGACAGGTAGGGAATGAAAGAACCTGAGAAGGATCAAAGAGTTTTAACACTTCGCATTCCAATATATTCGGATCTGTTGTTGACAGAGATTGCTATCCCGAGTATATTAGGGTGTTGCATGTGAAGGGTTAATTTTTGAGTTTTTAGCCGCGGCGTTGGAGATCCAAGGGTCGCAGAAGGTCAAATGATGTGTTGAATCAAGCCCTTTATCTCTCCCGTATACATAGCCTAGCCATCGCTAAAACTTAGCAGAATAACCTTCTTCGGATAAAATGACCAAGTCGGGCCGCAAAATAGCACATTGCCCTCCAACATACGGGTCCGATGTTTGTCTTAGGTTGTGCATATATTACAAACTGTTTAGTTCAAATGCCTGAAGTGTGTAGTGCCTACTGTAAACTATAACGAAACGTTGAAGTCATTCGATAAGAAAAAAACCATAGTCTCGACTTCAGGAATCCTTCGGTCCCAATATTGCCATGATTGTGCAGAAAGCGACGTAAATCAATTCTATGAAACTCAATAGCCTTGACCTGCAATGTTTTCACATAGAAATCTAATACAATGAAGTATGGGGTAGGTGGTCTTATAACATTGTTTTCACCGAATAGCCATTCAAAAAGGTTTCTGGTGAAGTCACTGCGTTTCACAGGATATTCACTCACTCAAGACACCTCTTCTTATATTTGCAGTGAAGCGAGATTAGCGGGAAATGATGGGTTCCACATTTGAAGATGAGATTCGTCAGCATATCTCTCAGTTATCAACGATTACAGATGTTAGAACTGAAGAATATGATGACAAACTGAAGATAATCAACCAGCACCTGAGCCAGAGCAACGAGAAAGCCAATCAGTTGTGTGGTATTCTTGTTGAGTTTAACTACGCCGTGACATTTGGTTGCCTCTGGCGTCAGCTATCAGATACATACTGGAGCTCACAAGAGAAAGACGAAGCCGTTAGTCGTCGAGTATCGTCATTATTACTCATTATGTGTAACTCTACAGATAAATCAGTGGCCATGTGTCAACAATGTCTGCAACATAACGTATGTAAAGACTTCTTCAAACACCTGGATAATTATAGTTCACACACTGCACCGTATGATATGTTTACAATGCTCGCAACTCTTCTCAACGTGGAACAATACTGCGAGGATGCCGCGGAACAATACAGACTATGGTCGGTTGTGGAGATAATGAAGGGGATCATCAAGCAGGGGAACGTCACGTTAAATTATTCCGCACAGCTTATTCTAGCCAGTGTAATCACAGAGGACGAGAGTGAGAGTATCAACATGGGGAGTGGTACCATCACATACCTCCTGAACGTCCTCTCAAAGGCGCTTAAAGATCGCGATGGTAAAGCGTACGGCTACAGCGCAGATGAAATCCTGTACGGTTTGAATAAACTGGCCGTACACGACGCTAACAAGACGCGCATCGTGAAGCTGGGAGGTCTGCCCTGCTACGTGGAGATGTTAGCAGACCACGTGAGTGAGAGGGGTCAGGGGCTAGCTGCACGTGGTCTATGGCTCATGTCGTTTACCTGTAAAACTGACGTGATACGGGAGCCAGGATGTATTAAAGGTGCGTAAAGTAGACGTTTTGGTGAAAAAATATATTGTTCTTTAACCCCCACAGCGCGGGGATCGACTTTAGTCGTCAGAATCTGACGTCTGTAGACGTCAGATTCTGACGACTAAAGTCGATCCCCGCGCAGTAAGAGTAAAAATATTGCTAATGACCGTAGACCCATAACATAGGTATTCAAATGAATCAGATAGAGCTAACTAAGACATTCTCACACTCTGCGCAGTGATTTCCACTTATGAGACGCCTATCGATATCAGCCCATATCGCACTCTAGCTATAGTGAAACTACAATATATGGCAGTTATATCATTATGTGACTCGATCATGTGAGAAAATACAAACATTGTTCATTTTTCGTTCGATATGGGAAAATACAGCACATGTCCAATGAATAAAGTGTTCGCCTAAAGGGTCACACCTTATTCATTGGACGAGTGCTGTATTTTCCCATATCGCACTCAAATGAACACCGTTTGCATATCTTCATGATGATCTCAAATTGAAATAAACCCTTTGGTCTCCATGATTTTGCAAAATTATTCCAGCGTTGTAAGGTTTAATTATCCCCTAGAGCACTGATGTCGACTACAGTAGACATTCTCTGTTTTTATTAGCACCTTTATAACCACTTGGTAAAAGGAAAAGATGCTTAAAACTTGAAAGATATTATGTTGGGACTTGAATTTCACCACATGGGTTATCTACAAAAGTTCACCCTCTTAAACTGCAGTCTCGTATTTCTTCTCACCTTGATCTCACCTTGGTCTCACATTGATCTAACATTGATCTGACCTTCCTCTCACCTTGATCTCACCTTCATCTTTATGGAACAAACTGTTTTTTCTTGATTAGGGCTGGAGACTCTGGCAGCATGCGGTCGTAGTGATTCCATTCGGAGAGAAGCAGCAGGGGCATTATGGGTACTAATGGAGGATGATTCTGAATCAGAGACTCACTGTCAGCTACCAATGTTTGACATGTTAGAGAGACACAATAAGTTGTCAGTTGAAGACAAGATGAACGCCAGAAGAACAGACAGCCGCAGAAATAGTTCACATGGAACAGCTGGGAATATGGGTATATTAACCCTGTAACCGCCAAATTATTCAATTTGAATTTTCACCCACTTGAAGTTGTGTCTCGCTGACGCGATCCACAACTTCAAGTGAGTGAAAATTATTCAGATTTGACAAAATTGAGGTCAACTGTTTTCAAATATTGCTGATTGATGTCACATTTTGTCACATATTTAAAATGTGGTACTTAATTTGCTAATAAAAAATGAAAACCCGAATATTTGCGGCACCGGCGGTTAAAGGGTTAAACAGACCAACTCCTCACAGAGGTATATCCAGATCAGAAATCGCGAAATGTTGAGCCTATTTTAGCCTAACCCTTTAGACCCTCACTATGCATTAAACATCATTTCGCATCTCTGCAGAATGACTTAGTTTCTTGAAACCGAGGGGGTTCAGAACGAAAATTGTCATGGGACTGTATTAAAAATAACAGTATATTGTTACATTTGTCACCCACTTCAAGTCATTTTCATCCACTACAAGTCGGGAATTGCGACAGCAATTCGCGGTTTGTAGTGGATGAAGATGACAAGATGGTAAATTCAGACTTGAAAGGGTTAATGAGCCTATTGGTCCAGAGGCCAATGGCGGAAATGACAGAAATGATCAATTTAAAATTCAATGTTACAGCTGGCCAATGTGAAACATGATCATATAATTTATCAGATATCGTCAATGGCAGACGTCCAGTGTCGTCTTAGGCACGTGTTATCTTTGGTTTTAGTTCCTTACAATGATACGCTTATCAAGACTATAGCACATACCTGAAAATGTGTATTAAAATCTTCAACAATAGAAACAATATTTATTTACCAATAGTCGAGAATATGTTGTTATTTTTATAGATACACCACATATAATGATCAGCTACAACTGGAGTCACCAATCTATGCTTTTTAAGATCAGAGACCGATTGGTTGAAGCTGGATATAAAGTGTGGATGGACGTGGATAAGATGAGTATGTCATGTCGTGTCGTGTCGTGTCGTGTCGTGTCGTGTCGTGTCGTGTCGTGTCGTGTCATGTCATGTCATGGCATGGCATGGCATGGCATGGCATGTCATGTCATGTCATGTAGGCCCTAACGTAACATAGTAATGTGATTGAATGCCATACAATGCAATGTAATGTAACTATGCTTCTTCCTTCTTCGATTCTTTCAAACTCTAATATTTTTTCGGTGATTTTTAAGAATGTATTTTAAGCATCATTTATTAGTTAGCGTCAGATGCTATGAGAAAATGTATCAATATTTATATTTTGTTCGCATAGTCAATTAATTTTATCAAAGATTGTATCTTAAACACTTTTTGTCACTACCGACATATTTTATTAAACTACAAAAAAACGAAAGTACCATTTTGGAATGGTAATATATGTATATTTTTTTTATCCGACATTTTTTTCAGCGGGATCCATCTTGGAAGCAATGGCATCTGCAGTTGAGGAATCTGAAGTGGTTCTGATTTGTTATTCACAAAAATACAAAGATAGTCCAGCTTGTAGGACAGGCAAGTCATACAATAACTTCTAGTGTAACATATGTACGGTATACGTAAATCCACCTTGTAAGACAGATAATTCATAAAAGATCCCTATATAGGGCATACTTCTAGTGAACCCTATATACGTCAAGTCCAGCTTATAGGACAGGCAAGTTATACAATAACTCTATACTCCTAGTGAACCCATCTTCATCTAACAAGTTGTCTGGTACCGGCAGACTGCTTGATAGCACGCATATGTGCTATGAGTATACGACCCCTCTCCTCCCTGGCCAACTCAGACAACCCAGACAAGTTGAGCTGAGTGTGACCTTCCACACTGCAGACAGTAAACCGGTGACGTCATAATGAATAGCCTATTCATGTTGCTCGCACCCCTCCTTTTCGTACAGCTCTCACACACACCAGCTGTTGTCAAGGTCAGACCAGTGGTCTGACTGTCAGACCGGATGCGGCGAGATGATGGAACCATATACATGTATACGTAGATCCACCTTAATGTAAGACAGAGAATTCATAAAATATCCCCATAGGACGTACTTCTGGTGGACCGTATATACGCCAAGTCCAGCATGTAGGACAGGGAGGTCATAAAATATCCCCATAGGACGTACTTCAGGTGAACCGTATATACGCCAAGTCCAGCATGTAGGACAGGGAGGTCATAAAATATCCCCATAGGACGTTCTCCTGGTGACCCGTATATACGTGAAGTCCAGCATGTAGGACAGGGAGGTCATAAAATATCCCCATAGGACGTACTTCTGGTGAACTGTATAGACGCCAAGTCCAGTATGTAGGACAGGGAGGTCATAAAATAACCCCATAGGACGTACTTCTGGTGGACCGTATATACGCCAAGTCCAGCATGTAGGACAGGGAGGTCATAAAATATCCCCATAGGACGTACTTCTGGTGAACCATATATACGTGAAGTCCAGCATGTAGCACATGGAGGTCATAAAATATCCCCATAGGACGTTCTTCTGGTGACCCGTATATACGTGAAGTCCAGCATGTAGGACAGGGAGGTCATAAAATATCCCCATAAGACGTACTTCTGGTGAACTGTATATACGCCAAGTCCAGCATGTAGGACAGGGAGGTCATAAAATAACCCCATAGGACGTACTTCCGGTGAACCGTATATACGCCAAGTCCAGCATGTAGGACAGGGAGGTCATAAAATAACCCCATAGGACGTACTTCTGGTGAACCGTATATACGCCAAGTCCAGCATGTAGGACAGGGAGGTCATAAAATATCCCAATAGGACGTACTTCTGGTGACCCGTATATACGTGAAGTCCAGCATGTAGGACAGGGAGGTCATAAAATATCCCCATAGGACGTACTTCTGGTGAACCGTATATACGCCAAGTCCAGCATGTAGGACAGGGAGGTCATAAAATAACCCCGTAGGACGTACTTCTGGTGAACCGTATATACGTCAAGTCCAGCATGTAGGACAGGGAGGTCATAAAATATCCCCATAGGACGTACTTCTGGTGAACCGTATATACGTGAAGTCCAGCATGTAAGATAAGATAAGATAAGATAAGTTTTATTTCCTGTCGCAAAGTAAAACATATAACATTAGCTGTAATCAGCTAGTCAAGCGACATATAAAATAACAATAAAAAATAACAATTAAAACAAGCAGGTTGGCTGGCAGGAAGTTAACATGAAATATATAAACGCGATTTAGAATTATATAGAAAAATACTTATGATGTATATGAGTATATAAATTAGCTGGTAAAAATTACATAATACATTTTGGCACATAAAAAGTAGATAAAAGATTGTATAAGAAAACTTGTGCTGTATATGAGAAAATTATATGATTAAAAATTGTGTAAAACATTTCGCATTTATTGATAATTAAATAAATATATCACATGACTTTGTCAAGGGACCTACCTCTATTGTACTCTCAATTAAAGAGCAAAATAAGCTCGCAGGCCATCTCTAAAAGTTTTCAGGTCTCTGGTAATTCTCAATGCCTCTGGCAAAGAGTTCCAGATTTTGGGGGCCAAAAAGCAAAAGGAATTTGTTCCATGTCGCACCCTCTTCATGAGAGGAATTTTCAGGATATTTTCAGAATTTCTTAAATTACGGGTGCGACAACGTTTTTCAATCAGTTCCAGGAGGTATGTCGGTGATAAATCATTAAGAATTTTAAAAGTCTGAATTGCGATGTTCATTTGTCTCCCAACTTCCAGAGATGGCAGGCGAGCTTTATTCAGGAGGGACTCATATGAGGCGGTATGGTTGGAATAAACACACTTTAGAGCCCTCTCCTGAATCTTTTCCATACATCGAGCATTTGGAGCAGTACAGTGATACCAGACGGCTGAACAGTATTGAAATTGACTGAGGATGAACGCTCTGAAAAGAGCCAATTTAGCCTTGCTGTCAAGATAAAAAGACAATCTTCTCAGAGCGCTCAGCTGTCTGCCAGCTTTCTTACAAATTTCTTCTGTGTGTATCGAAAAACTCAAATTTTCATCAATAGTAATGCCTAAAAGTTTTACCACTTTTTCAGGTTTAATTATACAGCCGTCTAGTATCACTGGAGAATCAACTTTACAATTAAAAAATATCAGCTGAAATTTCTCGGGATTTGCTTGCATTAAGTTAATGGAAAACCACCATATAGCTTTTGCTGCCTCGGCTTCGAGGCATGATTTTACAATTTGAAAATTTGGATGTGCAAAAGAGAGAGTGTTGTCATCTGCATAATTTGTGAGGCGTGCTCGTTTAATAAAGTAGAAAATGTCATTTATGAATACATTAAAGAAAATTGGACCAAGAACTGAACCTTGTGGCACGCCCTTAATGGTGGTTTTCCATGAACTATGCACGTTGCCTATCCGGACACGTTGCTCACGATCTGAGAGGTATGATATATTTAATAATTTTGATTGACTGATCCTGAACACCATAAGCTTTAAATTTTGCGATCAGAAGTTCATGTGGCATGCAGTCGAAAGCTTTGCTAAGGTCCATTAATAAAGCACCAATTTTGTTATTCTTTAGAAGATCTTTACGCCAATTTTCAATGAGGGTGAGCAGCGTGTCCTGACAGCCATAACCCTGTCTGAAGGCTGACAGGTGACAAGAGAAGACGATGTTTAAAAAGGGAGTGATCTGGTGGGCAAGAACTTTTTCAAAAACTTTTGCCAAAATCGGTAAAATACTCACAGGTCGATAATTGGATTTATTTAATTTGTCAGATTTTTTGTATACAGGGATCACCTCTGCTTTCTTTAGGATATTTGGAAAGGTGCCTTCATCTAATGCCTTGTTTATTATGTTTGAAATAATTGGGGCAATTTGGAAAGAGGCATGTTTTAGTAATTTAGCTGGAATTTGGTCACATCCAGTTGCTTTCTTTGGATTTAGCGTTTTCAGAATTTTAAGCACGTCTTCTCTTGTCGTATGATGGAAATTAAAATTGTTGCCCTCGGAGTGTTGTTTAATTTCAATAATGCTAGGGTGTTCCGTAATATCAATATTTTGATTCTGTCCAATATCTTTTGCAACATTAATATAATTGTCATTCATAATCTCTGAGATTTCTTTTTGATTGTTTATAATTCTAGAATTTTCTGACAGGATAATATTTTCAGAGGAGTTGTTACTTTTAGACAAAAAAGGCTTCACAGTATTCCAGAAATTTGAGTCATTTTTCTCACTCTTTGTCTTTAAATAATTTTTCATGGATGACCGTCTCAGTTTAACACAGTAATTTCTTTGTTTTGTATAATCTGTCCATGTATTGTTGCTTTTATTTTTCAAGAATTTCTTATACATTCGTTTTCTTTTCCAAATTTCTTTCCTGAGACGGGTATTCATGAAAGGAGGTTGATCAGGCCTAACTTTCTTTGTTTTCAAGGGGGCATGATCTTCTATAACCTCCTTTAAACAATCAGAAAACAATTTCCATGCATGATTTGTGTTTTCTACATTTTTACATTTAGTGATTTGTGAGTTTTCAATACTAGATGTATAATTTATTTTATTGTAATTTTTAAATGATCTATATTGGATATATTTGTCATGTTTAAAAGGCACATGAAAGCGCATCATTGTTGCCACCATATTATGAAAATCACTTACGGAATTTACAACATTTAAAGTATTGTAGAAAGTTGAAGATTTATTCACGAGACAGGGAGGTCATAAAATATCCCCATAGGACGTACTTCTGGTGAACCGTATATATACGCCAAGTCCAGCATGTAGGACAGGGAGGTCATAAAATATCCCCATAGGACGTACTTCTGCTGAACCGTATATACGTCAAGTCCAGCATGTAGGACAGGGAGGTCATAAAATATCCCCATAGGACGTACTTCTGGTGAACCGTATATACGCCAAGTCCAGCATGTAGGACAGGGAGGTCATAAAATAACCCCATAGGACGTACTTCTGGTGAACCATATATACGCCAAGTCCAGCATATAGGACAGGGAGGTCATAAAATATCCCCATAGGACGTACTTCTGGTGAACCGTATATACGCCAAGTCCAGCATGTAGGACAGGGAGGTCATAAAATAACCCCATAGGACGTACTTCTGGTGAACCGTATATACGCCAAGTCCAGCATGTAGGACAGGGAGGTCATAAAATAACCCCATAGGACGTACTTCTGGTGAACCGTATATACGCCAAGTCCAGCATGTGGGACGGGGAGGTCATAAAATATCCCCATAGGACGTACTTCTGGTGAACCGTATATACGTCAAGTCCAGCATGTAGGACAGGGAGGTCATAAAAAAACCCCATAGGACGTACTTCTAGTGAACCGTATATACGCCAAGTCCAGCATGTAGGACAGGGAGGTCATAAAATAACCCCATAGGACGTACCTCTGGTGAACCATATATATGCCAAGTCCAGCATGTAGGACAGGGAGGTCATAAAATATCCCCGTAGGACGTACTTCTGGTGAACCGTATATACGCCAAGTCCAGCATGTAGGACAGGGAGGTCATAAAATAACCCCATAGGACGTACTTCTGGTGAACCGTATATACGCCAAGTCCAGCATGTAGGACAGGGAGGTCATAAAATAACCCCATAGGACGTACTTCTGGTGAACCATATATACGCCAAGTCCAGCATGTAGGACAGGGAGGTCATAAAATATCCCCGTAGGACGTACTTCTGGTGAACCGTATATATGCCAAGTCCAGCATGTAGGACGGGGAGGTCATAAAATATCCCCATAGGACGTACTTCTGGTGAACCGTATATACGCCAAGTCCAGCATGTAGGACAGGGAGGTCATAAAATAACCCCATAGGACGTACTTCTGGTGAACCGTATATACGCCAAGTCCAGCATGTAGGACAGGGAGGTCATAAAATATCCCCATAGGACGTACTTCTGGTGAACCGTATATACGCCAAGTCCAGCATGTAGGACAGGGAGGTCATAAAATATCCCCATAGGACGTACTTCTAGTGAACCGTATATACGTCAAGTCCAGCATGTAGGACAGGGAGGTCATAAAATAACCCCATAGGACGTACTTCTGGTGAACCGTATATACGCCAAGTCCAGCATGTAGGACAGGGAGGTCATAAAATATCCCCATAGGACGTACTTCCGGTGAACCATATATACGTCAAGTCCAGCATGTAGGACAGGGAGGTCATAAAATAACCCTTTTCATGCTGGTGACCCGTATGCGTCAGGTATCTAAAATATTTCAAACCTTACAACACTGAAATATGTTTTTATATAAACCATGGAGACCGAAGGGTTTTTTCCATTTGAAATCATTATAAATGTCTTAGTTAGGTCTTTCCGATTCATTTGAATACCTATGTCACGGGTCTACGGCCATTAGAAATATTTTCACTCTTACAGTGTAGGGATCGACTTTAGACGTGAGAATCTGACGTCTACAGACGTCAGATTCTGACGACTAAAGTAGGTCCCCGTGCTGTATGGGTTAGTGAAATTTTAAACAATAGAATTCATTGCAATATGCCATGTGGTGATAGATGTGACAGCCTAGAGAGTTTCAAGCATGTTTCAGATCAATAGAAATATCACATTGGAGATGTCTATTTTTCATAAATACTGTAGATCTGGTGATATTCGCAAGGTTTTAATTTTCGCGAAATTCGCGAGAAGTACAAATTCGCAAATTCATGAATCCCGCGAAAATTATTATTATAATAGCGCTACTGAAGAAGAATGAAAATTCGCAAATTATACGCTTCGTGAAAAGTCCTAGAATCAGAATTTCGCGAAAATGTAAACACTCTAAAATTACCACATCTACAGTATAAATAAGCAATTCCAGCTTCAAATGGATGAAAAATACATAGATAGGAAGGATATTCCCCCTGCCGGGCAGGGGGAATACCCTTCTTATCTATGTATTTTTTTTGTCATTTGAAGCTGGAAGTTTCGTTAGCAATACTTCGAAAGATTGAAAAATAGAAACAAATATTTCAATAGCACAACGGCTAACATGCTTTTATTTGCAGAAGCAAAATATGCTTTCCAGTTGAACAAGAGAATTGTACCTTTGAAACTACAAGGTAACTATAAAGCTGATGGCTGGCTAGGAATACTCTGTGGCGACAAACTATATTTTGACTTCAGCGAAGAAGATCGATTCCAGAAATCCATTGCTTCACTCTTCAAGGAGTTGGGAGATCAGGGGAAGTTAATCAAAGATCAAGATCAGTGCATTGATAAAACCAGTGAGTGTATATTTAATCAAAGATCAAGTGCATTGATGCCAGTGAGTATAATGGCAGTCTCTAGCTCTGCAGATTCTGTCGCACTAAAGATTTGCAGCTGCAAATTATGCGTTATATAGCGTTCTAGCTGTAGTAAGTAACGTTAGGTATATGTCGCCCTGATTATGACGGTTTTAGCAGCTGTAGGCCTATAGGCTGATCTTATGATATTTTATTGTCATGTGCAATCAAATTGACATTCAAAGAGGACAGCTAGGCCTACTCTGCTCGCCACATCAACATTATGCTGTGTGGCGACCTTATAACTCTTATAGCCACACTTTTATTGTTGGTCGACACATGTGGCGACCTTTTTCTCAACCGGGAGTGAATTTGCGTTTGATTATTTTTCATGCGACAAAATCAGATGAGTGTGAGATCGGAATTTGGAATTGTGAGCGAGATAATTGTTGGATTTGTAACTTAGTCCATGCTGCCTCCAAAGTCAAACAGCAGTAACTGGTAGGCCTAATTGTTCACTTTCTAACTATGCAGCTACCACTGTTTGCGTTTACACAGACGTACCCAGCAAACGCAAAACATACATAGGCCTAACAGTTGTACAATGTTGGACCAGCGTCGAAGACGTTGGGCCAACGTTGTACAAATGTTATTCAATTTTCTTACTTAGAAAGTAAGCAGATACTGATGTGTGTCTTTCCACATTAGCACGTGAATGTAGCGTTGCTGACCCAATGTTGGTTTAACATTGGTCCAGCGTCGCAGACCGTGGACCAACGTTAAGCCGACATTGGGTAGTGTTCTTGTTGTGATCTACTGCTGTTTCGCCTGGTACCAATAGAATCAATCTATTTGGAGTCGCAATGATCACGGTCATATTACATCATAATATGAAGGTACTCACCTATTATATATAACCAGCACAAGACGTCAGCCTATGCTGATTGGTTTAACGTTGGGCCAGCGTCACATTCAGTCGCCCCGCACAAAAACGGACATTTATGGTGTCTCATATTTACAGGCTAGATGTAAAATACCATAATTACGTAACACGAAAGAAAATAGTCAAAATTAATCATTTATGTATTTTTTTCAATATCATGAGCCTACTGTCTATAATAGGCCTACATACAAGTAGGCCTATTTATGATGTTTGTTTTGGGCCTAATAATAATGCATACATTATAACAAATTGAAAATATTGTTATTATATTTGTATACTAGGGCCACTATTATATTCGATGTCTTTGCATAGTGAACATTACTTCGCTTCTTGCTTTTATTTCTCATTACATTATATTCACATTCAGCAATCAATGTCATGTAAATTGTTATACAACAGATGCACCAAAACCTGCTGCAAATCCAGCAACTGAGGAAAAGTCGAATCATCGTACGTGGACATCAGAACAGGTAATGATGTGGATAGAAGAGCAAAACCTCGGGGAATATAAGAAAAAGTAAGTTTCAATTTTCATATGTAAAAATATATAAATCTCAGTGAATTGACCCTTATAAGTTAACTCTACCTACCGTAAGCTAATTTGTTCAGACAAAGCCTTAATTTTGACAAAGGGTAGCCATGTTCTCGCTAAATTATCTTATTTAAATTTTACTCACTTTAAGTTGTGTCTCGCTATACCGCGACCCATAACTTCAAATGGGTGAAAATGACTCATATTTGTTCAATTTGAGACGAAACATTTGCAAAGCTTGATGTTTAACACCCTTATTACATTTCAAATGCCTGTGATTCATCCTGCTAATAAAAAAAATATTTAAGCGATAATAATAGCGCTTAAAGTGTTAATAGCGTGTGGCAGGAATAGAAGGCAATGTGTAGGCGTGGACAGTAAAGGTGTGGGCCCATTCTCCACACATAGATGTCGCTCAGGTCAACCCCGCTCTCTGAGGTCAGAATGGTGTGGGCCGTGGAGTGCTGTATTCGATTTAACCTGGAAAATCAACGTTTTTCAACATGGCGGTGGCCGCGCGAGAGCGATCTCGACCCCAAAAAATCGAAAAAAGTCCATACCTTTTTATTAACGTTGCGAAAAATAGGTTGAGCATGCGATCAATTAAATGAAATATTATTGACTCTAATAAAACTATTTCAGACCTGATTAATCAAGGCCAAGTTTTAGATATATGACCGTCCAGAGAAATGTTTTTTGAGTGGGCGCAATCTGTGGCTGAAAACTTTTATTTTTAAGTTCTGTTTCAGCCACGTTGACGCTAGCAGAGTGTTGATTTGAGCCCGACTTGGTAGGCCTAAATTTGAGCCCTACCACAAATGAGCCGTGCAGAACCAAACAGCAGTGATATACTTACTTACAAAGTAATCAATTACTGCTGTTAGTCGTGTGCATGGGAGAATTACCCCTCTGCCGTGGCGGATCCAGGAATTGACAGGCGGGGGGCGCCGTTTTTTTTAGGATTTTATACTCACCACAGCTGGCAAAGCCAGCCTCTTACATATGCTCTAAAGAGGTCCGGGGGCATGCTCCACCGGGAAATTTTGAAATATTAGGCCTCAAATGACGCATTCTGAAGCATATCTTGGCCGAAATAGGCCTATGGTAGTTTTTTGTTTTTGCGACTCTGAACCGATGTTCGTGGGGCCCGCGCCGGCTGCGCCCCCTTCTGGATCCGCCACTGTATTGTCGTTTTTAATCCGTTTTATTATCTGTTAACACCACTGTTATTGGAAATGAAATGACATCAAGATTTGTAAATGTTTGGTCTCAAAATAAGCAAATAAGTGTAGGCTCATTTTCAACCATCTGTCGCGATTCACAACCTCAGGTGGTTGAAAATTTAAATAAATTAAAGCAGCCCCTTGGGATGACATCAATTTTCGTTTTTTATTCCGTACTGAAGTAGTGTATCCCACGGATCATGTTTTTATTTTTTTCAGAATTTTCATATTTTTACAGATATTTAAATCAACATTTCTATGAGACCAGAAGTAACCCAAACAAACTATTTGTACACCTGGAGGACGATTGAATGTTCTCACAGCATTGGGCCACATGCTGATGGCATCGGCCCAGCGTTGGGTAGACAATCAGTGCTGCAGGTGTGTCCTGACTATGGGACACCAATTCGCGGCGACTGCTCTGATCTTACCGTCTGATACGTGGGAATATGTGATGTAAAGTGCTGAATATTGCTGACTTGTTTTGTTTACATGGCAATATACGACCTGGAAATACAACTATTTTACTCTTTTTCGGTGCCTTAAAATTGTTTTTTGACTTTTTCGTATTTTCAGTTAAGATCAGTAGGCTATATAGCTTTATATAAATTAAATTTTCAAAATTTGACAACATTGAAAATGTCTCACCCCAAGGGGTCCCTTTAACTTATCAGGATGACCCTTCAAGCGCTGAAATGGTTTTATATAAACCAAGAGACCAAATGTTTTTTTCAAATTGAAATCAGCTGTCTTAGTTAGCTCTATCCGCTTCATTTGAATACCTATGTTATGGGTCTACGTACGGTCATTATAAATATTTTACTCTTTCAGTGCGGGCATCGACTTTAGACGTCAGAATGTGACATCTACAGACGTCAGATTCGGACGTCTAAAGTCGGCTAATGTACTGAAGGGGTTAATAGCCTTTCAATTTTTTTCTCTTTTTTTAGTTACATTGGCATGGATGGTGAACTGCTGTTAGAATATCGCGACATATGGAATAGAGCTCCTGAATTCTTCTTCAGTCGTTTGCATGATATGGGAATGACAATGGTGGACATGACGAAACTAATCAGGGCTCTCAAACGCCTCTGACACAAGTCATGATATGGGAATGACAATGGTGGACATGACGAAACTAATCAGGGCTCTCAAACGCCTCTGCCACAAGTCTCATCTGTCATAGTATTACCAAGACTCATGAGTAACACTAGCCTTGGTAATATCTCAGCAAACAAAATATGTTGACCCAATGTTGTTTCAATGTTGGCCAGCGTCGCAGACAATGAGTCAACGTTGATATATCATTGGGTGATTGCCAATCCCCCCGCCAAAAAAAGTTCTTTTTTTTAATAAAAAACTTTTTTTACAATCACTTTTTAAAAATAGGTCGGTTTTATTTCGTCGCCCTCATTAACTTTTCCAGAAATAGGTCCAAAGTTGTTTTTCTTAAATATTTTTTCCGCCCTCATAATATATGTTTTCTCATCTAAGACATAGAAATTAATCATAGTGACCTTATGGTAACAAATATGAGACGTTGGCCCAACGTTTGCTTACTGTTTGCCCACTGTCTACAAGGATGGCACAACAGTAAACCAACGTTGGGTCAATGTCTCATGTTTGCTGGTTATGCACGACATAAAGATCGCCGAGCATTTCGTATGGAAATGACCTCTTGGTGAACACTTCACCAAATGTATGCGCATGTTCAAATATTCGGCGAATACTAAGGGCTGTTCCAGAAAAACTCAGGGCTCCCCCCATGGACGGAAATCGTTTTTTTCCGGATTGGGTGGTGGGTTTCAATTGACACTTTTCCGGTGGGTGTGGTATTTTGTCAGTAACTATTTCCAAGGTGGGTGGTGGTAGGCTACTCAGCAAGCTGAAATCCGCTGTGGTGGGCGCCTTTTCTGGCATGTATTGTAGGCCTAATACATAAATACAAAAGACAGTGTAAATAACAATCGCATTCTTTCTGTATTAAAAATGACATGAAAGCTGTAGACCTGGAGGTTTCATATTCCCCCCTTTTCACAAAAAATCGTAAGGGTAGTAAATAAAAACTATGTTGAGCCATGAGGAAATAACTGTGATGTTAAAAAACTTTGGAAATCCTGGCTCTGTGGTGACCTAATATTTCCGCTTGGGTGGGGGTAGTTTTTCCATTGCCGTCCATGGGGGAGCCCGGATTTTTAATGAAACAGCCCTAATGCATTCGCCAAAAAAATCACTTGCTGTTATTTTTTAACTTAAAAATTTTTGAACAAGATTTCCATGTTTATCTGTCATGGAATTACTTTAAGCTGGCCTTATCTTACTTGATAACTTGATATAATTATAGGTTACAAATGTGAAATTGGTTCATATGTGATTGAAGATGGCTATATTTTGAGAGGGAATCCCAGGGTGCATTGCGCAGTTAAATAAGAACAATTAAGACGACGGAAATAGGCCTCAGCCCTTAATCATCGCTTAAAAGTGAAAATCATTTGAAACAAGAGCACACTCGACAATAGCCCGCAACTATTATTGAAATTGTCCAAGAACTGGTTATTAGCAGCATGCAGTACAAAAACCACACATTTTGTTCAATAGTAATGATCTAGGTATCTGGCACGGTTTTCCAGTTATTACGCATATTGAAGTCAAAAGTGGTCGCAGGTCGGCCATTTTGACTTGGATCAAGTTGAATTTTTTCATAGTATATCCCTTCCTGAAACTGCACATTTTGTTCAATAGTAATGGTCTAGCTATCTGGTCTGGTTTTCCAGATATTATGCATATTACAAAAATAATGGCCATTTTTTTAGCCACCATGACCTAGTTTCT
The DNA here is from genome assembly GCA_964017125.1 of Flabesymbios commensalis. Taxonomy (NCBI): domain Eukaryota; kingdom Metazoa; phylum Annelida; class Polychaeta; order Terebellida; family Flabelligeridae; genus Flabesymbios; species Flabesymbios commensalis. Next base: position 4,559,312 of record OZ024917.1, read on the forward strand.
GTCCGAATCTTGCCAATTTTAAACTCATCTGAGCTATTAGTGAAATGGATATATGGTATAAATTTTGGAGCGATACATAAAAAAATGTTCCATGAATATCATTATCGGGAAAATTTGTCGATCGGAAGTGGCCGCAGGTAGGCTATTTTGAACTTGATCAAGTTGAAATTTTTCATGGTATATCCCTACTCTGATGACATCGCAAGGCTCTGACACAGTGACCTTCATTTTTAAATGTAATAGTTCCAATACGATCACAAGTTTACGCCTGCTGAAATTGGCCTAGTTTTCATAGGCATCTGAAATATTCGTCGCAATTTCTTGGCATCCGAGTTTTTTGGTAGGCAGCGCGAGTGTCGTTTATACACAGCTGGCTGTGTAAGCAAAAATGACCAATTGAAACAATGTTCATCGAACAATGCAAAATGAGTAGTAGGGTTATAGTAGTAAAACTACTAGATGTCTTTTCGATATGAGGTAAAAACGAATGCATCCCCTGACCTTTTAAAAGTCAACTCTAAAACTCATTCAAGGTAACGTCCGTGTTAACCTGTATAACAATGCGGAGTTGAGGCGCTAATAGTAATAGTGGACATACAGACAGACATAGACAAAAAGGCTGTGTTTCTGAAGTAGGCTGCACAGGCCTAAAAATGTGAATGGCACCAGCAAATATTTTTGATATACCCGATAGAATATAATCGCAGCTGCTGTATAAACAAAAGAAAAGCAGATTTCATTAAATACTTGTATTAGTTTTACTTGTTTTATTAAAGCTGTAACCAGCATTATATGTGGAATGTTTTTGGCGAGTAAATTGTTAACTGTTTAGACATAGGCTATCTGCGTCCCATGGCTTGGTTTATGCGGCTACGACTATCCCCTAGCGTTGACCCCTTCATGCCTTTTGTAGGAGGCACTGATGTATTGCCATTGTAGTTCACATTAGATTCACTAGGTGGCCCTGTGGGGACAGGGGGCGGCCGGGGCTTAGACCGTCTGTATATAGCGAGCTCCTCTGACTGGCGGCGACCTTTCGGAGACGTTATCCTTTTGGACGGAGCATTTGGAGATGGAGAGTTTGTGTAGTTGTTTATTTGGGCACTAGGTGGGGCTGTGGAGAAGCTTGCAGAGCCGCTGTTGCTGTTGACTGATTGTGTGTTGGATCTGCCAACAGGAGCGCTCGGAGACTTGTGAGCAGTAGCAGAATATCCACCTACAAAAAAATAGAAGTAAAATTATATAAGCCTATACCCGGTACATGTGAAAATAAGGTGCTACTTTGACTTTAACATTGGGACACTGGCGATTTTGGCGTTATATCGAGGTGGCATTATGGCAAGAGAGGTACATGATATTATAGACCAATAAATATAAGTATAAAGGCTGATTCCTATTATTTCTTATTGTAAACGAGTCTTATCCGTGACACGAAACTCCTGGTCACGGCACCAATGTAAACGAGTGATCTGCGTGACGTTATCCTGGTCACGCGCCAACAAGTGATATACGTTGACACTCTATCGGCGCGTGTCCAAATGTTCTGGCACGGCAAACACAACACTCGTGGATCAAATACTTAGGTCTTGAATATATATAAAATATATGTTAAGCATAAATGGTTCAATTTTCTCAGTACATAGTTGTTAGTACTTTCTATCTCATTGTGTAATTTGTTGATAATTTTGCTGTTGCTTCAGTGATTTACAAGATGTTAGATACCGAAGCAAATCCCACTAAACCCGAAACGTCTCTGTTAGAATTCTCCCCAATTTCTCTCTGAATTTCCTCACGAAGGCTGTGGGCGCCTTCCTTTATAGCGGATCCCGACGGGTGTGGTCACTTCCAGTGATGAAATGCCGTCTACACCAATCAGGATCCTTACTTTGATATACATTCCTGGGCTGTTTCCAAGAACCGACTCACACAGGCCTTCAGAACTAGGGTTCCCCCTGTGTGATGATTAGTACTTGTCAGCAGTACCGTCTCCATCATGTGGCTCTCATGTAAACAGCCCAGGACAGCATGTTTATTCCACCCCTTAATTACAGAAACCCCAATTTAGACACCTGTTACTTAACATTGTTACCTTATGTCAAATATGAATGCAATCCAACTGATGGTTTAGAAGATATAACGTTCACAAGCTTCTTGGATACGTTGTTTAGTGGCGTGGTGCCCCCAAGAAAATTAGTGTGAAGAATTATCCAAGCTCATATATGTGAAAAAAAGAAATTCAAAAAAAAACTTGGAGACTATTCTAAGGATAATAGGTAAATAAATCATAATGAAAACAAGAGCACACTCGACATTAGTCTGCTTAAAGTTATTAAATTAATTACGTAAAATGCAAAAAATAAATCGGCCATTGTGATTTTTTTTCAGCCATTATTGAACTTGTCCAAGAACTGGTTATTAGTAACATGCATAACAAATTCAGGAAAGATACATGAAAAACTCTTCATGTTATTGCGCCCACAAGGTGAAATTATTGACATGATATGCAAAAAATCTCAATAAATAGGCGACTTTGAATTTTTTCAGCCATTATTGAACTTGTCCGAGAACTGGTCATTAGCAACATGCATAACAAATTTGGGAAGGATACATGAAAAACTTTTAAAGTTATCGCGCCCACAAGTAAATGTTAACGCAGCCGAAATGTATATGCGAAGAATACTAATAGTTCATATCTGGGAAAAAATAACAAAAATGGTCAGTTAACTGTTTAACTAAAAAGCACTATAAGCATCCCAATACAGTTGTAGTATTGGGAAAGTTTAACCCTTACAGCACAGGGTTCGACTTTCCGTCAACAATCGTTAGATTATGACGTCTAAAGTCGATCCCCGTGCTCTAAGGGTTAAACTTTCCCAACATTGAAAGAGTAAAATATTTCTAAAGGCTGTAGACCCACAACATAGGTATTCAAATGAAGCAGAAAGAGCTAACTAAGACATTTATTATAATTTCAAATTGAATAAGTCTCCATGGTTTATACAAAAATCTTTCAGCGCTTTAGAAGATGCTAAACTGCCACTTTACTAAGTGGCAGTTTAGCACCTTCCAACTCCAGGGGGACGATACAGAAAGTAAGCATGGCACCTGGCGGTTTCTTGAAATCTAGAAGCTGTTCTCGAGCTGAGCTGAGTGCTTCAGTTAGCTCAAACCTCTCTTCACACTCATGCCTTACTGTCTCCTGAAGGTGTATGATCTACAACAAAACACTATCATGACGACCAAAGTAATAGGCTCGAGCTTTATCATGCTGCATTGGTTCTAAAAAAACCCCATTATATTTATTTTTGTATATATTATTAATTAATTAATTATCCATTGTCCCGTTTGGATTGTATAATATATTTTTATATTGTATATATTACTGCACACTTCGATGTATTCCTGTATGATTTTGAAAGGGCCATAGGCCTATAAATAAACAATCAATCAATCAATTAATTGGTAGTTTGAATTTTTCATTTATTTGAAATTTATATTGCAATTTCCAACTTCAAATGATGAAAAATAATCAAATTTAAGAATTTTTTTTTTTTCGTTAATCAAATGATTTCATGACGTTTTTACACATGATACTTCATGAAATTTCAGGGAAATTTGACAAGGTGCAAACCATTTTTAATGTAGATTGCATACCCACTTAACCACATATAAAAGATGTCTCAACATCAACAGTATAATATTAAAGATAGAGAGTAAACAGCTTTGCTGGTATGAAAACAAATAAGGTTATTTGTTGATACTGATTTCGAATTTGTTAAATTTGAAACAATAAACATCTGGTAACAGATATTGTATATGAAACCAGTAGCTAATTGACAGAAATATTATTATCTAATATTTTTAAAGAATAACACAGGTAGGCCTAGATTTTCTGACATTAAACCCTTACAGCGCGGGGATCGAGTTTAGACATCAGAATCTGAATCTACAGACGATCCTCTCACTGTAAGAACTAAACTATTTGTAATGGCCTTAGACCCATAACATAGATATTCAAATGAATCAGAATGAACTGACTAAGACATCTATGATAATTTCAAATTGAAAAAACCTTTTGGTCTTCATGGTTTATACAAAAATATGTCAGCTCTGTAAGAGTTAACCCTTATAGTGCGAGATCGACTTTAGTTGTCAGAATCTGACGTCAGATTCTGCCATCTAAACTCGATCACTGCAAGAGTAAAAATATTTCACATTTAAATTCTATAATTTAGTGTTTTATTCTGAATAAAGATGTGATAAATCCTCACCTCCTGCCGAGCGTTCTCCAGTTGTGTCTCCAGACGATGCTTCAGTTCTTTATTCTCCGCTGATTCAGCCTGAGCTGTAACCAGCTGAGACTTGAGCTCCACCACACGGCTGTCAACTCCTGTCCCAACTTTACCTAAAATGTCACAAATACAAATTGATGCCAATCAGATATTGATGATACAGAATATATACCAGTAATTTGAAAACTAGTTTTGTCACTGATGATGTGTCACAGTCTGGTGAACCAGTAGAATGTCCAACTCCCCATGCTCACGTAGTCACTCCTCTAAATCTAGTATGAGCTAACCGATTTTTGTAAGAATTTATACACACCACAGCTGGCACTTAAATGCTCTAGATGCATTACGGCATGCTTCCCTGGAAATTTTTTAAATCTTAGGGCATTAAATGACGCATTCTAGACCATATTTCATCCGAAATATGGTAGTTTTTTGTTTGTGGGACCCTGAAAAGGGGGAGGAGGAGGCGCCAGCTGCGTCACCCTCTGGATCTGCCACTACTTACAGTGAGGGGATCGACTTTAGAAGTCACAATCTGTTGTCTAAAGTCGACCCCCGCACTGACGAGTGAAATATTTATTAAGGGTTAAACTAAGTCTGCATACCAGTACATTGTCCAAATCACGTAGTCACTCATCTAAATCTAGGAAATGTCAAGATACCCACAAACTCTCAGATGGTAATTTTGGTGGCCCACCCCAAATTCCAGGAGACCACTCATGCCACATACATTTCAAAAGTAATCATGAGATTCAGGCAGGTAGTTAATTGTTCACACTCTGAATAGGGGAGTATCTGTTAGCAATATAGGGCATACACTCACAAAGCGATTTCACATAAAGTCTCAAAGATTTTGAAGAACATAATTTGTTTTCCAAGTCGTTGTAGGTCTAAATACAAATTAGGTTAGTTTTGCTCTTTGTTTTGTTCTTTTGATGTCAACATTGTTACCCACTATACACATTGCCGTTGGGTAGTATATTTTGCTGATCTAGTATGACTGTAAACTCACCCAGTCTGTTTTGTAGATCGAGTATGATTGTTTTCAAGCTATCTATTTCAGAGCGTAGTGTATTCTCAGTTTCTCTGGCACGTGCCTTGTACTCAGCTAGAGCAGCATGCATTTCAGACTCGTGACCGTTCAATTTGGTTTGTGTTTCATTCACCTGGCAAACAGCAGACACATAATTATAATTAAGGGAGCATTAAATGAAGTGGTCAATTACTACCGTGTGGAGTTAACCCTTACAGTGCGGGGATCGACTTTAGACGTCACAATCTGACGTCGACGTCAGATTGTGACAATAACGTCGACCTGCGCACTGTAAGAGTAAAACAATTTAAAATGGCCGTAGACCCATACCATAGGTATTCAAATGAAGCAGAAAGAGCTAATTTGTGATGATTTCAAATTGAAAAAAACCTTTGGTCTTCATGGCTTATACAAAAATCAATGTGAATTTTTACCCACTTGAAGTTGTGTCTCGCTGACGCGATCCACAACTTCAAGTGTGAGTGAAAATTATTCAGATTTGACAAAATGGGGGTCAACTCTTTTCAAATCTTGCTGGTATGTCACATTTTATCTTTAACCTATTCAAAAGGTGGTACTTAATGTGCTGATAAAAAATGAAAACCCGAATATATGCGGCACCGGCAGTTAAAGGCTTAATGGATGTGATCGATTATAACTGATCGTGAGAGAAAATACAAACAGTGTTCATTTTTGAACAGCATAGAAAATACAGCACTTCGTTAAAAAATAAGGTGCTTGCCTGAAGGCTCACATCTTATGCCCTGGATGAGTACTACACTTCCCCTGTAACACACTCATATGAGCCCTGTTTGCATATCATACCTTGTTTTCAGCTTCTTGTATCTGCTTTCGATACTTCTGTAACATGTCAGTGTGTTTCTGTTTCTCAATTTGTAGTTCCTGTAAATAAATCAGAAATTAAATGGCTTTAATTTGTGTATTTGAACAAAAAATATGTAAGCCAGGTGTGTAGATAGCTTGTAACAAGGACTTAGCCAGGAAATGATAAAAGGGAAATATACTAATTGTTGGTCCATGATGGGTCTGGGGGCCTCCCACAATGAAATATAGTGGAGTCTGGAAACATTTTTCTACGTCCTGGCTGAAAATAGGCCGTCCATGTTGTATCATGGAAATGACTGCAGAAATCCATGTACTCTAGTTTTTCACAGAAAATATCTCCAACAGCATCAAATGCTACAGTTTACAGGCCATTTAACAACACATTTCTCAACTTCCTCTTGAGAATCTTGACTGGTGATGTGTTTCACAAACAGTGATAAAAATGGATGGGCAGGTTATTTTTTCTGGCAAAGTCTTTGAGTGGGCTACGATTCCTGTGCGGCCAATATTATATCTTTGTTGCACATATACCCGGGCATATATATATTCTGTGACCCTGATTGTTCAAATAATAGGATCAATTAGCCGTCTGCCTGCTACAATGGCCAGAAATGCTGAACTGCAATGTCAAATTGAAGCAATTCCTCAACGCTAAAAAATTACAGGCTTGTTTATTACTTGTATTTTTATAGAGTAATATTTTTAATTTAAATTAAATTTAAATTAAAAAGGTAAATACACAGTCATCTGAGAGTTCAATTGACAATTTAAGTTTTTTAATTCACTTTTTTTCAGAATAGTTCTGAATTTTATATCTGAACCATTAAGTAAAGGATGAATGATGGCATTTTAACATTCATTGATCGTATTACAATTTTCTGGCCATTTCTCAATGCGGGGTTTAAAGCTTGTCACAATTTAATTTTGAAGTTTCTCAGTATATTTTTAGAAATAGTATTGAAGTTTATATCTTATCATAAGGTAAAGTGTGAATGATACCCGGTGTATGTATTTTTACTTCTATTGAAAACAGTTATATCTTTTCTGACACAAAATAAAAAAAAATCATCTTAACCCTTTCGACTCTGAATTTACTATTGTCATCTCCATCCACTACAAGCCGCGAATTGCTGTCGCTATTCTCGACTTGTAGTGGATGAAGATGATTTGATGTGGTTTAAAAATTACAGAAAATTGCCATGTATTGGTAAACTAGTTTCATGGAAAATTTTGTTCTAAAACTCTTGGTTGTAAAAAAATTAAGTCTGTTTTCAGGGATGTAAAATGATGCTTTAATGCATCGTGAGGGCTTAGAGGGTTAAGGTTAAGTGAAGCTCACCATGACAAAGTTCTGCTTCAGCCCATTTTCCAAAGCTTCCATTTCTTTTGAATGCTTTTCTCTCTCAGATATTAAACTGGCTTCAAGCTGTAAATATATTAAAAAATCGAAAAACAAATATTGGAACATCCATATTAATTATAAGTTAATGTTCTACACCATTGCAAAAGTTTTAGAGATTATAGATAGGCCTATATCTCCTTATTCACCAGTTTGTAAATTTACATTCTACCAGTGACAAATTGTTACAATTTCGTCTCCCAGCTACAAGATTGACATATCCATGTTCAAATCATTGCTGGTAACCTGCAATGTTAAATAGAAGTGTTTCCTTAATTCAAAAACAAGTTTACAAGTTTGTATATTACTCGTATAAAATATTTTTTAATTTACAATCAATTTTTTAAAGTTTTTTAATTTAATTTTTTTAAATAGTTCTGAAGTTTATATCTTAGCCAAAAGTAAAGTATGAATGATGACATTTTAACTTGTATTGATCGGATTACAGATGCACGTTTTCTGGCCATTCTCAACTTCCAGGATGCTGGTTTTAAAGCTTCTCACAATTTAATTTATTTTCTCAGTATATTTTTGGAAATAGTTTTAAAGTTTATGACTTATGTCAAAGTGAAGTGTGAATAATGGCTGTGATGTGTTTTTTTAACTTCTATTGATAACAGTTGTACCTTTTCCGGCCATTTCTCAGCTTCCAGGATGCGTGTTTTGAAGCTTTCTCTGAGTTGTTCTATTTGATCCTGATGTGCACTGATTAGCATCTCTCTGTGGAGTGAAGTGACAACATGCATTTACTGTGATGTGAGAGCATTCATATCATGCCGTGATTAACCCATTACACGCTTCACCATGATGTGAGAGCATTCATATCATGCCGTGATTAACCCTATACCCACTTCACTGTGATATCATGCTGAGATTCACCATTTACTGTGATGTGAGAGCATTCATAGCATGCCGTGATTAACCCATTACACGCTTCACCATGATGTGAGGGCATTCATATCATGCCGTGATTAACCCTATACCCACTTCACTGTGATATCATGCTGAGATTCACCATTTACTGTGATGTGAGAGCATTCATAGCATGCCGTGATTAACCCATTACACGCTTCACCATGATGTGAGGGCATTCATATCATGCCGTGATTAACCCTATACCCACTTCACTGTGATATCATGCTGAGATTCACCATTTACTGTGATGTGAGAGCATTTATAGCATGCCGTGATTAACCCATTACACGCTTCACCATGATGTGAGGGCATTCATATCATGCCGTGATTAACCCTATACCCACTTCACTGTGATATCATGCTGAGATTCACCATTTACTGTGATGTGAGAGCATTTATAGCATGCCGTGATTAACCCATTACACGCTTCACCATGATGTGAGAGCATTCATAGCATGCCGTGATTAACCCATTACACGCTTCACCATGATGTGAGAGCATTTATAGCATGCCGTGATTAACCCATTACACGCTTCACCATGATGTGAGGGCATTCATATCATGCCGTGATTAACCCATTACACGCTTCACCATGATGTGAGAGCATTTATAGCATGCCGTGATTAACCCATTACACGCTTCACCATGATGTGAGGGCATTCATATCATGCCGTGATTAACCCTATACCCACTTCACTGTGATATCATGCTGAGATTCACCATTTACTGTGATGTGAGAGCATTCATAGCATGCCGTGATTAACCCATTACACGCTTCACCATGATGTGAGGGCATTCATATCATGCCGTGATTAACCCTATACCCACTTCACTGTGATATCATGCTGAGATTCACCATTTACTGTGATGTGAGAGCATTCATAGCATGCCGTGATTAACCCATTACACGCTTCACCATGATGTGAGAGCATTCATAGCATGCCGTGATTAACCCATTACACGCTTCACCATGATGTGAGAGCATTCATATCATGCCGTGATTAACCCTATACCCACTTCACCGTGATATCATGCTGAGATTCACCATTTACTGTGATGTGAGAGCATTCATAGCATGACGTGACTCACCCTTTACCTACTTCACTATGATATCATGCTGAGATTTTCCCATAATATGTCCAATCATTCAAATAAACATGCAGTGAATATAATTAATTTAATTGGAGATCATGCAGATCAACACTGTTCCTTAATCTGTACAATAAAGAAATAATATCACATATACAGCTGTTAAAACTTTAAGGCCTCACGATGCATAAAAGCATCATTTTACATCATTGAAAACAGACTTAATTTTCCTACAACTAAGGGTTTTATAATGAAAATTTCTCTGAAACTTGTTTACCAAATACATGGCAATTTTCCTAATTTTTTCACCCACTTCAAATCATCTTCATCCACAACAAGTCGAGAATTGCAACAGCAAATTCAGTGGATGAAGATGACAATGGTAAATTCAGGCTTGAAAGTTTTAACCCTTGACATGTAAATTCAGGCTTGAAAGGGTTAAAACTTAAATATATTTTCACCAGACATAGGAACCTGAGTGATAATAATGGTTTACTGAACCTTGTGGATATTTATCAGTCCTCAGAGAGACAGTTAATAATTTTTACTAGACCACACATTTTATATCAATTAGGCTGTGGTCTCATAGTCAAATGTGAGTTTTAATGACTGCATGTACGTGTATAATAAAATTCAATGAATCATGCAGTGATTTAACCTGGGGCCCATCTCACAAAGAAATAAACTTAAGATCAACTTAACTTTTTCATATTTCCATTAGAAAAGATGATCTTAACTTTTCTGATACAAATAAGAAGAAATTAAGATGATCTTAATTTTCGGGGGTGTTTTTCTATTGATTCTACTCTATGGAGGGTAAGATATCATTACCTGCCATGCCAGTGCAAAAAATATGTGCTGGCCAGACTCTCAACAATTCCCGATCTGGAATTGTTGATTTGTACATTACATATATGTATAATACTGACCTCTCTTTCTGCATAGCCAGAAGGTCGCCCCGAGTCCGCGTCAGAACCTCACTCAGCTCTTCACTATGTTCTGTGAAAAGACAAACTTACATTGAATTAACTGATAAAGCACTAAGATATCTAATTTGAATTATTTGTTTAATTGGAGAACAAAAATTAGCAAATCTTCATGTACGAACACAATCATATTTTGTTCCCAATAAGAGTGATTGAATCGTCAAAAAAATATTAAAAACAGTCGTACATAGCGCTTCAACTGTATATTTTGGCTGAGATAGCTAACTAAGCTTTTTAAAAGATTTTCAAAGTTAATTAATTTTGACGTTTACAGGGTCATTTGTAACATATAGCCACTTAAATGTCAGGGTTTAACATATAAACCTTTCGTCATTGAGGCTTTTCGGTTTGCATCACTTTCCAGCTGTTGCAGTTGCTTGCGTAAAGACACTAATGACCTCTCAGATTCTAACAAGGCATTCTTTTTCTCGTCAAGTGATTGCTCCAGCCTGCAAATCGAGATATCATTACAGCAATAATTCATAGTTACACTCAGCAATTGTATATGGTTGGGTTGATGTATCTAAGCATTTCACAAAAGTGGAGGGTGTGGTCATGTGCCCCCACTAGTCTCAGAATCAAATCATCCATTATATGCACATTGAGTGTAACATACAATCTATGAGAGTCTGGCCAGCAAATATAACACATCAAACCAATGTTGGGCTGACGTCGTAGACAGTGGGCCAACATTGGGTCGATGTGTAGTGTTTGCTGGGTGATTACATAAAATCTGCTCATATTTTTGCACTGGCAATATAAATGATAATAATGATATCTTACCCTCCATAGAGTAGAATCAATAGAAAAACACCTTCACCAGCTCCCAATGACCCCAAAAAATGTATATTCATTTAAAATGCACAATTTCCCAGAAATAATTATTTACTTAACCATGTTAACTACCGGTACACTATTTTATCATATTTCATTTGGTCTGATGGATAAATTCCGCTGCGGATTTGGCTATACTTGACTGACCTTGAAATGGCAGTTTGTGTAGATGACTCAGCTGCTCTCAGTCTGGTTTGTAGTTGATCATTATCTGCGTTAAGTTTCCTGTTACACATCAAACATTGAGGGATACCAACAAAATACAGAAGTTAACCCGTTAAAGGGAGGGTGTTAAGGTTTTAAAATATAGTTTTGGCCATTATTTTGGCTTAATTATACTATTCAAAGTACATCCCAAAATAAATCATCATTAAATTTTTAATATATGCCACGAAAAAGTGCATTTGAAGTAGGCCAAATGGATCTCATATTGAGGGTCATAAAAAACGCTCCCACTATCAGCAGCTGCCGTGTGACGTCACACGGTGAAGTCGTATGCCTACAGCAGTCCACTTGCACTGATCCTATAGTGATCCCGCAGTCACTACCCAGTTGTACAGCGTCTTGTTCATGGATTGTCTTACAAAGTTTTAATGTCATCTTTGTTTAAATTATTATCACGCCAAAACGTTGCGTCTCCGGTTTGTGTAACAATACAAATGAAGATGTTACAGCACTAATACATGGCCAAAAGATTTCCAAATCGCACGCAAGTGGGATCGTTTTGTGAAACTCGACAGAGCTAACTGGAAGCATGGTAATCCCGCATAAGTTCTGTGTGGTGTTCACTTCAGACAACTTAATGATTTCATATCTTATGGTCAGTAGAGACATACATTCAGTTTTCACTCCCGGCCTACCCAGGGTAAATGTCCCAGAATATATCTAGATCAAACGTGTAGTTCTAACCGTTAGGCCTACTGCTACCAGGGCTAATGATGACGATGATGACCTCAACACCCCCATAACCACTTATTACTACCAGAACGCATAGCAATCACGACTGTTTTCAATTTCAGCTACTTAACTTTTATACACGTAGAATTGTGGTTCACACCTGTGATACCAGATTGCATTATTCAGATACATTATTATATAAATGATAATTTTTTGAATAAAACTGTTCATGAAAACTCAGCCCCACGGGGAACAAAAATAATTCATATTTGGTGATCAGGCCTACATACTGACCGACCCAGGGTTGTCACCAAAAACTTGGAAAAATTAGTAAGACTAGCCAAACGGCGCTGAAAACAAAATTAATATGTTTATTTACAATATTTCAAACTCTCGACTGATAAAAGTCAATAAGAGCGCCGTCGGGGATCAATTCCATAATTTTGAGAAATATTTTGTAAATAATTCAATGAATAAATACGACCGAACTTCCCATAACTTTGTTCTGAGACGTCGAACGCAGATGGTTTAACCATCAACATGCTACACTTTTTAATGAGAAAAAAAAAATTCCTGTGACGTATCGACATAAACCAGGGAATTACCATGATGACATCGCCTACCCAGCAAACACAAAACATTTGTAGACCTATAACACTTGTACAATGCTGGAACAACGTCGGAGACGTTGGGCCAGAGTTGTACAAATGTTATACAAATGTTTTGTGTTTGCTGGGTAACCACATTGGTCCAACATTGGCGGTGATGGGGATTTAGACAAATTTGTTGTGTCCGAGCCGTTACGCTTCGCAACTCGCATCAGATCCGGTGAAAGGGGGGCATGGGGTCATTAGCATTTATGGCAGGGCGGTTAACAAGGATGCGCCTTGTTTGAATACAATGTCGATCTTTGATGGAAGTGAAGAGAGAAATTCTCAAATTCGACGTTTTCTAAGCAGACCTTCTTTCTGATCCTATTTTCCTTGGTTTAACTTTCGTTAATAGGCTACCAAATATCATCAAAGTCGTTTGAGAATTTTGACTGAGTCAGAGTGAGTCGACGGGGGAGTTCACAGGTTCACTACTCTCTGAGAAATCGGATAAATCTCCATCGCTAGTTGTAGCCATTATGACAGAGACATCTTCATGACTTCAACGTGTGACGTGCCAGGCTGTTCGGGAGTTTCCGTGACCGTTACAGAATCCGAAGTGACTTCGGCACGAAAAATCTAACAAAAACATTTTTTTTACCAATAATAAAAAAAATTAAGTGAAAATTAAATTAGCTGTTTTAATTAATAGGATATGTTCCGTTTATTGATGCTCACCCAACCTTAACCTTAACACCCTCCCTTTAATTTCCGGAACTGACTATATTCGGTTTTTCATTTTTTATTACAACAGTAAGTATCACCTTTAAGAAAAATCAAAAATAAAAGCTGACATCAATCTGCAAGCTTTGAAAATATTTACCCTCCTTTTTGTCAAATCTGAATAATTCCCACTCATTTGAAGTTGTGTAGTGCGTTAGTGAGATACAACGTCAAGTGAGTAAAAATTCCAATTAAATAACTTGGCAGTTGAAGGGGTGAAGTGACAAAGGGTTAAGGTTACTTAATAACACTAATAACACTCAGGTTTTCAATATTTAAAAAAAACTTCTTATGCAAAATGAATATAAAATCGATAAAGAAATCGTTTTTATTCTAAGGGTTTAAATAAACAGTCGAACCAGGGCTTTTGCTGGTTTTTTTCAATTCACTACATTAGGATAAGTGATTTTTCAAAACAGGTGGCTGCCCATAATTTAAAATTAAATGCTGCATTTGGGGAGTGGCCAAATGGCCTCCCACTGGAAGTTGACTGCTCATAAGAGTGATTGCTCATAGCAGGTTCTACTGTACTTACAATTGAAGTTGTGTCTCGCTACCGCGAAACACAACTTCAAGTGACTGTAAATTTATATTATTTGTGAAATTGTGGTCCCAATAAATATCAGTGTTTCAAGATTAAAGTCATATTTTACTGTGAACTGCTCATTATCAAAAGGTTATACATGTGCTAATAAAAACACAAAATGTCTACTGCAGTCAACATCAGTGTTCTAAGCATTAACAGTGTGGGTAATCTATTCACCTGAATTGATCCTTCAGTTGGTCAGCTTGCATTGTTGCCGTTCTCTCTCGAGCATCAGCACATTCAGCTTCACGCTTCATATCTAGAAACAGACAGACTACATTATCTTAAATTATCTTAAATAAGACCTTACAGTGCTGAATTATTTAGAAAAAAAGTTAATCTGAATCATCTGACCCCCACTCAGCCGAAAGGAGGATCCTCCCTTGTTGTCAAAGAAAACGTAAAATATATTCTTAATAGGCTAATTTCAGTTTAGTCCTCTTGCTGAGGGGGGTCCTGTGTGCATTTTTAGGTCCCCTAAGTTTCTAATAAAATTCATTTAGGGGGCCACCCCAGGAGTCAAAAAAACTTGGGTAGACATGCTGGATCATAGTAGCAACTCAGGAAAACGATTTTCAAAATGGCTGCCGGAAGCCATTTCGAAAGACCTATATGTCAATATCTTTTGCACCAGTTGGCCAATTTGTATGATAAAAATGTCTAGTATGATGTTTTTTAGGGTGCTGAATCTATTGGAAGGGGTTTTGAAATGACCTAAATTAGGGATCATGCGAAATTCAAAATGGCCGCCATTCTGCTTCATCAAATTTTACTTTTATTCACATCTTGATTTATAATTGACACAGGTAGTCCATGGGCCAGAATTGGTCCTCGTGCACCCCCACTACTCTCCAAGAGTTGTACCATTTTGATCAGGGGACTCCTGTGAATGATATTAACGATGTTACCAGAGATAAAATGGGGCGCGATATGGGTTTTGCAAAATTGCCGCAACGAAAATCTAATTTGGACAATATCACCAGTTCTAATTCACATAGAATCATATTTTTGGTGTCTACACCTTTGTTTTCATGGTCAAAGAATCGAATGAAACCAATTATAAAGAGATTGGGCCATTCCTATATTGCAAATTCGGAAAAATCCAAGATGGCTGCCAGCAAAAATAATTTTATGACAAAATAAGAATGTCTATATTGAAAACCAATATCTATTTGCTAGCATCCCATAAAAATAATAAAAATGTTATAGTAATGAGAACAGGTATGGTTATAAAAGATAGATTTGTGTCTGTGATGTTTTATTTTATGCAGTTATCTTCCAGAAATACATATTGATAGCCTCTGTTGGAAATTTAGCTGGGCCATTATATATCTCGAGTTTTAATTAACTAGAATCTCAATTCTGGGTCAACAAATCGACTGTAACCACCTAAAACATACTAGAGCAACACCATAAGGTACATTTGAAAGAATCCACGATGGATTCCAACCAATGATTTTCGAATCACAATGTCTATGTGGATTTTTTTTTTAAATTAACATTGTCATGGAAATATATATATAATATTCGTTGTGGCACTGAAGACATGCATAGTTAGAAAAACATCAATTCGTGTCTTTAAACTGTCATAATGGCTAATATTTGAAGTCTTATAATATGTTCCTTTTGTCATTCCATTTGTCTGAAAAAAATGCTCAGTACCACAGGTTATCATTTATTGTCAATTTACCATGGAGAAGAAGTATGGATATATGATAATTCATAATAGTTACTTATTAATCATTCCTTTGTCTGTTGAATGTACACCATATGAAAAGAAAAATAATATTCAGCACACAAGAATAGCCAACAGAAAGTAAATGTATCAGTATGAGTGAGCTGGCGAAGGAAATCACAGCACAATACTCAGTCACGAACACTTTCAAATCGCAAGTCTTTACACACTGTAACAGCACAGGAAGGCCTACTTTCAATAATATGTGAAAGCTGAGTTTCAAATACGGGCAGAAAAATAGGATGTTTGGCCATCAGAATCATTAAAGAGCAGTGTATCACAGATGCGGATTTCAGTTCACTGTTGCACTATGCGCATGTGCCTTGCTACTATATAATGTGCTAACTATCAGATGGTTATGTTGAAGTGTGCATATCTCCCTGTTGTTTTTTAAATAAAACCTGCGATCATGTACACTATATGACTGTATAAAAAACTACTCTAACAAGAAACCATCCCCATGCAATCTCAGGAGTTAATCTAATTGACACCCCACAGGCGTTTATTAGAATAAATACGGTATTTCATATTGATTCGTGTTTTTCTTCGCGTTCCTTCTCTAGCACGGTTTGCCATTTGCGTATGGTCATCTAGAACATCTAGTTCATCACAGAGTTTGCTCCACATTTGCTGTAGTTGAGCCTTAAAGGATAATCACATTATGTAAATAAGTAGTTTCATTTTCCCAGTGACCCGGATAAGAAGGAGTAACGGTAGCCAGCTCGAATATGATTCTATATGTCAATAAAACTCAGGGTATTGCCCACACTAGATTGTGAACATTGGGTATCACGACTGAAATTTTGTGACAGGTGTATAAGCGAGTGACATCCTACATGTTCAAATACACGAAGGAGTGTTTTCTAACCATGTAGATGTCTTCAATACAATAACAAAGAACATTTCGTCGGTGGCCATCTTGAATTTTATTCAAATCCCTCATAATAATTGTTCCAGTATGTTTTTTTTCATTTGAATTGTTAACCCAGAAAACATAGGTGTACACTCGAGATGTTGGCCCGGCTAAATTTTCAATGCCGGATATCAATACTCATTTCTGGATTTTAGGCTGGTAACTGCACGCAATGTGCAAGTTCAGAGACAAGTTCAGAGACAAGTTCTTATTCAATTAGAAGTGGAATATTTTCCAAATTAGATTTTCATGGCGGCCATTTAAAAAAAATGGCCAAGACCCATATCGCGCACCAAAGTTATTCTTCGTAACATCGCTAACAACTTCCCCAGGTAGCCCCTGATCCAAATCGAGAGTGGTGGGGGTGCATGGTGACCAATTCTGGCCCATGGGCTACCTGTGTCAATTATTAATCAAGATATGAATAAAAATAGAATTTGCTGAAGTGAAAATGGCGGCCATTTTGAATTTCACATGATCCTTACTTCAGGTCATATTAAAACCCTTTGCAAACGATTCGGCACCCTGAAAACCCCCTACTGGACATTTTGATCATCAAAATTGGCCAAATGGTGCAAAACATATTGACATAAAAGGTTTTTCAGAATGGCTTCTGGCGGACATTTTGAAAGTCGTTTTCCCGAGTTGCTACCATGATCCAGCATGTCTACCCAAGGTTTTTTCGACTCCTGGAGTGGTCCCCTAAACAAATTTTAATAGAAACTTAGGGGACCTAAAAATGCACACAGAACCCCCCTCAGCCATAGGATTAGTTAAAATACCCTATTTAAATTTTTTCTGGAGAAGACTCTGCACACCTTTTGGAACTCCCTCTCCACAAATATTCCGGACCAAAACCCTGATATAAATACATATAATTTAAAAACAATTTTCAAAACAAAAAAGGCACTCAATGATTAAATTTTTTGTGGCAAATGTTTATTTAATCATATAATCGGAAGGTGTGTATTTTTTCTAGACCAAAAATATTTTTTTTGTCATTTGAAGCTGGCATTAGCAATTTCAGTTTCGAATAAATCAAAAATAGAAAAAAAAATTCAGTAGCACATGGTCAAGAAGATCATAAATTGCTTGCTCATTCCACTTTATGTGAATGCCTATTTTTATTTTTTACAAGCACTATAAATATTTTTAATTTTGACTTTCTGTTGCTTTTGACTTTCTCTTGTTTCTGATGCCAAAAGTCAAAAGGGTTAAACCTACCAATAACCAAGTCAAGAAATAAAATTAAACTATGGAGAGCTGGATTAATATTGGGAGATTTTACAATGATTAGAAAGGATTATTGGCAGAAGCTACCAGTATATTACAAATCAAAGTTCAATTCAGCCAAGTCCAACATTGTAACCAGGATTATTGTTATATAAATGCCACAGTTTGTGATAGATGCTCAGTTAACCAAATAATTACATTTTGCAGAGATGAACATTTTAGATAACTGGACATATTTTTTGTCATTTGAAGCTGGAAGACACATCTTGCACAATTTTCAGCGTAAACAGGTGTCCCAACTAAATAGTTCAGCTTTTGGTCACTGTGTGGCGTGTTGTTATTGAAAAGGGTGTATTTGCATTAGAAATTCCAGCTTCAAATGAATGAAAAATAGTTTGAAGCAATTTGGCAGCATAAGGACTAGGTTTGTGACCTGGATAACCATATCACTGTGACTTTGGAAAAATGAATACGATGATGATTTAAAATTTAATGTTTTATCTGCACATACTGCTCAATTGTTTTTGTAGTTTGGTTGTAGCTGTCGCCAGTTCTTCCACATGCTGCTGTCTTTGGTCGGACAATGCACGCTCTCCGTCTGCTATCCTCTTCTCCAGCATCTGAAGCTTCTCATGCAACTGATGATATTTATTCTGCTCATCAAGTAAATCTTGACAATGAAACAAAAAACAATGGAAAGTGGACATGTAAGCATAAAATTGTAACCCTTACAGCGCGGGGATAGACTTTAGTCGTCAGAATCTGACGTCTGTAGACGTCAGATTCTGACAACTAACGTCTATCCCTGCAGTGTAAGAGTAAATTTTTTTCCAATGGCCGTGGACCCACAACATAGGTATTCAAATGAATAAGCAAGAGCTAACTAAGACATTTATGATGATTTCAAATTGAAAAAGACCCTTTGATCTTCATGGTTTCAGCAAAAATTGTCAGTGCTTTAAGGGTTAATATTATATTATTTAGATTAACTGTCACACCACTAAACATGACTATACGTCCTTTTTAATCTGTTTTATTAGGAGGGTAAACCACTGTTATTAGGAATAAAATGTGTGTTTGAAAATCAACATTTGCAAACGTCATTCAAATTAAACAAATATGAGTAATTTTCACCAACGTGAAGTTGTGGGTCGTGGTAGCGAGACACAACTTTAAGAGGGCAAAAATTGAAATTAGACAATTCAGCATTTCAAGGGTTAAAATGAAGATAAATAATGACACAAAAGTATATTTACAAAAACACATTTCAATATTTACCTTTCTGTGATTTTGTACAAATACCAGAAATGATTTCGTAGGATTTGGCTGATATGTCTTTTGAGTGCTGCACACCCTTGTGAACAGAATCTCTGAGGTCCTGGATTGCACTTTTCTGTTCAGACAGAGAGGAAGCCATCTTTGGAAGCATTTTGATGAGATTCTGCTGGTGCATTCTGTTATGGATAAATCATGGAAATTATCAATGCATAGCTTTTTCTACTAATGTTGACTTTTTAATTTTACAATAAATTAATTTTATTCTCCTAAATTCTACAGGCCATAAAATTCCCACAGATGGAAGGAGCCCTAAGCGCCAAAATAAATGGTTTAATATTGTAGCATTTTGTCATAATTTCTTTAAAATATTGACCGACCAATGAACACACACCAAATATTTTTAAAAATTAATTCAAATCAATGCAACTGATGCCCATCTAATATAAGACCTAATCAATTTCTAGCTCATCTGCAATGTTGACAGGATGAAAAGCAGGACTATTTTGGAAAAACAAGGAATAAATAATTGTATGTCCAGCCTTCCAGAAAAAAATATTTGGATTCAATTTATGAAATAAATCATTCAAATAACTGCCAAGTAGACAGGCCGATGGAGGAATAGACAATAGGCTTCAAACAAATTGGTCGAGAGTTAAAATAATAACATTAATCAATAACTTGAAGAAAACAATCTGATGGGACATATCCTGTCAATTTACATGTCATTTTCCAGAACTGAAGCTGCTCTACATATTGTATATACATATATATTTTTTGATGACAAATAAGTCAGTGATGTGTTTTTAACCCTTGTTCTGCTGAATCGTTTCCATTGTATTTTTCATCATTTGAAGCTGGAATTGCTAACGCAATTTCCAGCTTCAAATGACGAAAAATATGAATATTTATGAAAAATAAACTTGTGTGAAAATTAACATTTTGATTAACTGAGCATCTATCACAAACTATTTTATTGATTTCAGTGTCATTTTATTTCCTCTGAAACTTACTCGAAACCGGATATATACGGCTCCAGCATCACAAGGGTTAATAAAACATAACATATCTATTTATTGACCCTCTGCTGGATTAATGCTGGTCAACCATAAAACCTGACATTAACCCTTACAATGCTATAATATGTTTGTATGAACTATGGAAAACGAGGGGTTATTTTCAATTTGAAATCATCATAAATGTTAACTATTTCTGCTTCATTTGAATACCCATGTTATGTTTACTCTTGTACAGTGACTCAACGCTCGGAGCAGAGCGTCACTGTTATGAGAGTGAAATGTTATGGGTCTAGGGCCATAATATCTGTTTTAATCTTACAGGGCAGGAACTGACTTTGGTCTAGAAAGTGTTAACCCAGCAAAAGGAATAACAGCTCATAGAAAGTGAAGCAGAAATATCAGATTTTGGATTGCTAGGAAATTATAATACATGTAACTAATTATCATGATTATCTTCAGGTAACTTTACTTTAGATTTTTTATGGAGTCATGCGCAGTAGCTAATTCAGCTTGCAGACTTGCCATCTGTATACCAGTTCTGTGAAGCTCTTCTTCTTTCTTTTTAATATCACTTAACATATGTTCAATGCTGCAAAGAAAAAAATAATAGTTTTAGCCATTAACTAAATAAACTAGAAGAATCAATTTTCTATCATCCTGTGTCTTGTAGGTGTAAACTAACTAGTTGATATATTTTTTCATTGAATTGAAAACATACCTTGGAATTGAACAGAAAAAAACAAGAAAAATACTTAGTAATTCCTTCCTAAAGTCGTTAATTATACTGTGTTCACAATAGCAGATCAGTCTTCAGCATGTTTAGACTGTTAACATCAGTCTTTCCCAATAAGCCCAAAATGTGACTGGACAGTAAGTCCTATAAACTTGAAAATTTTACAAAACAAAATTCACCAGACAGTAGGTGGTCAATGGCCTATTCTTACCTTGTTAGACCAAAAAAAAAAAGACCAAAAAAACAAAACTGACAAAAAATATCCGGATTGTAGGTCCGATGTGGTTGGATATTTTGCCGACCATGCCTCTGTTTTACCGTACATGTCCCGTCAGTTCGACATTATTGGGAAAGACTGTAGTTAACATGGTTATTAGGTTAACAACTCACCTCAAAAAAAATTGAATGTTCAAAAACTTCCAGAGAATAATTTGAAGAAATGTTGGATAAATGTAGGAGCGGGATACCGATAATAATCTAGAGGACCCCTTTTAATTGACTTCAGCTATATCACTCAGTTCCACTTTTACATAGAGAATGAAGGGACAGCATTCAATAAGGATCAAAAGGAGTACACATATAGGCGCATAATATATGCTTTAAAAGTTATAATGTCTATGCCAAAAATAAAATAATAAATTATCACGTTGATTCTTGAGCAGCTGAGTGGATCTTGCTTTTTTCATTTGTTTCCTGCAAAATCTTGATTTGTTTTGAAAGTTCTTCTTCCCTCTTCTCACATCCACGTAACTTAACAAGCTCTTCTTCAGCCAAACGTAATTTGTCTTCCAGAGCCTGCAATTATAAAGTAAAATAAAGCTTTGTATTAATATATGCTACACTGACACTAGTAGTAAAATGAATATTATACCCACTTCACTACAAATAAAGGGAAAATATTCTCACTTTAACTCTTTAAGTGCTTCATTACTACTAAACATTTTCCTTTCATTTGAAGTTGGCATTGCTCACGCAATTGCCAACTTCAAATGAAAGGAAAATACCTCCTCACTTAAAAATTAAACCTGCTAAATTTCACAATAGGGGCTTTACTCAAGATTTATACATGCATATTTGTTCAATTTCTGTCAAATTTTAGTTGTGGAAAAACAGTATGAATGCGCTTAAAAGCGTCGCCCGCACTCAAAGGGTTAAGAAAATAGAACAGTCATGATACATGTAATATAAAATTGTGCCTTGTGTTAGATCCGCATCTACAAATTAGCAGGTATTTTTTGTGAAAACGCATTGTGAACCACCAGGGTTAATAAAGTATATCATAGGCCAACATAATATAATCTACATTTAGTTATTTTTTCTAAAACTTTTGGATAGATTACCTTTATTTCATTGTGTATCAGGTAGCTAACACCGCAGAACTTGCAAACAGTCTCATCACGTTCCATGTTCTGAACTTCTGCAGGAAGTGGATGTTGCGGTTGATAATGATCCATCGTAATTTTTTTATGGATTCAATTCCAAAAGGACTGTCCCTCAATTGATAATATCTTTGAAAAATAAAATTGTAGCTCTAGTTGTACCTATGCATGCTATGCTTAACTGTCAATTTTTCTCCATATACCATAATCGCTGGCCCAGGGCCTGGTCTTGGGTCTGGTTTAGGATTAAGTCTTCACTTCACCCACCCAGGCAATAACACTTCTCTCACTTTCACACTCAGTCACTGTAGAAGTGTAATATTATTTTAGAATTTTCTAGGTTTAAAAGTAACATCGCCATGGCATATGAAGTTTGCGGCTCTCCTTTACATCGCACTGGGTGACGGTGTCTACAAGTACAAAAACAAGTGACAATACACAATGGTCAATACTGAAGAGTGATTTATATATAGTAAAAAATAGTCTAACGAGAGTCATTAGTGAAAGCAACACAATCAGGCTAAAATCATAGAGCCAGAGTGTCAATAACACAGAAGCTCTTTCTTAATTAGGGCAAGTTGACTACAAATTAAAAGTCCTGAAATCTGTGAGGCAGTTCAATGCACAGGCACGAGCTCTTTCAAACAAACCAAACAGAATTGAAATCTGATAAGAATTGATTGAGGGAGGAGAAGCATTTCTTGTGAATGGTGAACAGAGTGACCTAATTAGGTCTTAATTAGGTCATGAGTTAATTATTAATTAAAATTTCTGAAATCCGCGAGTAGGTTTAATGCACAGGCACAAGCACTTTGAAACAAACCAAACAGAATTGAAATGGGATAAGAATTGAGGGAGGAGAAGCATTTCTTGTGAATGTTGGACAGAGTGCCCTAATTAGTTCTTAATTAGGTCATGAGTTAATGAATAATTAAAATTTATGAAATTCGTGACGTAGTTAAATGCACAGGCAAAAACTCTTTCAAACAAACCAAACAAAATTAAAATCGGATAAGAATTAAGGGAGAAGAAGCATTTTTTGTGAGTTGTGGACATACTGTCCTAATTAGGTATTAACTAGGTCATAAATTATTGAATAATTGAAATTTCTAAAATCCATGAGGTCCTTTAATGCACAGGCCCAAGCTCTTTCAAACAAGAAAAGAGAATTGAAATCGGATAAGAATTAAGGAAGGAGAAGCATTTCTTGTGAATTGTGGACAGACGACGGATGACAGATGACGGGCGACAGACGCAACACGATGACATAAGCTCATCTAGGCCTAAAGGCCAGATGAGCTAGAAATGGGTATTATTATTTTGGTTTCTTTTTAATATAGGTACATCAGTCAAAAATTCATTTTGATGTTTTTTTCGTGTTTTTTCAGGATTTATGTGAGTTTGTGAGAAACTGCAATAAAAGGCATATTTTTCTCTGTTTGTTTGTTCTTTTTGCTCACTATTACTGGTAAAAATGAAGCCATCATTGTAGAATTAAAAGCGTTATTTGTTTTGACATGTTTGAATGGCACTTTTATCACCTTTTCTGGGGGTTCCCATCATTAGATTTCTCGTAATTACGAAAAATGATGTTAGCTATCGCCTTTAATTTCATAATAGCTACAACAAATGCTTGAAGAGGTAAGTGGAACAGGCATGTTGTGGCCCCTTCTGATAATTTTTTTTTACACAGGCGCCATTTTTTAAATATTTGTAAAAAAATGCAAAAAATGAAAATAGACTATGTCCACTGTCCTATGAGGAAGTTTTGGAGGCCATCATTAAGGCCGTTAGGACAGAACAATGTAGGAATCTCTAAGAATTGAGATACTCAGGGAAGGCTGCACTAATTTGCCCAGGGTAATACCTGTGTGAAGTTTTGTTTGCCGGCCCTACGCCCTACCAAGGGTAAAAATGAATATTTCTTAGCCATAAAGATAAAAATCCATCAAAAAATTTCTTCATCCATGACCCCCTTGTGGACCTCTCATTGGATGCCCTGATGTATCTAAAAACTAAAACTCTGGCTTCTGTATCTCTGGGGCAATGAGCAACATCAGGTCACAACTTTTGGATGTGATCTAGCACAGGATTTTTTTTGCTCATTGAAAACAGTGGAATGTGGTCAAATATTTCTTTTAGCATGTCGGCAAATATGTAAAAAGGGTCAGCATTATTTTATTGGACAATTTTCCTTTTTTTGTGATATACCTAGTCTACTTAATATGGCCATAAAATGTGAACATGTCCATACTACCATAGTCTAGAAGTTTATTAAATTTTGTGTTGCGCAATTACCATTTAAGCGAGAAATGAGGACAAAATTTTGGACATGCAATGATCATGTCAATTCAAATAAATAAGAAATACGAGAATAACTGATATATGAGGTCTTCAGCACACTTGCCACAGAAACCCAAAATTTGAAAGACTTCCGGAATTCTAGTCTATTGACATATTCACATCTTATGGCCATGGCATAGACAGAGAAGCCAAAACAAAAATACTGATTTTTTATGATTTAAGCCTGTCACTGTGTCGCTTGAAAATAACAGGCTAATGCAAGCCTCAGGCTAGCGCTGAACGGCCTAGTTGTATTTTGTTTAAATTTAGGTCCGATAATCGAAATGTAGATTATGTCACATATCAACTCAAGAATCATAGGGACGTAATAAATGTATTTAATATAATTAAGGATGATCTTAGATTGGCCATAGCTCATCAGATTGAGTCCAGAGTAGCAATTTAAAGTAGGTGTCAATTATAGTTTAGATTAGATTAGATTTAGTCAGTAAACCATTGACATGGAAACAAAAACATGATCAATAGTACAATACATAAAAAATCATGGGTCACCAATCATGGTCACCAGGGAATAAAACACCGAAAAGTTTCCTGGTGAGAATGCTTATTTCCACTGCGGTCCCTTGATAGTGATCCATGATGGCGATGGCAAGAAATAATTTAGTCAATATAAATATACAGTAGAACCTCGCTAAACGGACCACCCAAGGGACTTCGCAAAAGTGGTCCCATTAGCGAGGTGGTCCCCCAAGTGAAATTGTACATTATACCTTATAATATATGAAAATTGTCATGCTCTAAGTACAGTATGTGTACCATTAACTACGTGTATAAGAGATAATACAAACACAAAACAAACACATACAATAATAAATATCTTTATTCAATTAGCACTAAAAATAATTAATAAAATAAAAAAACTATCTTGAGCAGTCATCAACTTTTCAACGGTATCAGATAGTCTTTTTTCCCAACAGAACTCTGGAATAGAATCTATCCATTCTGGAGCATCTAAAAATGTTTTCTGCGTAGAAGAGATCTCATTGGTCAACATATTCTTCATCTAATCTGCTAATTGTCTCTGACTGTGAGTGCGACTTGAATCTATGAGATTTATTTCTTTCTTTGAGCGTGAGCTTATTACTTCTAGCTTTTGCCATATTTATGCACAACGTTGAATGACTTACTCAATTCTGATCCCCTTTCTATATCTTTAAGCTGTTGTTCTGATTATTCTGTCAGACATCGAACAGAAAAAAGCATTAGAAATACAATACCAGAGGCATTAATCAAATGAGGGCCGACAGCTCTGCTGGTAAAAAAGTTGTGTTTAACAGTGATTCCTGACGCTTCTGTGATGTCGCTATTTAAATCAAGCTAAATGTGACTGAGAGCAGTTCAACACTGTACTATGATGTGTGATGTTGACCCAATGTTGGTTTAATGTTGGGCAACCGTCTGATATGCCAGCCCAACAATAAACCAACACTGGTTCAATGTCTCGTATTTGCTAGGTTATCCCTTTAATTCATCAAAGCAAACCCTGCGAACGCTATGGCCTTGTTCATGTAGCGTATCACATGATAAATCACATGCGTAATTGCCATCTCTAAATTACACATACGAATCAGTTTATTTGTTAGGTCATGTACAGATCAGTAGTACAATTGATATAAAATGATCATTGCAACCCCGAGACTTAATAACTAGCACAGATACAGAATATAATTACATGTGTGTCTATCGAGTGCACAAAAAATAAATAATGTTGATATGTTGAGCTCTGAGGGTCAAATTCCCGGCGGAAGAGACAATAGTGACATTGCTACTTCCGATTAATCATGATAATCATATTATAATTTTACTTAATAGCTAATTGTGAATAAATTTTGTAAAATAGTTACAAGAAGAATGGTATACAATAAATTATCTTGCAAAGATACTGAATACAAAGAATATCGTGATCAGCCTTACTTTATTACCAGCTACAGACCAATAGATTAAAATTAACATTCATTCTGAGCAATCAGACGGTTGACTTCCACCATATAGGACCCATGGCAATGTTAATGCCTCACCAATACTGCCAGATGAATATCACGGTGCAGGGCGTTCAGCTCACAAGGACCATAGAGGTTACAAGGTCTTATCCAGGTAATCTTTGTTTGTGGCTTATGGGCATCCAAGCGTGGGGGCGCGACTTTCACAGTAGGTGTGAAAGCTCTGTCAGTGATCCAAGAGGCTCTAAAAATTGACCCTTAATGTCCCAGGTGGTCTGCTTAGCGAGGTTCGAGACTGGTTTTGTACAAAAAAGCGGTACGAGTCCCGAATAGCGGGGGTGGTCCGCTAAGGGTTAATCCTTAAGCATTACGTCAATGGGAGAAACTTTGGGACTGGACAAAAGTCGTCCGAGACGCGAGGTGGTCCGCTTATTGAGGTGGTCCGGAACCGAGGTTATACTGTATATAAATAATTGGTCAAACTGACCACACCAGAAATTAAAATATCACAGCAAAGTGATAATAAATCCACTTTCGCGGAGATAAAACCACGCGGCGCCGGAGAATAGAGAAAGGCTTACAACATGCAAACCATTGCACAATTGGAAGCCCCTCCCAAGTCCCACCGCCGCACCCCTCCGCTAGAGTAGAATAAATACCTATAAAAATATAGAAAATATGTTATAAATATAATATTGGTTACTATGCTAATTTTAGACTTGTACTAGTCTAAAATAAATTAAAATACTGAATATAATCATGATAATATAAAGTTAAAGCTAGTAGTAAATATATGTTTCATCTTCATTTCTTTCCAACTCCGTCCACATGTGTCTTTTAACTGCATGTTTAAAATGTAAAAGTTTTCTTGTATTCTGAGATGTACCGGTAGATAATTCCACATTTTACTGGCAAAGTATCGAAAAGACTTGGCACCCGCAGCCTTGGTAAGACCAGGTATTGCACACTAGTTCTAGTGTATCTGTCATGTTCATGACTGACCATGGATAATGAATATTTTGGGGCTGTCCCATGAATTATTCCAAACATGTTGTTAAGTTTAATTTGGTTAACGCGTTCAGAAACAGGTATCCAACTGATAATTTTGAATTCATTGAAACCAATATGCGTCCTTGGGGAGCAGTTCAGGACAAATCTGATCGTTTTATTTTAAAAAATTTGAAGTTTTTGTCGGTGAATTTTTTGAAGACCACTAAACCATACGGAGCATGCATAATCGAAATGACATTAAATTAGAGTTAATGCCAAAAGTTTCCTTGAATTTGTCTTTAAAAATTTGGCATGTCTCCATAAGAATTTGAGTCTTGAGTTGCCTTTCTTAAGAATATTTTCAGCAATTTACCATCTAAAGGTCCAGATCTACTCTCAAATATCCCACACTTTTTGTAGAGGCTACCATGGTCTCACCACATGTAACATTCATTTCCAACATGTTAGAAATGCCAAGTTTTTACTTTGAACCAAACAGTATTAATTCCCTAAATGGATGGATATTCTATTATCGACTAACCATCCATTCAGAGAAGAAAGTTCATTGCCAAGTTGTTCCTCAATTTTGTTAACATCCTTGCCAGAAACTAAAAGGACTGAGTCGTCAGCATAAAGAATAAGTTGACATGAGACAGAAGCCTCCATGTCATTAATAATAAAAATAGCAATGGCCCCAGAATGGATCCCTGCGGTACTCCGCAAGGAACCACTCTGAGGTCAGAAAAAATACCATTAATTTCAGTTTTTTTATTTCTGCCTTTCAAGTATGATTCAAACCATTTATTGGCCAGAGAATCAAAACCAAGAGCCTTCAATTTTTGGTACAATATATCATGATCGACTGTATCAAATGCTTGTATTTTGATACTCAGTTCACGGCTCTGTGGCTTGCCCAGAGCCATTGTTTACTCGGCTAGCCTCAGTTATTTTTTTTTAAGCAATTATCATTAATCATTATGTCATTATTTACGAGTTATAAAAAGCAAGTACAAGTAAACTATTAATATACATCTATACCATAGTCGGATTCACATTAACTGTGGTGAATTATGTTTGCCGTTTTCTCAGTCAATTCTAAACCAATTTTCGTGAAATTTTACACACACTATTTTTCATTCATGTCGTGACTACCCTGGAAGTTTCGCGAAGTTTTGATAAATATTTTAGAAGTTAGACGATTTGACATGTACTGAAGTAGTCTAGTAAATAAATAAAAATGTTGCCCTCTATAAACCCATTAGCTTCGTCTCAGAATTTTGTTACATGTCAAATGGTCCATACGGAATACGGCGTTCGCTCATCGATATCTGCTCGATCACTGAAGTTAAGCGACGTCGCACCCGGTTCATAAGTGGATGGGTGACCGCCTGGGACTGCAAGGTGCCGTATACACTATCGTGGGGCTCAGAGAACCACGTAAATCAGATGGCTGGTCTGACTGACTTTGAGTTGGACGTAAAAGAACCTCAATGGACGTTGGCGCAGTTTCCATCCAAAGTACTTGGCACATATATAAGGCCATATATGAGGCCTTGCTAAGTTACTTCCGTGGCGCGATAGCACAATAGTGCGTACTGCCACGTAATATACAGATACAGATAACTTCCACAATACTTTAACCAAGTGTTTGACCGGATGAATGGATGCCACTGGTGGCTTTTGTAGTATGGAGCGTGAGCAGATTTCGTACGGAAGCTCATTAGAGTAAACAATACTTATCAAAACTTCGCAAAACTCTCAGGGTAGTTACTTGGTCACGACAAATTGGAATGTTCGCCACAGCTTTGGAAGGTTCGCCACAAATGTCATAAGAAGGTTCGCCACAACGTTAAAATGCATTATAAAACAAATTATTACTGTTTATTGAATGTGAAAATATATTTATTTCACTAAAGACTACAAAAACATTAAAATTTAACACATTATACAATGATAACACAATTATACGGCGATATATACTATTAAAGTAATAATAAAAAATATTTTTTTCATTATAAATGTGCATTCTTAAATAAGAAAAATATTATTATACAATGTCAATGTGATACAAAATATTTATAGCAATATTAAAATATAAAATTGTAATAAACTACTTAAATACCTACATCCTTGCAATGTTGGTGCGTGAACAGTGAGTCAGTGACCCTACCATATCACACCTCCTCCTTGATGTCTGAGCAGCTCTAAAAAATATTCGCAACGCATAACACATCCATGCGAACACTCACGGCTTTCACAAGTCGGCGTCTTCAGGGATGATCACTTCTATAAATATTTTATATTGCTTAATGGTCGACCAGGCCTACAGGTTACTTATAATATTAAACATGAGATATTTCAAGATATTTGCCTACTATAGGGCCTACAAGAGATAATGTTACTGATAGCCTAATAACGTTTTTTCTGTCTGTTTCCCGTAAATTATGATGTCGGCGGATTAGTTGTTTAAATAAATTACTGTTACTGATAGGTAGCCTACCTTAATACTTTGTTTATTTTCTATAAAATAATAAATTTCAATCGTTTCTGACCCCTTGAACACATAATATTTTTCATTGACATTTCGCAAGCATTAGTGGAGCGAACTAATCAGTGACTCACAACTCGTCGAAGCTGTTGGCATTTCACTAGCATTAGTGGAGCGAATTAATCAAAGACTAACAATTCATCGAACCTGTTGGCATTTCACGAGCGGCTGTCGAAGACAGGTCTGAATTAGCGATCGACTCACAAGAACCCTCATCACAATACCTGAGGTGCAAGGGGTGGAGCGGGTGAGCTCACCAGAGACTCACAACTCATCAAAGCTGTTGACATTTCACGACCGGCTCTAGCTGTGAGTTCACAGTTAGACCCCTGGATATATTTTAATATTTGTCCTTGAATATGGGCCGTATTGTTAAAAGATATTTTTCTTAAGTAACTGTTATTGCAAATAATTTATTCACATTTAGGGCTAATCATATACTATAAGTAATGTAATCACATTTAATCATATACCGTACAGAATCTAGCATAATATTAGGCCTTCCGTAAATAACTTCTGTCAAGTAACGATCACTGCAAATAATTTAATCATAATATAATATAAAGCCTTCCGTAAATTTTTCGAACCTGGATGATAATTATTTATCTAATAGGCCTATAGGCCTAGAGATCTAATATAATTATGACTAATTTTCAAAAATTAAAATATAATTTTATTTTCACTGTTTTATGATGCATTCTAACGTTGTGGCGAACCTTCTTATGACATTTGTGGCGAACCTTCCAAAGCTGTGGCGAACCTTCCAATTTTGTGGCGAACCTTCCTGTGGCGAACTTTCCCTGTGGCAAACCTTCCTGATACCGAAAATAGTCCTTGCAAAATTTCATCAAAATTGGTTCAGAATTGACTGATACTATAATACTATATTATTAGGCAAAAAAACATGCGATACAAGTTAATCTGACGGCAGGTATAGACTATAGGCCTACTGTATACAGTTCCAAGTACAGCAAAGTAAACAAATATCGTTTTTTTTAAATGGCTTCCATACATGTTTTTTACAAGCACGGGAAACAATTAAATTATTTAGTCCACTTCATTCTTCAAACTGGATGTTGTTGTGAGCGGTAATTCAGCTTTTTGGTATTTCTACTAATCTGAATCAGATCACGTTATTATTTGCGCGCAGAAAGATTTTTCTCTTCTTCTTCTAATACAGCAATCACTCTTTTTTTTTTGAAAATTGTTTGTATTTTTTTAGCACATTCAAAATACATTTTAACAAATCACAAAAACTGAATTTTTTTTTTGTATTTTCAAACAAACTTTGTCGTAATCACACAATTACAGAAGTTAAAGAACTTATTAAAATGTAATTACACTCTATGTATATTTTAATTGAGATATATATTTCTTTCCTTTAATTCTTTGACACAGAGTATTATTTGCCGGTAGAATTGGTTGCGCAAAATAAAAGTTTAAAGAATGAATTTGGTGCAGCTAACTGTAACAAAAAATAGTGCAGATTAAAAACAGTAGTTATGTAGTTTAAACATCTGAGAGTGCCAGCCTGAATGAGTTCAGAGTGGCACAGTCAACTACTACTGGGGGTAAAGCATTCCATGCAATAATTGTGCGTGGAATAAATGCAAATTTGAACGTATCACTGCTAGGGAGGATGGGTGCAAATTTCGGGATACCCTTAAACAAGTTCCTAAGTTCCGAAGTTTCCAAGTTCCCAAGTTCCGGGAACTTCAAGTTCCGAAATTTCAAAATAATTGAAAAAATATTTTAAAACATTATTTGCAAAAATCGTTTTTGATCGGGAAAAAGTTTGGTATCTATTATTAATTTTAAGTGCTGTATACTAAAGTTAGTTTTTCACATATTTATATTTTGTTTAGGCCTATAAGCGATTTTGGAAAACATTTCACGATTGTGAAATTAAATATATAGGCCTACGGGTATGAAATAAAATTTACAATAGAACAGCAAATTTACTAGGCCCCATACAAAATACAAAATGAAGAGTAGGGCCTATTACAATATGATATTTCCCAGATATAGGCCTACTTGTAGGCCTAATCATGTTCGAGTGGTGGTCGCAGACGATAGAACAACATTGTTAAACGATTACTAGTATTGGGTCATTGTCGTGTTTAATGGGATATATTATTTAATACCCCGTAGAGCCATTGAGGTCTTTCCAACACGCGCGACGCTGTTTACACCGCCCCCCCCCCCCCCCCGGCAATCAAAAAGCATCTCGACCTGTGAGAAAATTGACAAGTGACAGTACTTATATAATAACAGTGTCGATGATATTTTAAGGACCAACGTTAAGACTACATGGATTCCTTCCCAACAAACACGACGCACTGACTCAATGCTGGTTTTATGTTGGACCACCGTCTGCGACTCTGGCCCAACGTGAAACCAGCATTGGGTCAATGTGTGGCGTTTGCTGGGTTGTCATCTGCGAGGTGTGATTTTTAGGCCTATAGGCTCCCATCATTATATATTTTTATTTACATATTTTATACTATAGCGGCATATTATAACAGTCTTTGAACTGGGCCTACTCAGATCACCAATTCTGTGGATGGCTGCCTAATACCATCTGTAAACCTCCCCATCAAACAGACATTGACCCAATGTTGGAATAATGCTGCTGTAAGGTCACAGACGTTGGGCAAACCTTAAGTCAATTTTGGGTCAACTTCGAGCCTACACATAGAGGCCTAATTCGTCATTTAAACATAAAAATGAGTAGGGGGCCTATGCGCGGTCTCTGGTGCAGTGGTTAAAGCCTGGAAATCAGACATCGCTGGCTCGAACCCTCCTCTGGCATAGGCTCATGTGCACAAAGGTGGCCTAGTCTAGAAAACCACATTTAATTATATTCATGGGCGCAGCTTGGCAATACTATGATGCGTGGAAAAAAATGTGTTTTGTTGAAATAGGAAAACAAAATTCAGAATTTCGGGACTTGAAGTTCCCGGAACTTGAAAATTGTGAACTTGAAGTTCCCGGAGCTTGGGAACTTCGGAACTTGGGAACTTGTTTTAGGGTGGGCTCTACCGCAAATTTCCAAGAGTGAGATCCTCTTGTGCATTGGGGTTAGGAATAAGTACCTTGTTCTGTAGCCAAGGTATGTCCACCAGACCATGCACGACTTTATACATCATGCATAGCCTGGCTCGCTCTCTCCGTCTGGCAAGAGACTACCAACTCAGCTCGTTTAGCATTGCAGACACACTACTGGTATTATGCCAACGGTTGCACACATAGCGGGCAGCCCTCCTCTGCGCCATGCACAGAGTCAAGCCTTCTGACATTACCTTGTGTATGGGGGTCCCACACTGTGCAGGCATACTCCAAGTGTGGTCTGACCAACGTTTCGTAAGCTTGTGTTTTCACAGCTTTCGACTCTATCCTTAGGTTTCTTCTTAAGAGACCCAACACTGAATTAGCCTTAAATGTGACTTTCTGGATATGGCTATTCAATTTCAGATCTGAAGTGATGGTAAGTCCCAGATATTTTGTGTTGTCTGTGATACAGAGCATCTGGCCATGGAGTCTATGCATCAGTGAATCTATTTTGGATCTACCTCTCTGGCGACCATCCCTCATTGTAAAACATTTACCTACATTGAATTCCATCAACCAGGTATCCTCACACTTGGCAATCATGTCAAGATCCCTTTGAAGCCGGTTGATGTCCTTCTTGTGAGTAACATGTATATACAAAATACAGACAGACGGACTGTACTGTGAATGACGCCATCAGGTAGATCATTTATATAGATTAGAAAAAGGATAGGGCCCAGAACCGAACCCTGAGGTACTCCAGACAAAACAGGTCCCGGTAGAGACTCTGCACCATCAAGAACTACCTTCTGGGCTCGGTCTGTCAGGAAGCACTTGATCCAGTCAAGAGCTCCACCCCTGATCCCATACCACTCAAGCTTGTATAGGAGTCTCCTGTGTGGCACGCTATCGAAAGCCTAATTGCTAAGATCCATATCATATATCTGTTTCAGTCGGCATACTGGCTAAGTCATAGAATAGTGACTGTAATTAGCTGTCACGAGATAGGCGTTCCTAAAGCCATGTTGTAGCGGATTAAAAATTGTATTGTTGTCCAAATGGGCTGGGACATACTGCTCACAATTATGTACTTCATGCATTTACCCAAAATACAAGTGAGGAACATTGGCCTATAGCTGCTGGTTTTATATTTATCTACTTTCTTGAAAAATTAAAGCAATATTGGCAATTTTCAAGTCACTAGGCAAAATGCCGCTTTGGATTCTTCTTCGTGTTAACCCTTGTCTTGCTGAATTGTTTCAATTGTATTTCTCGTCATTTGAAGCTGGAATTGCTAACGCAATTTCCAGCTTCAAATGACGAAAAATATAGACATTTTTCGAAAAAATTATATCTATATTAGAAGACCAGATATTCGAATTTTAATATTACGGTGGCTATTTTAAAGATTCTGTGCTAATGTAAGCATTTTCTTGTCCTGGTAGGGCGGGGTCCTGGTGCAAGGGCCTTCAAGTTTCAAAAAAAGAAAAAAAAAATTCCCCGCTCATTTGTAAAGATTCAATATTGCGGGGAGCCTCCGTGACCGGGAGGTAGCGTGCTCGGCCTCAGACCGCCAGGGCTCGAATTTCAAATCCTGTATCTGGAGGGCAATGCCATCTTATTAATTTCACATTCCTCAAGAGGTTCTCCTGGCCTAGTTTAGCATATATGTGCACAGGTGGCCTAAAACCCAATTCATTTCATATTATTTCGTGTTCCTGGTGTCATAAGCTTTCCAAAAATGTAGCCTATGCTTCATAATAACGTTACTTTACGATTAAAATATTGATACCACCAGCGTAATTCTCAACCACGTATTTCATTTCTAGCGACACCTATTTTATCCATATTGCTTAAAAGATTATTGCCCCACCTTGCAAAAACCACCACCATAAAAAGTTATCTCTGACAGGGATAATTGTATTTTTTAACCTTTTCGGCGCGGTACCGTTAATTTTATACGTCAAAATCGTGGTCTCCATGGCTTATACAAAAATATTTCGGCGTTGTCATGGCTAATGCAAGACCTTTTAACCTTTAAAGCGCTGAATTATTTCTGTGCGAACCATATAGACCAAAGGGGTATTTTGAATTTGAAATCATCATAAATGTCTTAGCTAGCTCTTTCTGATTCATTTGAATACCTGTGTTATGGGTCCACGGCAATTATAAATAATTTTACTCTTACAGTTCGGGGATCGACCCTAGTCGTCAGAATCTGACGTCTACAGACGTCATAATCTTACGTCTACAGACGTCAGATTCTGACGACTAGGGTCGATCCCCGCACTGTAAGAGTTAAATTTCTATAAATAAAAGAGCAAAACTTTGGAAAATTAAGGGTGTCACTTTTCTTATAGTTTGTATTACATAATCCGATCTATTGTTACGAGGTCTAATAGACTAACCCCTCAAGCACTGAGTTATACAATTTAAATTTCTTTGATAAAAGAGCAAAACTTCGGAAAATTAAGGGTGTCACTTTTCTTATAGTTTGTATTACATAATCCGATTTATTGTTACGAGGTCTAATAGACTAACCCCTCAAGCACTGAGTTATACAATTTAAATTTCTTTGATAAAAGAGCAAAACTTCGGAAAATTAAAGGTGTCACTTTTCTTATAGTTTGTATTACGTAATCCGATCTATTGTTACGAGGTTTAATAGACTAACCCCTCAAGCACTGAGTTATACAATTTAAATTTCTTTGATAAAAGAGCAAAACTTCGGAAAATTAAAGGTGTCACTTTTCTTATAGTTTGTATTACATAATCCGATCTATTGTTACGAGGTCTAATAGACTAACCCCTCAAGCACTGAGTTACACAATTTAAATTTCTTTGATAAAAGAGCAAAACTTCGGAAAATTAAAGGTGTCACTTTTCTTATAGTTTGTATTACATAATCCGATCTATTGTTACGAGGTCTAATAGACTAACCCCTCAAGCACTGAGTTATACAATTTAAATTTCTTTGATAAAAGAGCAAAACTTCGGAAAATTAAAGGTGTCACTTTTCTTATAGTTTGTATTACATAATCCGATCTATTGTTACGAGGTCTAATAGACTAACCCCTCAAGCACTGAGTTATACAATTTAAATTTCTTTGATAAAAGAGCAAAACTTCGGAAAATTAAAGGTGTCACTTTTCTTATAGTTTGTATTACATACTCCGATCTATTGCTACGAGGTCTAATAGACTAACCCCTCAAGCACTGAGTTATACAATTTAAATTTCTTTGATAAAAGAGCAAAACTTCGGAAAATTAAAGGTGTCACTTTTCTTATAGTTTGTATTACATACTCCGATCTATTGCTACGAGGTCTAATAGACTAACCCCTCAAGCACTGAGTTATACAATTTAAATTTCTTTGATAAAAGAGCAAAACTTCGGAAAATTAAAGGTGTCACTTTTCTTATAGTTTGTATTACATAATCCGATTTATTGTTACGAGGTCTAATAGACTAACCCCTCAAGCACTGAGTTATACAATTTAAATTTCTTTGATAAAAGAGCAAAACTTCGGAAAATTAAAGGTGTCACTTTTCTTATAGTTTGTATTACATACTCCGATCTATTGCTACGAGGTCTAATAGACTAACCCCTCAAGCACTGAGTTATACAATTTAAATTTCTTTGATAAAAGAGCAAAACTTCGGAAAATTAAAGGTGTCACTTTTCTTATAGTTTGTATTACATACTCCGATCTATTGCTACGAGGTCTAATAGACTAACCCCTCAAGCACTGAGTTATACAATTTAAATTTCTTTGATAAAAGAGCAAAACTTCGGAAAATTAAAGGTGTCACTTTTCTTATAGTTTGTATTACATACTCCGATCTATTGTTACGAGGTCTAATAGACTAACCCCTCAAGCACTGAGTTATACAATTTAAATTTCTTTGATAAAAGAGCAAAACTTCGGAAAATTAAAGGTGTCACTTTTCTTATAGTTTGTATTACATACTTCGATCTATTGCTACGAGGTCTAATAGACTAACCCCTCAAGCACTGAGTTATACAATTTAAATTTCTTTGATAAAAGAGCAAAACTTCGGAAAATTAAAGGTGTCACTTTTCTTATAGTTTGTATTACATAATCCGATCTATTGTTACGAGGTCTAATAGACTAACCCCTCAAGCACTGAGTTATACAATATAAATTTCTTTGATAAAAGAGCAAAACTTCGAAAAATTTAACCCTTACAACGTTAAATTATTTTGTATAAACCACGGAGGTCGAAGGGTTTCTTTCAATTTGAAATCATTATAGATGTCTTAGTCAGTTTTTTCTGATTCATTTAAATCCCTATGTTATGGGTCTTTGACCATTGAATATTTTAATTCTTTCAGTGCGGGGAGCGATTTTAGACGTCAGAATCTGACGTCTACAGACATCATATTCTGACGACTAAAGTCGATCCCCGCACTGAAAGGGTGTAATTCTTTCAGTGCGGGGATCGACTTTAGTCGTCAGAATCTGACGTCTACAGACGTCAGATTCTGACGACTAAAGTCGATCCCCGCACTGTAAGGGTGTAATTCTTTCAGTGCGGGGATCGACTTTAGTCGTCAGAATCTGACGTCTACAGACGTCAGATTCTGACGACTAAAGTCGATCCCCGCACTGTAAGGGTTGAGTGCTAAGCACGACTATAGTCATTCATAATCTGTTTTACTAAAGTCTGTCCGACGGTTGAAGACGGTCCATAATGAAAGTTAGCTTTTTGGTATCCGGTCAGTCAATTCCCAAGCGATTGTCACGACATTTTGCAACCATTATTATCTGATCATTTGGCAACAACCCTGAAAATTTCGCGAAATTCCATTTAGTATTTTAGACCGTTTGACATGTAACGCAATTCTGAGAATAAATCGGAATGAAGTTAATGGGTTTATAGAGGAGGGTCATAAATAGACATTTACTACATGTCAAATGGTCTAGCTTTTGAACTAACCAAAATTTTTTTTGAAATTTTTAAGATCGATGCCAAATGACTAGAAAATATGGTTTACAAAATTTCATAAAAATCGCTTGAGAATTGACTGACTGGATACCGAAGAGCTAACTTTCATTTTGGACCATCCTCCACCGTCGGACAGACTATAGCAGGCTGAATCACTGTGATTAAGAATTAAATGAGTCTTTAAACATCAATATTTGCAAATGTTTGGTCTCAAACCAAACAAATAGGAGAATTTTCACCCACTTGAACGTATGGGTCGCCGTAGCGAGACACAATTTAAATTTAATATCTATAAGCGCTGGTTTGAATGACAAAATTATGCGATTAGACGTGAGTTTAGACATAATTCTAAGCGCTGTTTTTTTATGAAAACATTGGGAGGCCAATGTCTTTATTCAATTTGAAATGATCATAACTGTCTTAGTTAGCTTTTTACGATTCATTTGAATACCTATGTTATGGGTCTACGACCGTTAGGCCCTACCGTACTTCGAATGCAATCCGCATGAGATACAATCACAAAAAGATAACGCTTTAGGAAAAAATTGTGAATGTTTACAAAAGACCGCTGACAAAGCGTTTAAACCATATGCTCAACATAATAAACCATTCTCAAATACCAAACCGTGGTTTAACGAAGAATGGAACAGAAAAAGCAGGTTTTATAACAAATCCAAAAGGGTTGGCAAAAAAAAAGAAGTACATTGTAAAGTGAATAAAATAGGACAAAAACATTTATGGAATATAAGAAAATTGTTAGAAATGAACATAGTAAATATAAAAAATATTGAAAATAAGCTTAGAAAATAATAAATCTACATAAAAGTACATAAAAGTACAGATACGAGCGTGACACTGTGCCCTAACTGTTGTACAAACAATGAATAATATACTTAATCGTCCATTTACTATATCGGAAATAATAAATACTTCTAAATCACCTAAAGATAATAAGAAACGAGTTTATTAAATCATCTCCAGATAAATGAGTAAATGTAGCCTATACGAAAAATAATTGAATACAATTTTAATTTTGGGAGTAGTTCCAGAATCATGTTCCATTGGCATAATAAAGCCTTTATATAAAAACAAAGGTAGAATAAGCAATTTAGACAATTGTCGTGGCAGGCCGGCTTCAAGAAAGGTCAATCCACTACTGATAATTTTCCGCTTAAATGTTTAATAGATTTATACCTTATATTGCACATTCATAGACTACCAAAAAGCATTCGATACTATTTACCACGCAGATCTGTGGTTCAAGTTATTACAAAATGGCATAGATGGTAAAATTGTGAATGTTATTAAGGATATATAAAAAGCAAATCTTGTGTAATGATTAAAGATATTAAATCAGGTTTTGTAATATCGGCGTTAGACAAGTAGAAAACCTTTTTCCTTTTTTATTTTCGATCTACCTCAATTACATTCACAATTTTATTCCGGACAAGAACCAGGACAACATATTGAATCTTTATAGTAACAAGTATATTTATAAATCGGAGTTTATTCAAAACTTTTCCTAATTTTATATGGATACGATACTGCAATCCTAGCAGAATCAGAAAAGGCCATGCAAAATTGTTTGTAGCCTACTTCAAATGTACTTCAAATTTATTGTCGAAAGTGGAGACTAAAACTGTAAAATTGAATTATGATAAATATAGGGTAATTGTATTCAGTAATAGGAAAATATACAAAAATGAAATCAATGCATCGAGGGTCATGTATTAACTTTATAATATGAGTATAAGTATCTCGGCATAATCTTTTCATTCAATGGTAGGTTTATAAATGCTCTAAATATGTCCAAAGATCAAGCTGAAAAGCTATGTATGCCACTATTAGAAAGACTTCACCTGCCGGTTGATTTACAATTGTCTATCTTCTTTAATACATTTATGTTGCATAACAGTGTACTTATTTGCAATGTGTAACGTTATGCCTATTTTCCTCCCAGCAAATGCGGTGCGTTCGATCGGTGTTGGCATAATGTTGGGCCAGCGTCACAGACGGTGGCCAGGCTTTGTGCCGGCATTGGTTGAATGTATCGTGTTTGCTGGGCTATGTACAACACAATAACCCTTATATCACTGGGATATTCAATTTGAATTTTCAGTCTCTTGAAGTTGTGTCTCGCTACCGCGATACACAACTTCAAGTGACTGAAAATGTATGTGATTTGTGAATTTTAAGTCCCAATATATATCAGTGTTTCAAGATGAAGGGATATTTTACTTTTAATAACTGATTATATAGGTGCTTATAAAAAGACAGAATGTCTCTTGTACTGTAGTTGACATCAGGGTTGACCTCAGGCCCTACCGTACTTCGAATGCAAATCCGCATGAGATACAATCACAAAAAGATAACGCTTTCGGAAAAAATTGTGAATGTTCACAAAAGACCGCTGACAAAAACGTTTAAACCTTATGCTCAACATAATAAACCATTATCAAATACCAAACCGTGGTTTAACGAAGAATGTCACAGAAAAAGCAAAAAAAATAGAAAATAATAAATCTACATAAACGTACATAAAAGTACAGATACGGGCGCGACACTGTGCCCTAACTGTTGTACAAACAGTGCATATTATACTTAATCGTTCATTTACTATATCGGAAATAATAAATACTTCTAAATCACCTAAAGATAATAAGAAACGAGTTTATTAAATCATCTCCAAATAAATGAGTAAATGTAGCCTATTCGAAAAATAATTGAATACAATTTTAAATTTGGGAGTAGTTCCAGAATCATGTTCCATTGGCATAATAAAGCCTTTATATAAAAACAGGCCGGCTTCAAGAAAGGTCAATCCACTACTGATAATTTTTTTCAGCTTAAATGTTTAATAGATTTATACCTTAAGAGCGGAAAAAAATTATATTGCACATTCATAGACTACCAAAAAGCATTCGATACTATTTACCACGCAAATCTGTGGTTCAAGTTATTACAAAATGGCATATATGGTAAATTGTGAATGTTATTAAGGATATATAAAAAGCAAAATCTTGTGTAATGATTAAAGATATTAAATCAGGTTTTATTTTCATGTAGTATCGGCGTTAGACAAGTAGAAAACCTTTCTCCTTTTTTATTTTCGATCTACCTCAATTACCTTCACAATTTTATTCCGGACAAGAACCAGGACAACATATTGAATCTTTATCGTAACAAGTATATTTATAAATCGGAGTTTATTCAAAACTTTTCCTAATTTTATATGCAT
Organism: Flabesymbios commensalis; assembly: GCA_964017125.1. Taxonomy (NCBI): domain Eukaryota; kingdom Metazoa; phylum Annelida; class Polychaeta; order Terebellida; family Flabelligeridae; genus Flabesymbios; species Flabesymbios commensalis. The sequence continues at coordinate 4,600,950 of OZ024917.1, forward strand.
ACGATACTGCAATCCTAGCAGAATCAGAAAAGGCCATGCAAAATTGTTTGTAGCCTACTTCAAATGTACTTCAATTTTTTTGCCGAAAGTGGAGACTAAAACTGTAAAATTGAATTATGATAAATATAGGGTAATTGTATTCAGTAATAGGAAAATATACAAAAATAAAATCAATCCATCGAGGGTCATGTATTAACTTCAGAAGATGAGTATAAGTATCTCGGCATAATCTTTCCATTCAATGGTAGGTTTATAAAAGCTCTAAATATGTCCAAAGATCAAGCTGAAAAGCTATGTATGCCACTATTAGAAAGACTTCACCTGCCGGTTGATTTACAATTTACAATCTTCTTTAATACAATACTTAGACCAATTATGTTGCATAGCAGTGTACTTATTTGCAATATGTAACGTTATACCTATTTTCCTCCCAGCAAATGCGGTGCGTTCGATCGGTGTTGGCATACTGTTGGGCCAGCGTCACAGACGGTAGCCAGACATTGTGCCGGCATTGGTTGAATGTATCGTGTTTGCTGGGCTATGTACGGCACATTAACCCTTATATCACTGGGCTATTCAATTTGAATTTTCAGTCTCTTGAAGTTGTGTCTCGCTACCGCGATACACAACTTCAAGTGAAAATGTATGTGATTTGTGAACTTTAAGTCCCAATATATATCAGTGTTTCAAGATGAAGGGATATTTTACTTTTAATAACTGCTTATACAGGTGCTTATAAAAAGACAGAATGTCTCCTGTACTCTAGTCGACATCAGGGTTGACCTCTACTTACAACACGTGCGGGAAGTGACCTCAGCCATGCGATTTATTGTGTCTATCACGTGATGTGTAGTTGGCCTGACACATCGACATTAATAGCCACCGATGTTATTATTAAATTTATAGCTTGTACACCTGGTGAAACTTTGTACAACGTCTGAAAATCATTTTTTGTATTTGTACTTGGTTGCTGTATGTGATTTTTTATTATAATCTTGCTTTCTATCACATCCATTTTATAATGTATTATATATGAGCTTAAGTACAGTAGGCCTACTTATGGCAAGCGAGATTTATGAAGGTCAATTCATCCCTCAAAATGAGAGGCCGTGACCTGAGCACGTTATCTCTGTTGAAGTGTTTAAACTACGTGCTGACAGAACCATAGTCCCATTTACAATAGGCCTACTTATCGCAAGCGTGATTTATGAAGGTCTGGCCGTGACCTGAGCACGTTATCTCCGTTGAAGTGTTTATCCATGCAGCGCGGGCATCAACTTTAATCGTCAGATTCTGGCCCCGTATTCTCGTACAAGTTACGATATATCGTAGGCTTCTGATTAGTCGAGATGGCCATCTCGACCAATCAGAAGCCTACGATATATCCCGGGGATATATCGCAACTTGTACGAGAATACGGGATCTGACGTCTACGGACGTAAAACTCTGAGGTCTAAAGTCGATTCCCACATTGTAAAAGTGAAACTATTTATAATGGCCGTAGACCCATACCATAGGTATTCAAATTAATCGGAAAGAGCTAACTAGGACAGTAATGATGATTTAAAATCGAAAAAACACTTTGGCCTCCAAGGTTTTTACAGAAACAAGTCAGCGCTTTGCGTTGTCAAGCAAATATCAAACTAAATAAATTCAACACGAATTACATAACTGTTTTGTGGTAGATGCTTAGTTATTCTAATCATTACATTTTGAAGACGTTAATTTTTGCATAAATATACATTTTTTCATCATTTGGAGCTGGAAATTGCGTAATGTAACTTATGAAACATCAACTAAAATGTTTGAAATTTAGAACGTGCTCGGCACAATTTTTTTTAAATGGTTGAAAATGTATTGAGAATGATCAGACATCATCATGATTATTCTAAATTGACATGTGTAAATTATTATTTGAAATTTGATAATGCTTTGGAGGCATAAAGCTGACACATATACATGTCGTTCAGGTATTGACTGACGCTAGAAATGAAACCTGTTTTTTTTTCACACAATATCACTTATTTTTACAGTTCGAGAATAATACACAACAAGTTGTATATTATTGAGAGTTTTATTTTATTTTATTATTATATTAGGATAAAATCACCCTTTGTATCTACTATTAATATTTTTGGCACTGGAAACTTTTATTCTGAATAATATATATATAAAAAATATATTTTACAATTTATCTTGAATTTAAGTGTATACAACTTCATCCTGGATATCAAACATAGTAAGAGTGCTGCTGGTCACCTGTATGTGATATCCTAATGTACACAATTTTACTTTCAACTACATACTTGTCCAATATTACTGTATATATTTGTGTATATGAAGCCTAATAAATAAATAAAAAAAATAATAGCACCATTTGGTAATTAAAACATTATTGTTGATTAAATTATGTTATTATTGTTTATGTTGATCGCCTGGAAAATGGCAGAGCATTACTCCAATACGCTGCAACGAGACAAACAAGATTATAATATAAAAACAAATGTCTTATGCATAGATGGGAATGGTAATCGATATCATTTCAATATCATTTAATTTAAACTATATCATGATGATATAGCAATTAATTTTGTATAAAACTAAATGAATAAAATATTTCTTTAGACAAAGCCTAGTGTATTATGCTTGACTAATCGTACTTGTGTGCGACCGATCTCACAAAAGTGGTCACAATATCAGCATTTAGGGGGTACGAAATCGACAGTTGAATAACAGAAACACTAATTACTCTATCTTCCTAATGTTTTTACTATTTGAAAGTTTAGAAACGTGGCAGACACTAAAGTCACCATCATATAGGGATTGCAATAGCCTTTCACACTTTAAAAGTAAAATTATACCTCAAAAATTCAATTTTTGGGACAAAAAGTTTTCCCGGTTTAATTTTTGTGCTGCGCATTCACCAGTTAGACTAGATATAAAAACGAAATTCCCGTATTTTTAATTTTTGACATGGTTGTCAATAATTACAAATCAGGAATTTCGTCTCTATATCTAGCCTAACTGGTGAATGCGCAGCACAAAAATTAAAAACTTTTGCAGTTCTAGTCTATGGACATGTTTACATCATATGGTCATATTAAGAAGCCAAAATAAAATCACCGATTTTTTGATGATTTTAGCCTGGGCCAGTCCCTTTGAATATGTTGTAAGAATCCTCATTAGTGCTATTGTAGATGTCTTCAGATAATCTCACTATAGGAATAATTGAATTGAAAGTAAAAAGAATGACCCTTTGTGTACCACAGCACTGCATACTAGGCCCATTATTTGTCTCTTCAATTAGATTCTGATTTATTAGACACAATAGGAATAATTTTACGCCACACCCATGATGTTATCGACTCGATAGAATCATTATTATGAGAAGCTGGTCTTTAGAAAGACCAGTTTAAATAAAGCCACTCTTTGCCTGCAAAAGAACAAAAATATAAATGTTTATATTTCAACAATTTCGTAATCTATAGAATATTGAATTCTCAAAAAAGTAATACAAAATCCCAATTAGCTTTACAATATGCACATTGGAATTATGTATCTTACATATAAAGTATATGAAAAAATATAAATTAAACCCTTTGTGTACAAAATTCCAACATATATTTATTTTGGTTTGTTTGAAAACGTGCATAATGCATTTTTTCAGCATTTAGAGCTGGTATTTAATTTGCTATGATGTTATTGATATTTTGATTAGACAAAGTCCATAAAATAAGATAAATAAGATAAGATACATTAAAATTAATGTAAACAACCATTTGTATTTAAAACCACAACAAACATGTCGTTCTATTCGTATTAGATCTATTTTTTAGACATTCGAAATTCTATATCGCATATATAAATATCTGAAAACTAATTTGATATTTGGCAAAAAGAAATTCTTACTTAAAATTATTTTCGTGTCATCTAAACGCTTTTAACAAAATGTGTTTTTCGTCGATAACAAATTAAAATAAATTGTTAAAAATACAACTTATGCCTACTAATAGTCAGGAGGCTAATGCACGTAAACTAGACCGTATCTGCAAATTATGAAAGGCATCTTGAGGTATGAAATATGGGTTAACATTTTCTGAACTACGGTTTTTTATGAAGAGCTTAATAATTTAACCGCCATATTTGCGCGCTAAGGGCAGAAATGCTGTTATTTGCCATATCTTCTGATCAATTTTTGGTAGATTTGAACAAAGTTACATTCAATATTAGGTTATAGACATCAAGGGGTCCATTGGACACTGTTTAAAACGCCACTGTTTAAAACGCAAATTAATCATACATGATCATACGATTATCCCCGAAACCTATTAAAACTACCAAAAGAATTTATACTTTATTCACAATCACTCGTTTCCATCACGTTCGGTTAGAGTGATGCAAAATAGCATAGATGAAGTCCTGCGTGTTATAGAAATTAGTGATGGAAAATGGTACAAAGGGAGCTTTTCGTGTTACTTGTACATTAGATAGAGATTAGAGGGGTGTAAAATAGCATAAGGGGCATTTTCCATGTTCCGCCTACAATAGATAAAGGTTAGAGTGGTGGAAATAGCAAAGGGAACTTTCCGTGTTCCTCCTATATATATAATAGATAGAGATTATAGTTGTGTAAGATGAAATAACGGGTACTTTCCGTGTCCCTCCTACGCTAGCAAGCAATAATGGGGGAAATAGGAAAATACCCCTTTAGTATTTTACAATTATTCTCGTTGTATTTAATATTGTCTTAAAATTATACGTATACCTGATCACATATATCCCAAAGTATGTTATTCAATGTTGAAAGTTCTGAAGGAGAGGTGTAGAATGACCTGGCCGTCTCATATTAGATGTTTTTTTGGAAATATATGGTTTTAGTTCTGTGTGGATTAGCCAAGGTGTTGGTGATGTAGATATATTTATGGCATTTTATATTTAAAACAAAGCTACAGGAACATGTTAAGAATAAGTAGTTCGCCGACCTTAGAAATATAAGTAAATTAGCAACTTATTCAACATTCCATACAGAATTTGAACCAGAAAGGTATTTGAATTTTACAATAATTAAGTCACATAGACAGGCATTATCCAGGTTAAGATGTTCCAGTCATATGCTACAAATTGAAGCAGGACGATATAAAAACTTGTTAATAGCAGGTTGTGTATTTTCTGTAAAGAATTATATATTATTGTTTTAGAAGATGAATGTCATAATGTTATGTGCTGCTGATACAGAATTGAGATTGAATTATACATCTTACAGCAGTTTTATAGGAATAATAACAGAAACTGAGGAGCATAAAATAAAGAAATTAGCTTCATTTGTATATCATACAAAGAAACTCATACAGAGAAACCTAACTAATATGTATTGATATGTCCTACACAAATGTGTACTGTATTCATTTGAATCTCATATGCATTTATGTATATATATAACATGTGAAATTGTTTTGTACTATGGGCCCAAGGCCTTAAAAAACTACTACTACTACTACTACTACTACTACTACTACTACTACTACTACTACTACTACTACTACTACTACTACTACTACTACTACATATTAGAGTGGTGCAAGACGGTATAAAGGGAACTTTCCTTGTTCCTTCTACATTAGAGATTGGAGTGGGTTGAAGAGGGCATGACGGGAAGGAACTTCCCATGTTCCTCCTATATAACCTACACTAGATACAGATTAGAGGGGTGGAAGATGACATAAAGGGAACTTTTTTGGGTTCCTCATACACTATATAGAGATTAGAGTGGTGGAATATTGCATACTGTACAGGGAACTTTCCGTGTTCCTTCTACACTAGATAAAGATTAGTGTGGTATAAGATGGCACAAAGTGAAATTTCCGTGTTCCTTCTACACTAGATAGAGATTAGTGTGGTGTAAGATGGCACAAAGGGAACTTTCCGTGTTCCTTCTACACTTAGTCTAGATAGAGAGTGGTGGGAAATGGCATATACAGTCCTAGCAGCGCAAGGGTTAATTATATACGGTCCTAACAACGAAAGGATTAATTAATTACGGTTTAAGAAACTCAATGGTCAATAATATACGGTCCTAGCAGCACAAGGGTTAATTATATACGGTCACGACAACACATTAGGTAATTATATACGGTACCAGCAACACAAGGGTTAATTATATACGGTCCTAGCAGCACAAGAGTTAATTATATACGGTTCAGCAACACAAGGGTTAATTAATTTATATTTTATATATATATTCCGTCTGCTGCGCCTCTTACCACCAGAGATTCATTGTCTGACGTAAAAACGACGATGTTACCAGTGACTGTGTGGCTCGGCATTTCAATATATTTTATTTATTAGTATGACACTTACCATTATGATCATACCTGAAAGGCTTAATTAAGTAATTAATTAATACCAGCATTGCTAACTTAGACTGTCGATGAATTTAAACAGACATAGGTCAGTTTTAGTTATGCATAATTATTTAACCTATATATCTAAATTCGAAGTTCATTTGTTCTCAATAAAATAAAATAAAATCCAGTGCGCAAAGGGTGTGTCAATTTATTGTATAATTTTATTATTTTCAGACACATTTTTTTTAGTAATGTATTTCGAAACATATTTAGAGAAATCTATAGGGCTTCAAGCATTGCTGTTTTCAGACACCACAGACTGTTTTTCAATAGACCCACTTTGGGTATCAAAATGTCTGTCTATGAACATATATTCACAATCAAATGTTGTCAAAGGAATGTACATGTAGAAACATTACTATATGGTAATTAATAATTATTTAGTGCATAATATTGATTGATATATTTATGAAGACATTTTCACAATTTTAAGTGAATCACATTTTTTGCGTGTTTTCTGGCAGTAAAAGGGCGCTTGAAATAATCAAATCATGTATATATATATATATTTAGGCCATGCCAGGTTAAGTATATGTGCTAGGTGCTGAGTGACGGTTTGCTGCATATTATTTCAGGTATATATCAATGACCATAGCAGAAAATAAAAGTTACCGAAATATGTGATGTTGGTTCACGAAGGGTTAATTTGCCAAATTCGTCCAAAATTTCATTCTTGTTACCCCCCTAACCATAATCTTGAGATTTCAAGCTTTCCAACGGTAAATGATAACAAATGTTGTTTTTTTCATGGAAGGTTGCCCTCTAAATAACGCCTTTATGGTAGTCTGCTGCAGCACTATATCTAAATTTGAAGTTTGTTTGTTCCTAATAAAATATTAGAGTTTTTAGTGCGCAAAGGGTGTGCAAATTTATTTTATAATTTTATTATTTACCTACACACATGAAATAGTAAAAATATATAATGTTTTTTGGTAATGTATTTCGCATCATATTCAAATAAATCTATGAGTATTTGAGCATTCTTATTTTCAGACACCACATACTGATTTTCAAAAGGCCTACTTTGGGTATCAAATTGTCTGTCTATGAACGTATGCTTACAAACAAATGTTGTCAAAGAGATGTAGATACATTACTTTATGGTAATTAAATACTGCATATTATTGATTGATATCTCTATGAAGAAAACATTTTCACAATTTTATGGACAATAATTTATTTGTGCGTGTTTTCTAGCAGTGAAAGGGTGCTTGAAATATTAAATTCATATTTTTAAAAAAAAATGTAAGTAATGATCGGTTAAATATATGTGTTTGGTGCTGATGGATGGTTTGCTGCATATTATTTCAAGTATATGGGTAAAACAAAAAATTGGGGTAACTTTGTAGCATCAAAAATGACAGTGAGGTGACCATCAAAGAGGAGGAAAACTACTTTATAGGTTTGGTGCACTGATCCCAATAGAGCATGAAAAAGCCACTGGCTGCGCTAGAAATATTTTTTTTGCTTCAAAAACGTCATTTTAAAAAAGTTGCAGCATTCCACTTACTACTCTGTTACCAAATCCAAACCATTTCGAAAATTATGTTACTTTGTTTAGCTTGACATCACACTTTTAAACGTGATATCCTTATTGAAGCATAATACTAATGGAGTAGTAAAAACAAAAGTATATTTTCTAACTTTTTGGTAATACCTGTTTCGAATAACTTGTCATTCAACAATATTAATTCTTTCAAGGTGAAAAACTCGTATAAGGCCCTTTAGTGTATCAAACTACACTTGATATAATTTTAGTTTATGATTATTCACTTGATGGGGCATGCTACAATAATGGTAACGGAGTAGAGTGCAAATGTCGGGACATGTATATTGATCAAAATTATTGTTATCGATATCAATTTTAAGTCGAATTTTGATCATTGATTAGTTAAAGTGAACAATGTCTAGCCATGAAATGTAATTGTTAGAATTATATTGCGATATTGTATCCTACAGTGAAGTTTTAAATAGTGGAATTTTCTCTGGGGACATGCCATTTTTCACGTTTCCATGACATACAGCTCTTATAAAACCATATATATTTTTTTACAAATAATCTAAACATTATTAAGTAGTAATGCCTAAACGTGAAGTTGCACCATTCATTTTTAATATTATTATATTTAAATTAAAATGCGGACCTTTTAAGTCCTGGGGACACTAATTTTATGTAAAATTACCCCAATTTTTGGTTTTACCCATATATCGATGACCATAACATAAAATAAATATGAACTAAATATGTGATGTTGGTTCACAAAAGGTTAATTTGCCAGATTTGTCAACAATTTCGTTCTTGTTATCCCCCCTAGCCATAATCTTGAGATTTTAAGCTTTCTAACGGTATATGAAAACTAATGTTGTTTTTTCATGGAAGGTTGCTCAATAAATAACGTCTTTTTGGCGGGTCTGCTGCAGTACTAAATTGTTTTATGTCACGATAGCAAGTGAAGTTCATCGGGAAAAAATGGCACGTTTTTGTGAAATCATCCGTACACTGACAGTTGGAAGACACATTTGGGAACCCCCACTGGCAATCGGCCAATTGACTAGGACTAGAACCTTCAAGTTAATACGGTGGCTTTTTACGAGTTACACATTGTCGAAATACAAGACTTGTATCGAGACAACAATAACTTGAAGTTATTGTTGTCTTGATACAAGTTAGACCTGTAGAAATACAAGTTAATGTTGTCTAATTACATCTTAACTCTGTTGAAATACATGTTGGACTTGCTGAATAACAAGTTAAATTTAACTTGTATTTCGACAAAAAACAACTTGTGTTTCAACAGCAATAACTTGTGTTCCCACTACCGCCTTACTTGCAGCATGCCATTTGGGGCCATGTAGCGACATACAAATGAACTTTGTCCCAGTATTTCAACAGGGCTAACATGTATCACGACACAGCTGGGATGCATGTAGAACTTCATGTTAGCTGGCCTCGAGGAGGGGGGTGACGATAATTTATGTGATCCATGTCGCGGGGGGCCATCCGCTGACAACACATACTACAGATCTCAGCAAGCTAGATGTTGATACAGCGTTGGTACAATGTACGTGAGTATAATGATTACAAGGGACTGTTTCAGGTCAGCTTACATGCTTATCTACACCCGTTCTAAGATTAATCTTGTTGAAGATACGCCGTGTGGAAATACATGTTATAAAGTTGCGAGAAAACAAGGTAATACTGAGTGTCCGGGATTAGTACTCGGAAGAAAGTGAAAGAGAGGAGACAACGATGAGGTTTTGCACAGTTGTATTACAACCTTTCTCTACCAGCTTCAAGTACATAATGGCCGAGTGACCCCTCTGATCCACCCTGCCCCACAACAGCATGCAGGCCAACAGCATTACAAACAGCCTCGAACCCCTATACTGGATTCACCAGGTGGCGCCTCAGTGCCAATACCAATCCTGAACACTGAGAATGGAAAACACATGGATTTGTATTTCGCAACATGCAAGTTGAGAGTTGTTGAAATACAAGATAGTGTTGTTGATATTAAAGTTGTTTTTGTCAAAATACAAGTTAATTTTAATAAGCACTAACTTATTTGTCAACAATTTTAACATGTATTTCAAACAGAGCTAAGATGTAGTTCGACAACATTAACTTGTATTTCTACAGGTCTAACTTGCATCGGCGACGACTATAACTTGTATTTCCACAACATCTAACTTGTATTTGTGGTGGCCCTAAAAAGCCACTGTACATAGTTCCGACTTCGGTCATCCTTCTGTCGCGATACTGCCATGATTGTGAAGAAAGCGACGTAAAGCAATATTCACTCACTCATTCTTGCACTCACTCACACCACTCACTCACTCACTCACTCACTCACTCACTCACTCACTCACTCACTCACTCACTCACTCACTCACTCACTCACTCACTCACTCACTCACTCACTCACTCACTCACTCACTCACTCACTCCTCACTCACTCACTCACTCACTCACTCACTCACTCACTCACTCACTCACTCACTCACTCACTCACTCACTCACTCACTCACTCACTCACTCACTCACTCACTCACTCACTCACTCAC